>JAJGST010000003.1:0-23156 GCA_020746105.1 Trogon surrucura | reverse complement strand
CTTGCAGCAGGCATGGGTTATACCAATAGCTAAAGAAATGTCACTCTCCAACGTGTCTCCTAAACCTTAAATGAGATCTTAGATTCCATTGGAATCTTATTCAGACTGGTTTGATGTAAAATTTTTCCTGTTTGTTTAGTTTCTGTCACAGTAACCATAGCGATAAGCTCTGCAGGAATTAAGAGAATCATCTGAAATATATTAAATAATGCCACCTGATAGTCATTTTAAATGCGTGCCATCCTTCATCCAGATGTTAGCTTGGAATACAGTCAGTGCTGAGTTCCAACAGACTTCCGTAAATACTGTTAAACTAATTGATCCATCTACTAACAATATCAAGAGACGCTTGCTATCACTTAATAGTATAGTATTTCACTTTCCTGGACCGGTTCCAAAGTGTAGCATCACACATGGGTGAGTTCCATAGCTTGCTATCTATTTATACAAGAGGAGAACTAAATCATGGAACTAGAGTATTATCCACGGTTATTAGCAATGCACTTCTGCTGAAAAGGATTTAAGGATTTGTTCAGCAGTATCAGTAGTAGTTCTATGGACTGCTTCTCCATTTTATGTTCTTTGCATTACTATACAGGGTGGGTTTTTTCATAATACTATTGCGCTATTTGCATTCCCTTGAGTAGGTGACTGTGGTGAATTTTAAATACAAAACTATTCAAAGAATGTAACCTTGCTATATTTGGACTGAAAAATGATGAACAGAGTTTGCAAACGAGAAAGTAAGTAAGCTAGATATACAATAAACAGAATACAGGAAAAAATAAAAACAGTCTTTAATCACAGGCAGCAAGACATCATTGTCTTGGAGTTAAGGTTGCTAAGCAACTTAGCTGGTACAAAACCTACACAGCAAAAATACTACTGTTAATGAACTGTAAGTACCTCAACGTCCGAAGTAACATCGATTAAACTGACATCATATTTCATTTACTGCCTTACCTGCACAAACCAGACAAGCCCTCGTAAAAGTATGCTACCTCATTCCCATTTGTCATTATTTTATTTTATATTTTCGTTGAACCATTTATCAATGTGCAATTATACGGTATAGAAAATACAGTCTAAAAGACATCGCATAAAGGATAGTAGGATAAATATCAACTAAGGGTAGAATTTTCAAGACGTGTTTCCACTCAGTACACATACTATGGAAAGTGTCTTACCTGAAAGCCTCTTGTGTGCTGCTCCTTACTTCATTCACAAAAAAACTGCTGCTGTAGAATTTGAAGACCTCTTGGGAATTTTGGTCTTTAGGCCTAGATCTTACATTTCAATGCAGGTTCATCAGTAAATTCGTTTTAGTGGCATAAAAATCACTTTGGAAACTATTAGCAGAAAGACAAAACAAGCAGATTATAATAAATCCCCTTAAAACTCTCTGTGGACATAACGAAATTGTCTCAATAATTATAAATTTTGCTCCAGCTATTTATTAAATAAGCATTTGATGTGAAAAGAGGCTGACCGCCTCAAAACAATGACTGGAGAAGTTCATCATGCAACTTTTATTTATCATAAATCAGGATATGTGAATCACAGAACAGGAGTGGGAGAGAAAGGAGACTATAGTATTTTATTTGTTTTTCCCCCAGGAGAGGCAAAACCTGAAATCCTTCTCATTTGCACCAAAACAAAATCGTGCAGTTTCAGGAACTTCCTTCCTGGCTTCCTTCAGAATTGCCCACATCCTTGCACTTTAACTTTGTATGGAGCTGACACTGGTGTCCCCAGAGCTTGAACCTGACCGCTCGAATGCTCAGCTGAGCTCTTCTCAACGAGCAAACTGCTAAGACGACCATCACTTGATGTGGAGCAGACCTGGGGGGCTGCGGCTGGACACAGCCTTTCTCATACCATGGGCTCCTCCTGCTTCTGTTCCTTACCTGCAGACTGTATTCTAGGTTACCATCATCAGTCTTTGTGGGAAAATAAGGCAAATTTAAGACAGTGTTAGCTAATGAAGGCTGCGCCTCAAGCAAAGAATTCTACAAGTTCAGACAACGGCATTTACACTTTCAAAATTCAATTGCTTTACCTGATAAAACATGAAGATTTATTGAGTCATCGTTGAGATTCTTGGGCACTCTATTCTGCAGTTCTGACTATGGGGATAAGTGCAATATAAGTAAGAGTAAACACATTTAAAAGGGATTTAGAACGTAAAAAATCTTACTACCCTTATACCTTTGAACTGTCATGGCTGCAGCAGTACTTACATTAACTCTGTCTCCTAACTGTAGGGTTACAATTACTTTTAAACTATGGACTCTGTAACCCTTCAGATTAATTCTTCTGGATCCTTGTTGCCTCAATACTCAGCCCAAGGCCTTTTACTTTCGAGCATTTTTCCTCAGCTGCTCCACTGAGCATAAAGCATCAGAGCAAGTCAGGGAGGGGAAGACATCAAATGTCCACTGAAAGATTTCTGCTGACTTCAGTAAACATCAGATCAAGCAAAGAGCCGTGCGTCAAACCAGGTTTTGATTAATGGGTTTCAGTGAGAACACGTTTCATAAGCAAAGCTTACCAATACAAAACATCCATTCTTGTTTTTCTGAACTATCTTGTAATGGATGGAGCATGGAGTTAGAGCACCTTGGCAGTGATTTTTTGCTCTTGGTTACCAGCACATGACTGTGAACAAGAGGGCTATTACACCAAGTTCTCGTACAGGAACCACAGAAGAGGTCGAGCAACTGACTGTCAAGGGAGCACAGGCTGTCTTTAGAAAACCTAAAACTGAAGACAAGTCTTCTGTATCCCAGCAGAATGTCTGAGTGAACAGATTAGTGTTATCAGCACAGGAACAGCTCTCTCTCCAGCAGGTATCAACCGTCTGGCCTCTCTAACCACGCAGCTTTGGATAACTTGGTTCGACTGTTACACCGGGCTGTGTCTCAGGCAGTTTGATCTTCCAGGTTTCTTTGGCATGAGTGTACCCTTCATCAGAGGACACTGATTTGAAAGCTAGCCTTTCTTCTGTTACTCCTGTGCTCAAAAGGAAAAACTATCAATCTCTCGTGACACTACTCAGTCAAACGTAGGAAGTCAGGGTAATTTGGTCTAAGAACTTTGCAAACCCATGCGTGGAAATCTTTTGTGTTAACAGCTGTAGACTGTCCTCTGTGGAATTGTTTCTTCTTCAGCACCATTTATAAACACTACTCATAACCAAGCTCACTGTTCCACCTTTTTTAAGAGTTACTTAATAAAATGGCTTTCCTCTTTTGCTCTCTGTATGGTCAAGGAAGGAAGCCCATGAAAAGAAGAGGGAAAAAAAAAAAAAGAGAACCATTACCTTGATAGCTCTGCAGTAATGAATACTTATTGCTACCTCTAGACTACTTAAGTAAATGACCCATCTAGTGATTACCCCATCTCTGGAGCTGACTGAACCTGTGATCCCTGTGTGGTCTCCCCCCAAGGGCACCTGTTTAACTTTCAGGCAGAAGCAGTTATCTTTGATCAGAACCTTCTCTTCCTCAGCAGGGTGTTGACCTGAAGCCTCCTTGTAAATCATGGTGATCCTTCTCCACTGTTCTGAGTGCAATTCAGCACCTGCAGAACTCTTGCCTCAGAGGGTAAAAGAAAAGGAGCTGATCACTGCCTCACTTTTGCAGAGCAATATAACAAGTTGAGGACAAAAGCACTGGGAGAAAAAAACCATATACCTGCTAATCAAACCAAGATCTGTATCGGCTTTGCCCACTCCTGGATTGAGCAAGAATTTCTTTTCCAATGCGAAGGCTCTCTCCCCCATTTTTTTTTTTTAAACTCCTTAGGGTGGAAGAACGAGGTATTGGAGCCAGAACTGAACACACTGAGTACCCTGGCAGGATCTCTGTTTACTCCTCCCCATGAAGTCTGCATTTCAAAAGAGCTGGAGTACTACATCTGGCACAGTTTGGTACCTACCTGGTGACTACATCCCACTGCAGAGGAGCTGATGCAAACTGCTTTGGATGGCACCAGGTGGAGAGAAGAAAAGGCAAACGTTAGCCCAGCACTAATTGTCTCCCTCCCCTGACCCTATGAGGCAGACCTACTCACTCAGTTTTCTGTGCACTATTTTTTTGTCAACAAAACAATGTCACTCACCTACATTTCATTTGATGCACCCACAGACAGACGCCTGGGGCAGCTGCCCCCCTTGGGTTCATCCTGCCCAAGCTTTGACACCGGATGCCTTTCCCCACTTCACCACGACACTTTTTTTGTCACACATATTAGGGATTTGCATTAGTTTCTACAAGAAATCTGTCTTGTTCAGCCAGGCACTAGAAGGCTTGTGCAATGGTAGTTCCCTGTTTCTCAGCTGCTCCCCGCTCCCGTCACATCTCACACAGTAAGACTTCTTCTGAAACTTCTGTCTGGCAGCCTGTTCCAGTCTCCCACAGAGAATCTGAAAAATTGGTTTCTTGTCCTATAATTCCTTTGCGACACTTCCTGGAGTTTTACAGCAGACAAGATTAAAAAGAAACACAACGCCACGGCCAACAAGGAGTCCTGTGCTGGGTAACAATTTAAGCTGCAACTGTACACTAGAAGATTGTTAGGACAGCAGTTTTTTGTAGCTTTGCAAGAAACAGCGTGCCACGCTGCAGTCATCTCCAGATTTTGTCTCTCATAAGAATGAAGCTTTTGCTGCCTCGGTCAAAAGTCTCTTGAGTGCTTCAGCGTGTTTTCCCTTTATACTTAACTAACATTTCACAGCTCGAACAGTGGGAGAGAAGTTCTAGTTCTTCAGCATCCCAGCACCTTCTTTTAAACTGTACAGGTGCTTGGCGTTGGGTTTTTTATTTATGAACTTTCCCTCTTGTGCAGAATGTTGGTCTGCAAACGGTACATGAATTATGCACTCATCGTTCCCCTTCATCCATGTTAAAGGTTCTGAAGAGCTGTTTCTTCCTTATAAAAAAATAGACTATGTACATAAAATGAAAATCATTTAAATCAAAATTAAAAAAATAATTTATCTCTGAGAATATTTTACACATGGTACAGGGCTATTTCCTCGGGTAGGTGGAAGGAGTTTTGCTATAAAATCTGCAGGAGTTGCTGTAGATTTTTATGCTTCTAATCTCATAATCATCATTAATCTTTTTAATTCCAGATGGCAGCTACCAAAAAACCTGGAATACACAGCAAAAGTTATATAGCCCAGATTCCATATCAGTTTCCTTTACACGTTTGATTTGTAGGTTTCCAGACTTTATGATTAGGCAATTATGGGCATTTCTGAGACATTGTCACCAGTTTGCCGGACTATGTTCTGTTCTCAGTAGCCTACACTGGACATAATACCAGTGTTTTTGAGAAACCAAAAAATTTATCTTAGACTCAATTCAAAACTTGAGCTTTTGGGGTGGATTTTTGTTTGTTTTGTTGGGTCTTTTTTTTTTTTCATTAAAAAGATGACTTATACAGAGAGGGAACTTGGATTTCACCAGCAGAACAATTAACTCTTCCCATTCTTCATAAGAGTTTCCACAGCGCACCCATGAAATTTTTACTAAATGAAACTGGTATACTTCTTCCCAAAAAACACTTTGGGTTTGAGTAGCTGACATACACTAAGGAAAAAAAAACATAACCCAAAACCTTACAGAGCCTCCACCAGATATAGTTTGATGCATTTTGCGTCACTGTAGACTTGCATCTCAAATTTCAACCGTGCACTAGTGCTTTAAGCCAAGAAATTAATCCGACAGTAGAACTCTGCAGCTTCAATGGTTTCACATTTGGTTATACTTACATCCTATTTAGTCTCGCAAAGCATGAGAGAACTACGTGTAAGATTTCATAGAAATCGAGCTCAGCCAGCAGAGCCATAGCTCATGAGACCTGTACTGCTTCACCGATGTCATAAGCAAAGTCTGCTCAGCCATTTGAGTTACGAGTTCCCCAAATACCTCTCCTCACAAATGACTGTACCCTACATTAACTGCAAAGGGAGATGTTCAGTTTTATCACATAATTTAAAAACCATACTATCCAAATTTCTTCAACAGAGCTAAGTCTCCTGTGGGAACTCAGTAATAAGCTCCGTTCTGCAACGGGCAGGTGGATAGAGATAGCAGCAATGTTGACCCTGATGCTGAAGTGTTAACAAGAAGTTGCCCTAATTCAGAAGATCATACTGTAATTACAGAAAAAAAAAAAAAGAGCTGAGACATACTTCAAGTCATATATTTTAACTTTGTTTTGAAAGTATAGTGACCTTCTTTAGAAATTGTAATGGCCAAAACTAAATTTTACCATTTGAAGTCAACAAGAACAATGAGTTTTATTATTATTTTGTTCTTGCAGAAAATAATTTTATCCTTAATGCATCATCAGTAGAACACCAAGTTTACGTAAGCAATGGTAAAATGAAAGTATCCTATTTTGCAAACCAGTAGTCTTGAAACAGTTCCATTAGTGCAGCAACAGGAAATACAGACCTCACAGAAACACCCTACACTTATGGTAAATATCATCATTGTTTCTCACTTCTTGTCAGTCACATGAAAGGTAAAATGCTGACAACTTCTGATGTAACCCCTGGCACTGACTCTTCTCCCAACTTCTAAATCTTACCTTTTGCCTCAAGAGGGCAAAACAGCAGAGGCTCTGTCTGCTCCTCCCATTCACAGACCCAGCTCCTGTTGTGCTATGAGCAAAACAATCAGTGTGATGATTTTTTTAGAGGCTTTCTGGGGTAGCATTTCCACATTGCACAAACTGCTTGGGTACATAGGACCAGGAGGCAGGCCAGTTATCCTCAATTGTACTACAACAATAGTAGAGCCAAGGCATTATTTGTTAACAAAGAAACTTACCTATGCATCTTCCTCCATCTCCGCAAAACATCCCACTCTGCGCTGACCTGTTCAGGAAGTTTGCCATTACTAAGAAGTGATCTTACACAAAGATACTGTCCTTGTTTTCCTGACCCACTAAATAATTACTAAAAGAGGAAGTGAAGAACATTGGAAATATTTTCTTCTGCATGTTTATTCTAGTTACCTAAAGTTTATGCACAATTTCATTATGTTTAACACACGCTGGCTGTTTTGCTATCATTGTTTTACTATATATCTCTATTTCATCTCAACTTTAGGTCTTTGAGCTTATTAACAGCTGCCGCTAGGTTAAAAAGACTGAAGATATATCAGTTAAAAGAGTTAAGCCTTTAACCACCAAGCCACGTGTTGGGTAACAGAGGGTTTGGCAGACACTCTCAAATATTTTGTTAAAATTGGTCAGGGTTATAAGGCAAAAAGGAAGCAAGGCCAAAGGAAACACTGGTTTGGGTGTTTACGTGGATGTGTGTCTGCCCTCTGCTCTAACGGCCGAGTTTTGCTCAAGATAGTCACTGACACACATGAAGAACCTTTGAGTGTTATTTTCCAAGTTGTTAGGGTCTGTGTTTTGGGCCCCCAAAATAACAGAAACCGAGGATTCATTGGGTATGGGGCCATTGGTTTCAACTGGATTCCACTCAGATACAGATTCATCAGGCCCTCTGGATAAGAACTTCTTGGACACAGACAACGTGCTTGCTCTACTACAACAGCCTCCTTTGCACAAAAAGTCACAGGTGTGCTGATTTTGCTCCATGCCAGACTTTCAAAGTAAATTTGATTGTCCTCATTTACCTGCTTTGCTTCACATTGTGGACCGTTCCCCGTGTGCAGCAACCAGACCGGCTTCAGATGAAACTGAACTGGAAGGGCACATCACCCATTAACAGGCATTTAGTTCCCAGAATGAAATCTTAACTGGTCTGATGTAAACCCCACCTCCCACCTCTTCAAAACCCCTACAGTGAGCACAGTGAGCCTGCAACACCACCTGTTTGTTTCTGCAGGTCCCCATCCACTGCTACACACTATTTGCTAACACAGATGCAGCCTACAGAACTGAGGTTCACAGAAGAGCAGATTGTATTTTAATACTTCTTGGGGTGAAAGCTACTTCTTGTACTTGTTTTTGCTGAGCCCAGAGTACAGACTCCAATCCAGAGCCTAAGAATGTCTAATATTGCAAGAGTTACAGAACCTGGAAACCTGACTAAAAGATCAAAGTACGTTCTACGTCTCCAGCTAAAGGGGGATTGAGGCTGCCAGAACAGAACTAGGAGAAAGTTCCTTCCCACTTCAGCACTACAGGAAAAGCAATGGCACCAGAAGGTGAGTCTCTTCCCTTTCTACTCCTACTGTCAGGAGAGAAGATGGAACAACTTCTGACTTAGCAGGTCAGCACAGTTCACAGGCTTCGCAAAATAACAAAGATGCGAGTACTTTCTTATGTCTAAGGCTTGCCCTCTCAAGAAGGCATACATGTAAATCATACAATGTAAATAGATATAATTGATTACGTTTCATGCTTTTTTGAGCACTTTCAGAGATACTGCCATCAGTTGGGCAGAGCAGGGAATGTATTTTAAGTGACAATACCTATGAATGCTAATGCGTGTTTTCACAGGAAGTAATGCATCTGCCGTATACACCAGTTCAGTGCAACAAGCATTTCAGATCCCTGGTTTGTACGGCTCTAGTAGGGCTAACCTGATCTTGCTCTTTACAGAGAAGTCTCTTCAGCTGAAATACGTAACTCTTCTTATACGACCTCAAATTCCGCCACTTGCCATCTCCCACAAAAAAAAGAAAAAAAGATATTTTGTTGTCATCAATCTCTATTGAGTGGGACTGCGGGTGCAATAATCACTTTTTCCGAGAAATTACCAATTATGATTCTAATAAGGGGGAAAAAAAATGTGTGCATTTTAATACTTTACAATCCACGTAAACCAAACCAAAAGCGTACAATATATCAAGCCTGTTTCAGCTTTTGGGCAGGGCTGGAAAGACTGTCTTATTTTAAAGAAAGCTTTCTACTATTTTACAAAGCCAGGCAAAATTAGGACATGCTAATGATACACCATTTGGGAAAAGGTATGTATTTTAAGTCTGATCTGACAAATGGTCATGATTAAGGGCTTCATAATGGCGAGGTCTAATGCAGCTGCTCAGGTACATGAGAGTAGTATGATGCTGGCTCTTGGCTCTTCTCGAGAAAATGCTGTAGCTTGACTCAAGCCCTGGTGACAGGATGGGCTGATTGCTGCTACACCACAACCATGTAGGGTGGAAAAAGGTACAAAAGAGTGAAGGGCAGAGTTGGGCAGAACAGAGCTGGCGTGTAAGTATCATGGGAATCGTTTTCTTACATGTGCAGTAGTAAACTACCCTTCTCACCTCCACTTATCCCGGGAAACAGAATCCATAGAAATTCATAGAAATCATGTAATTAGTGACTCCGTTTGAAACTAAATAAATTAGGCTTAGTGACAGTATTACCTAAAGAAACCTCTCTAGGATACAGACCGAGATAAATAATAACATACACTTAGTTTATGTATCTGAACCCAGCTCAGAGAAATGCCGTATATTTGCGTGCCACGTTACTCCAAACACACATGACTAACTTACAGGGGGAATTTTGGTTATGCTGAGCTCAGTGGAGACCACTGGGCTTATATCCCTCAACCTGAGGCATTAAGAGGGGCATCTCGATCAGGAGTGTGGTTGCCTGGCATTACCTCACGCTCCATAAAGGGAGAGAGGTGCTTTCAAGGGTGATGCAAGTCCCAGGTGGGGATGACATCTCTAGAAAAATTAATCCCTCTCATATTTCTATTGAGAGTCTTAACTAAAGAACCTTAGCTATGGGATTGGTGTTAAACGGGTTGAATTTCCATTTGGGACTCTGCAAGTTCATCTGAAGAAAGGTTCAGGTCCAGAATGCTTGTCTTGATCACATTTTTAAAAATGCAAGAGAATTTTTTAAGTAATTCTCACAGATTGATTTGACCCTAAGTAATCAGGGGAAACAGAACTGTTATTCTGTTATCAAATGAAACAAATACTTAGCAAATTAATACATAAACTGCTACTAGATTTACATTTTTTTCGTCTGGTCCCTGAGCTGTACTAATATCTAAATTTGCTGATGTCCAGATAACCCACATCCAATAGAAATCTCTGAAGGAAGTCATCAGTACCCAGAGACTGAAAGGTTACAATAGACGAAGAAAGAATTTTCTTTAAATGGAACTCAAGTGGGAAAGAACAGAACACATCTCATTCATGACATTTCTGACTTCACTATCAATCACATCTACAAGACGATAATAGTTTTCATATTGACCAGATGTTTCTGGGGAAAAAAAACCAAACAACCAAAACCAACAAACCAACACACCAATGTCAAGAGTAGCTCTTCTGTCTTGAAGAATTCAGAATGGTAGCTGAAAGGTGTCATTTCTTATGTTTTTTAACATAATTTGATCTGCACATAATTACGAGAGGAAACCATGTAATCCACTTAATGAGACAGCTAAATATAGCAGAAAGGGGTACTACATGTAACAAATTCTGGCAGCTGCTTATATTTAAGGAAATAATAAATGCTATCCAAGCAGCTGAAGAACTGAAAGAGGAGGCAAATTCTCACTGTATGCCTGACGACTGAAGGGCTGTTCACCAGGGCACTAACAATCTTCAGAGCCAATACCTCAAGATCTCATTAAACCATACGACAGATTACGAATATTAAACCAGTAAGGTCTGGCTGATTGCTCAGATGTGCTGCAGAAGTGTAAAATCTCACTTAGTTCTAACTGTTACTTTCCTGACCAGCTTTACCAAAGTGCTTTCGAACTGGAAAGCTGCTCTAAGAACTTGGGTGCCGGATATCTTCTTTCCCAACTTGGTAAAATCTTGCCACATTTGGTTTGGTAATATGAACAGCAGTTATTCTGTCAGCAAAGGGTTTATTCTTGCATCAGTTCACAAAATAAGATGTACTATAAAGCCTTAAGCATATTAAAAATGATGGACTGATAGTAAATTTCCATATTCTCAGGTTGTACAATCATACTACTCATTTACAAAATCATCACAGATGAATATTGTTTGCACTCAAATATTACCTACTATGTACCGTCTACATATCTACAATCACTAAAACTATGAAGTTGTCTTTAGTTAAAGAAATTTTTTCCAGAAAAAAAAATAAGAGTCACCTTGTTGCCTCTAAAACTGAAGGAAATTAAGCATAAAAAGTGAGGGAAATGAGTAGAAACATGTTTCTTGATAAATACAGAGTATTTAGTATTTAATTGAATTATTTCAAGAATAAGCCATTCTAAAAACATTTTCTTGATTCTTCATGCAAGTGTATTAAAATATAATTTGATCACCATGCACTCTTGAGTAAGTTTTGACTCTGGAGGGCTACAGTCTTATATCGCAATCCACAAGCAATTCAACAGCTGGAAGCTCAAGACTTAAAGCTGAAGGTAAGGGTCACCTTTTAGAAAAGTTAAAATAATTAACCCTTTTGAATAAGGTTTGTGGTAGGTTCTGTGGCATTTTTGAACTCTCAGATCAGGATTACACAGTTTTTGGGTCCTTTACTGCAGTCATTCAGGCTTCCTTGGTGTTACGAAGGATGCCCCATGAGGTGGCGGCACAGAGGCAGATACCGAGCCCCTGAAGCAGTCAAGAGCCCAGGCACAAAAAGCTTTACCAATCAACGTGAAAAACTCCAAGACATTTTCAAGCGAGCAGGACTCCACTGGGGCCTTCAAAAACTCATGGACTGTGCTGTATGAAGCTGCCAACAAGAAGCAAACAGATATCTCTAAGTATTTCCCCATCTGTATCCTTAAATCTATCCGTAACAACTCCTACTGATGGACTTTTCTTTCTAGACAGTAAAATATTCACTCGGAAAAGAGAAACATGCCTTCTCATCTGCCCGTTTTAACAGTCAATTTTGGTGTTGAGGCCTTCAAGTGACTTAATCCCTCTGTGTTCTTACTTCTTTCCAACACCTTCTATGACATCTTTCCTCATTTTCATTCACTTAGTAGCAAAGCAAGCAGGAGGGTGGGGAGCAGAGAAAAATAAAATGACCTTTCAGACCAATGGGAAGGAAAAGGCGTAACATAAGGCAAGAAGAGACAGACTTGTGAGATCTCATAGCAGTTGCCATGGCACTGCGTCTGGTTTCTTGTCCACAACAGCTGCAGACTTACTCAGCAGGTAGAACCAGCCACAGGAGTCACTTTGCACCCTCTCTGGGAGAGGAAATTTATTTTCCCCCCATCTCTTGGGCATTAAAACTCAACCTTGTTCACAGTGCTGAGAAATACTGAGCTTACCCCAAATTCCTCAGTTTCAGTCAGCCTACACCACTCGCCACACTGACTCTTCTCTCATTTTCGGCCTCTCGTCTTTGCTACCAAACCTGTTTCAGTGAACCTCTCTCCAAAACTTTTTCAGTGTTTTGCACAGCGAAGTAATTCCTGTGGCTCCGCTAGCTCTAAGCGTTTCGAATGTACAGCACACTTTCCCCTTTCCTTCACTGAAATATGACTTACCCAAGCAACCAGGAAGACAAAGTCCAAATTTATCTTCATAATATTTTCTAAATCTTTTCGATGATTGCACCTATCAATCTATATAATGTCAAAGAAGAAAGGAAAAGTAATAACTCCTCCTCCTACAATTTAACCTCATTGAAGAAGCCGATAAAAGATGAATTTCCTTTTCCTGCAGGTTTGAGGGCAGCTCTTTCGGTACATTTTGTCTCTTTTACCTAAATGACATCCCCTATTCTCAGTATTTCCAAAAGACATTTTTGCCTTTGAGCGACCTAGATCTCTCCTGGCTGTACTCCCAGCTCCCATTTTTAGCAGCAGAATTGAAGGTGTGCCTTGTCACCTCCAGCTAAATAAAAAAAATAATAAAAACTCAAGTTTGTTAGATCTCTTTCCCTTCTGTCAGACTCTTTTCCTATGTCATCAGAACATTCAAACCTATTTCTCCTTCAGCTAAGCTACTGCTAAATCCTATCTGCTTTCCTTCCACGTTGTTCTCTCAACCTGTTTTCCTCCCTCTCTGATCCCTAAACACACAGCAGATACTTTCAACATCACCCTTTTTCCTGCTTGTCACCCCGCGTTTTTTGGTTCAGCTGCTAACCACCTCCTGCCCTTGGCACCTGGTTTTGTCGTTCCTTCATCTTTCACACCACATTTCAGCGTTTCACTTCCAGCTTCAGAACTCTCAGACTCTTACCTAAACTGACATCTTGGGCTTTAGCTCAGCCTATGGTACTAAGTTCCTCACTCCTAATAACCCCTTTCCAAGTCCTTTTCATGCTGTGTCCTCTCAGTACTATAATACCGTTATGCACTACTGCTCTTCTGTTTGGCATAACCTCTATAGATTCTAGGTCAAGACTATTCTTCTTTTTTCAGTCTCTCTCCTATTGATTACAAATCATAAAAGTCTTACAATAGAGAATTTAATTCTTCATGTATCTTCATTTTAACATCAGCTGAAGGAAACTTTGCTAAGTTCTGAAGAAACAATAGTTTAAGACTTTTTTTCTCAGAAGTACTTTCTAAATTTGAAATCGGCAATTATCACTCCTACATTTGTGGAACAGATTACATTATAGCTAATCACAGCAGCACGTGATTCACATGGAGTTTGGTGTGAATTCTGGCTCTACCTGCTGTTCAGCAGTGAAAGAACTCTCTGATTGCTCACTCCAGTTAGCCGTGTGCTGCTAACGTCATCGTGAGAAGTGGAGTGAGATTCTATCCACTTTTCAGTGTTAGCCCCGAGTTTTAAGTAGTTACACACGTGCAATCCCATGAAAGCAATACGTGTTCTCTGGTGTAGCTGCAAACATTACTAGTTTAATGATACTTTTTTGAATCATGTCCCAAAACAAAGGCTTTGCCATCATAAACCTCCCTACTTTCAAACCCAACACACAACTATAAACACGCTGCTCCAGACAGATTTCATTCCCTTTGGGTAAAGAAAAAAAAAGCAGAAACTTGGAAGCCACTTTGCAATCTTTGCACTTGAGGGCAACAAGGGGCAAACAGATCGATCATTCTGTTCTTTATGCCTTCTGCTCTTCCTTCGCACAGACACACTCCTCATGCCTTAAACTGGAACTTCCAGCCTTGTAACTATCCAGGACAGCTTACAACAATGACATACACCACCATAAATACCAGCCTCACTGTTTGTAGCTATACCCTTCATTCCCTTTCAGAGCAGCATATGGTAATAATCACAACAATACTTTAAAAAACAGCAACAAAATCATGCAGCAAAGGGAAACATGAATTGCACTAACTCACTAATCTGGAAGTCAAAGGTCCAGACCCATTCCAGCCAGGCCCACGGGTGACCTACTGTCAGATTATACATGCAACTGATTCTGCAACTCATACCCACATAAGAAATATGAATACCCAAGCTCAAGCCACCTACAAGGCTTATTATTATTAGGTCTACCCACATCCCACTTCTGTAGCCACAGGTGTCCACTTCTCACCTTTACTCTTCCATTTTTCAGTGAATTTCATTTAGTCATACTGGGGCGCTTCTTGCATTTACTTTCGATGAGTGGTCCAACAATTTGAGTTTTCCTGTGGAGAGGGAATGTCAAGGTCTGAAGCCAAAGCATTTGTGGCAACTGAACCTACCATTCGATTAAGAGCGATGTGCACTCTTTCATTTAGTAAATGGAAACACACACACACCGTGATGATTTATGATTGAGTACCACTAAGCTACACAACTTGAAAGACAGCAAGTAGCACAGAGTTGTCTGCAGTATATGAAGAGGAAGGCAGGGCATGAAGACGTGAAATGGAAAAAATACATATGGAAATCTAAATTACTAAATAAGGTTAAATAAAAATCTGACTTTAATCCAACTCTTTTTTTTTTAATCTTGAGTTGGTAATACCTTTAGGTCTTTGTCATTAGTTTTGAATGCAAGCTTCAATACACAAGTTGTGAGCCCTCTTTCTCTCCTTAGTTTCCTTCTCTTGTCTTTGCTATTCGAGTTCTCACTGAAAGAGGCAGGTCTTCAGGTTGTCACACACCTTCATCCACCACAGCTGCACCTTTTCAAGTTACAAGTTCCTTCCATCACAAACTTCACTCTCCTGTGGTCAATTTATACTGCACTGTCAAGTAAAATTTACCAGAACAGAGATCTTCACACTCCGTTTTATAAATAACTACGGTTTTTTTAGCCTTTTGAGAAAACAGGTAAATAGCCAGCAATACACAGCCAGCTGCATTCCACAGAGCTGGACAAGCTGCAAAATGACTCAACACAAGTGACAAACCGCAAATATAGACACTGTAAAAAGAGTAATCACATTCTCTATTTCTGCAAAAGATGTTATACAAAAAATGAAAGATGCATGTTTTAGTAAAATACAAACTGTGTATGGCCCATAGAATACTGACTTTTATGTCTTCATTACTGTGAAATGATTTTCTTCTCATGTGTATCATTCAGTAAAAATATTGTCAGTTAGTGGTATCGTACTGGGAGTTCAATTTTTTTTTCTTTTTTAAATGAAGTGTGCTCAGAAAATTTGTTCTGAGGACACTGCTGAAAATAAGATTCCTAGGAAACCACTAAGAACAGTTTGATGCAGGACTTCTAACGCGGGGCTGACATGGGTCACTGCAGGTCCCTATTCTGAACGCCAACCGTTTCACGAGGAGGACTGTGCACATGCACAGCCCTGTGCCGGGGTTTATGTTGCAAAACTTGAACCATAAGTCATGCGCAACCCAAGAAGTGTGAGAATGACTCTGAGAAAGTTATATGAACATAGATTATTTTACTGTTCTCATCGCTCCAACACTGAAGAGTCTTTCCCAAGCAGTATCTTCTTAACATCCTCATTTTCACTTAAAATATTTGTATTGGATTTAATAACTTCCCCTCCCCCTCTAGTTTCATTTTTTTTACGTAAAAGGTGGCAGACAGTACTGACACAGCACAGACCTACTACGTGTATTTCAACCGATAATTACATTATTTACAGAGCACAAGTGTTCTACTTCCAAAAGATGGTGAAAGTCTGTGCTTAAAAAAATAAAACTCACAGAAAAAGATTAGGTAGTGGTGCAACAGAAACGTTCTTATAAACAGTGACGTTGCTTTACTTACTTGGCTTTGCAGTCAGCTTTCAATCCAAACCGACTTCGCTTTGTGCTTATGTCTATTTGTATTTTGTCAATTCCAAAGTATTATACAGAAGGAATATACATTTTAATTTCCACTTAATTAAGATCTTTACTCTTTAGCTACTAGTCAAGAGAGATGCACTGATTTACTGGCTATGAATACACTTATCTAGAGACATCTATTTAAAGCTTTGACCGACCTTTTCAGTGATCCTCTTTGAACAAAAGACCTGAGTACACTTTCCCTGCCTAAGAACTTCTCTTTTAGAAGAGCACAGCTCAGTTTGATGGTGACCAGCAAAGGACTGCTCTATGCTCTTCTCCCCCTCACTGAGGGATTCACATTGAGTTCATGAACTAAAAATAAATAAATAAATTTAGAAAATTACTTTCTTATTTTCACATCTGCTTTGAAATACTATTTATTGAATAATCTATGATGATGCAAAACTGGGAGGAGTGGCTGACACACCAGAAGGCTGTGTCACCATCCAGTGAGACCTGGACAGGCTGGAGAATTGGGTAGGGAGAAATTTAATGAAATATAAGGGCAAATGTAGAGTCTTGCATCTGGGAAGGAACTACCCCATGTTCCAGTATAGGTTGGGAACTGACCTGCTGGAGAGCAGCGTAGGGGAAAGGGCCCTGGGGGTCCTGGCGAGATGACCATGAGCCAGCAATGTGCCCTCGGGGCCAAGGCCAGTGGCATCTTCGGGTGGATTAGAAGGGAAGTAGCTAGTAGGTCGAGAGAGGTTCTCCTGCCCTTCTGCTCTGCCCTGGTGAGGCTGCATCTGGAATATTGTGTCCAGTTCTGGGCCCCTCAGTTCAAGAAGAGACTGCTTGAAAGTCCAGCGCAGAGCCACAAAGATGATGAAGGGAGTGGAACATCGCCCTTATGAGGAAAGGCTGAGGGAGCTGGGTCCCTTCAGCTTGGAGGAGACGAAGGGGTGACCTCATTGATGTTTCTAAATATGTAAAGGGTGAGTGTCAGCAGGACGAAGCCGGGGGCTCTTCTCAGTGATGTCCAATGACAGGACAAGGGGCAACGGGCGCAAGCTGGAATGCAGTTGTTAACCTGAGACCAATATGAGATCCAACATCACATGCTAAGGAAAAAGAAAGATCTTATTTCTTCATATAATGTAAGTAAATAATACATTTTAATAATATATCTTACACTGCCTTGAGTTTAATCCTAGAAATGTAAAAACGTATCTTTTAACAGACCTACAAACAAGTGAATTGAACCCACTCTACAATTATGTACACAACGTACACACTGGCCAACTGGTTCGCAAAAGCAGCCCCGGGTCAGCGACACGATTCCATGTGCTCAGTCAGGATTATAAGGCAAAAGAGGAAGGCAGGCAAGTGTGCTGTACAAAACTGTCAGGTAGGAAAAAATGTGGTAGGGCATAAATCCCTAAGAAAGTCAGTGCCATTAAGCTGGTGTTCTGCTGCACAAGAAATAACTTGCTGCTACTTTCACAGTCACGGCTACAATTTTGTGTTCCATGTCCTACGATATGGAAAAGTCTTACATTCACCCATCTTTCCAGTTTGCACAGGAGAGGTGAAATCAAGAATCTATCACATAGTACGAAAAAGTTGATTCTATTCTTCAAGCCTCAAATTTGTTTATTCACTCTCTAGGGAGGACGTAAAGTAGAAGAAAAGCCACATTTTACTAAGTACATGTTGTCATGGCCCACCATTTCAGTCATGGCAGGTAACTGCAACGTCGCTCTGTCTTCCACAGAATCCTAGAATTGCCTAGGCTGGAAGTGACCTTGGAGATAATTTAATCCAACCTCCCTGTCATGGGCAGGGACGCCTCTCAATTAGATCAGGCAACACGTGGGGACCCAACGGGGATCGAACCCGTGAACTTGGTGTTATCAGCACCACGCTCTAACCGAGTGAGCTAACCAGCCCCCTTGGTTTTCTTGTCTTGGTTTTCTTTTCTGTACTGTATGAAAATAAGGTCACAAGGAGAATTTCCTGCTGTAAACCAATCAGCTCTAGAAAGAAGGGGAAAAGTGTCCTTTGAATTTTCTCAGCTAGAAATTCTGAAGTGCCTCACACCTGGTCACATCCGACAACCCTCACAACCACCGACCCCTGGGCACAGCAGCAGCTGCCTCAACCATCGTTTGAGAATCTCTGTATCAGCTGTGGGACCCCAGCACCCCTTCCCCTTTCAGTTGAGTAGTAACATGTATTTTTTTAATCTTTATCATCTACGGGTATATTCTACACTGAGAAGAATTGACCCAACTACTCTTGCAAGGCTGCACACAGAACCGGCCTGATTGTAGCCACATCCTGAAAAATATTGCAAGTTTGAATATATAGCCCTAACACCACTATTAATCCAAATAAAGTTTTTTTTCTTGAAGGAACCTTCAGCTCTACTGCCCCCTCTGTTCGAGCCAACACATCAAAACCTTGTACTGAACAGATCAGACTGATATTTAACAATAATGAACTTTGTCAAGGAAGCATCCAATGGGAGTTGCTATACAGACTCCGACACGGCTTGCCGCACTTTTGCTTGTGTTTCCAATGTCCACACAACAAGAAATTGGCCGTTAAATTTATAGACCAATTTTATGCTAACTGTACTCATTACAGTCTGCGAGGAAACTAGATAATTGGGTTGTTATACTTCTACCTTCAGAAATAAATTAGAATTACCGCTTGCTTAGAGTAACTTAAAATATCTGACTGTGCCTGTTCTAAGCATCCATTAACAAATGCTGCTTCTACTCCACTTCCCACTGCATTAAACAGGCCATTTCTTCACACAAGACAAAGCAGCTCATCAGCTGGAGGTTGAAAATAAATACGCAGGGAGCAGGCATACAACCCGCAGTGTTAAAATACATCTGTCCTATGCCGAGGCTCATTTGTAAACTCATCTCAAGTGTTACTAAGTCATGTTGATGTGTTCTCAAGAAGACTAACTGCTAGAAAACAAATAATATTTACAGTACAGTTAACCAGCAAGTTATGTGGCAATACTCAAAAGCACAATCTGAAAAGATGAGGGAACGGAGGCATTTGTATGCTGCAGTACTCAGTACTGTAACATCTAACTCTCAGATCCTTTTACAGCTAAGGGACTTCGACCTCCACGCTCAAGATTTTAAAATTATACAGTCATCACGTGACTGTTCAGAGGTCTGGGAGAGCTAGGGGAACAAAGCCAAGCTGCCCAGTAGAAAATACCAGCAAGGAGTGCAGAGGCAGAGCAGTTTTATATTTCCCAAGATAGATACTAACTTCGCAAGGAAACACTTTCCTGAACTTACGAAGGCTTTGGGTTCCTAAACCCAAACGCTTTCCCAAAGTGAAACAATTACATCTACTCCAGTCATATCTCAGAAGCCAAGAAATAATCATATTATTATCTTGTAATTATGTATCTGGGAGATAACTAACCACAGAGTTACATATTCCATAAATTAAATCCTGTTTTCTGAATAAGGGATAATTAACTCCCAGCTACCAAAAAGTGCCAGCCATCATGCTGTAAACTGTCCTGAATATAGACGCAATTACCCAATCCATTCAGTCTCAATGTTCCACTTTCCATAAAAACAGACTCATTGAGCCAGGAGAGGAAAAGAAACCAACAAAAAAACAACCCCCCAAAACTGTAATCTACTATTTGGAAAGCTCACGTATAAATAAAACAACAGATGTTTCAGTTTGTTTTGTGAAAGGTGGTAAACGAAGATCAGTCATCCATGCACCAAGCAAGCGCTCCGAGTCTGTTGACTGAACAGGGTTGTGACAGCACCACAGCTCCTCGCGAGAACGCCTCCTGCGCTGATTGCCCTGGGCAAAATCAACTTTGTTCAAGCTGTGACTAACAAACCCCCTGGCAGTAGCTACATCTCCGTTATTTTTTGGAATTTCAGAAGTACAGGTAACGAAAGAAATTCACAGGTAAAAAAACTAAGCACGGATGAGATGTTGCGCAAATGCTCGTTACTAAACTCCAACTTCAGTTTACATTTTGAACCAGGTTACCTGTGAAGTATTAGTTCACCAACAAGACCTTGCTATAGCTGTTGCCTTAGAACAGCAATATTACTCCTGTAAGACTGGGCATTCTGCTGTTGCAGGGAAGAGAATCATCAAAGCAAAGTTGTTCTTTACTGGAATTACATTTTTGATTACAAAAACCGAAGCAACTTTGACATTAGGAAACATCAGAACTCTGGTATCAAACGTCATCACGTTCTGCACCAAATTAAAGCAGTGAATAATTCCAGAACTTGACTAAACTCACAGAACTTCACAAAAAAAACCCATCACAGAGTAGAACAGAAGTGGGAGACTTAACATCCCTAAAGGTGCTTTTGGTAACGATGGGTGCACCTACCACCTGGATGCTAAAGCAGCATCTACTTCACAGGGATGAGATGATGGAGGAGCTAGAAAAGGGGCATCACATCCATCCCTCCATCCGTGCCTCAGTTCAGGGAGAAAACAACCATTCAGCAATTCTGGTATCAACAAATATTTGAAATTACTACCTATTAGATGTTCACGAGATGCAATTACCTGTCACCCATTAAATTACCTTCACAAATTGTTCATTTTTTGGACAGTACTTCCACAGAATAAATAATTTCATACTATTAGGGCATTTCACCTTAGAAGTAAGAAGTTTAAGGTAAGATCTTCAAATGAATGCATGCACTAAGTGAAACTCACTTTTTTGAGGTTATTGCTCTGCCTAAAAAGGTGGCATTATATACAGCACAAATGCATCCAATCCAACATGTTTCTGTCCCTGTAGTTTTGTCATCCATGAATCCATAACTCATATTTGATAAGAGGTATGGAAATTCTTGTAGTAAATGAATTTCTTCACAAGGGCATTTTTATTCTTTGTTTTCTTAGTGTACTCACACAAACTCTGGGTGCAGTATTAAAAGAACAGGTCAGTGACCAGAAGTCACACCTAACGTGCAGATCCCAACTTCAAGTTGCGTTTCTATAAAGCATAAAGAATCCCTACACAATGCTGAGGAATAAATGCTCAAATTGGGATTCACTAGGGCAGTAAAAATGAAGCCTCTTTATTTTATGCATTATCATTAGAGAACTGCTATACTGTGATATATTCTGGCCACCAAGAACACTTCTGAGGCCAAATAAAATTCTCCAGCATTCATCATCACTGCTTCGACATAAGGTTTCAACAGAACCATCTTTTCCGAGAAGGACTTTGTCTCTTACTTTATGAATGTATCTTGTACCCCAAGAACCAGCTAGAAATCATGGGGAAAGGCCACATCGCCTCCTCTTGGCAAAAAAAGCCTGGACAACATCAGGTGCTCAGGTATAAATCCCAGTAAAATGTGTGTGAAGAGAACATCAAAAAGTGAAAGGATGTTTGCTCAAAATCTCGTGAAGGCTGAAAACGAACACGAACCATCAGACACATTAAATGCTAATCAAGCAGTTACGTGGTGGGAGGGAAGGAAAAAAAAAAAGGAGCTGCCTTAGGATCATGTATAAAAGTTTATCAGTGGAGCGTAGAGAACAGCACAGGTATTCAGGCACCCGCGTCTCCAAGGCGGGTGGACGTAAACAAGGCACCGTATGTGTAGAAGGGTGGGCTCTTCTAACCCAAACCTCCTGCTCAAGGGACAGAGAGGTGACCACGGAACTGCAAACCTGTGGGGGAATTTCTGTAGAAGCGCGTTTAGCAGACACCTGAAGGTGTTTAGCGATGTTTTACAAGAATCCAGTTCTGTTCTATTGCAGCTATTAATCGTGCACGTACAGTACATGGATGAACAGTTAGAGCTCAAAGTATTAATAAATCAACAAACCACTTGAATTCTAACTTGATTTAAGTCAAGAGTCGTTTTCCCCTACAACAAGCACACGCGCTTTCTTCAGTGATTTCTGCTTCACACTGATGTGCAGCCTTTGGCTAAAACTTAACTGTCTCAGGTTTTCCTTCTGCTTTTTCTTTTATTCTCTTTTTCCTTTCCCTTCACACAAGGACACCCCAGATACTCAGGAAATCAACCAACTAGCTATACAGGTCGCACAAATGCGCTCCAAAGCCTGTAAAAAAAAATTATCATGTCTTTGAGAAGTGGATATTAAGTTCCCAGGTTAGAAAAATGATAGCTGAAAAGATTTAACATATATGCTGAGTTTCTTAAAGTGGCTTCTCAGACAAGATGCTCTACGGAATTTAATCCACTGGATCAGATCTTTGCATCAGAAAATCACGATTACACCCTATGAAAGATTGATGTTTCTTGCTCCTGCAACCAGCAAAGTTCAGTTTTAGCTCACTTCTAGAAAACATTGAAAAAATGTTATGCATATTTTTAAACACAGTAAAAAATACAGTTAAATTCAGTGCGGCTTATTTCTGAACTTCTGCTGATCCTATTTTTTAGAATTCAAGGCAATCAGGAATCCTTCCCCGTGTTCCAACTTCACAAGTTCTCAGAGACTTTTGAAAGCACAGAAACTGCAAAATGTAACGCCTGGGTTACAAAATGTGGGGCCTTGTCTTCACGCCTATATCCTAAACAAAACCGCATAAGAAGAAATACTGATATTTTTTGGAATAAGACACTGAACAATCACACTCATTGATCCAAGACTTAAAACCCTCAGAACCTTTTGGAGGCTCAAAAATACTAATGTTCATCAAGCATAAATGTGATGCTCCTAAAACTTGTTATTTATGGGCTCCTACCTTGTTACTAGTCAAAACAATTATCTCCCAGAATTCTTCTTCTTTTCTTGTATAACCAAGATTAAAACATTCTATATTATGCATTGGGATTTTTAAAACTAAGCTTCCAAGAGACATTACGTCACCTTAGCAACTACTTCTTACAAGTCACTTACTCTGCAAAAGTTGATTTTGAACAAGCACTCAGGAGTTTAAAATGATTTCTAGACTAGCAACTGTCAACCATTCTTCCTCATCACAATTTCAGAAAGCCGTAAAGACTTATACCTCAGAGAGAATGAAAATATATCTGTCTTATGTGACAAAAACAT
>JAJGST010000004.1:156686-235440 GCA_020746105.1 Trogon surrucura | reverse complement strand
CACGCGCCAGCGTTTTATTGGGTAGTGCCATTCAACTGTGCAGGCGGCTCTCGCCCCACCTTCTCCCCCTGGGGCCAGCACCTCCAGCCAAGCAAAGGTCTCACAAAACAGATAAAACCTCCTCCTCTCCGTGCCCCAAGGCAGCTCCAAGGACAGAGCCTTTGTTTAGGCCTAACCTGGGTTGTCCACACCTTTAAAGGGATACCGCACCCCTGCTCCACAAGAAATTCCCCTACACTTTTGGACTGGCCTTTTGCCAGCTCCTGCAGCATTGGAGGAGACACGTGCTTTAGAAGTGGGCCTGTTAGGCTTGGGTCGTGTTTGCCCTTCACCATCTCCAAGGCCTGTTCCAGCCAAAATGATTCGATAATTCTGTTCTAGCACACGTCCTGGAACAGCACTGTGTGAGGAGCTTAATCCTTACACGCCTTCCCTGGAGCTTGTGCGGGGCGATGGTTTGCGTGTGTGCTGAAAAGAGCCTGGATGGCCCGGGGATGTGTGAGTTCTTGCTGAGTGGGGCTTGCCCACCGCCCAGGGCTTCTCTGCTCCTCAAGATGCCCCACCAGGCAGCAGCCTGCGGGTGCACAGGGCACTGGCAGGGGACACGACGCTGGGGACACTTTCTCAATTTTATAGTGCAGCATTCACTCTCATGTTCACTGACATTTGCTGTTATATTGGCAATGGGAATTGTCTAATCAGTCATTACACATCACTTTATCCGTAGGTTAAATATCCATTCCACAGGTATCAGCAGAAACCTAGATTCTGTGTAGGATATATAATTCTTAAACCGTACTTTTTGGACATTGTTCCGTTTTCCTGCCGTCCTCCATAGGTTGTCACCGGTGTGCTCACCAGGCCTTGGATGGAGTAGATAAACCCAGAGCGTTACACAGAGACCAGTTTTCTATCAGTCTCATTTCATCCTCATCGTTTCAGCAGAATATCTTTAAGCTTTTTGATCCTTGCTTCAGCCTACCCTGTGTACAGCTCGCTGCAGTTTGCTCAGAAAAACAATCTCCTATTTTCTAGCCTGGTGGGTTTTACTGAAGTACTGACATGCTGCTTTTTAGATCCATCTTCCCACTACATGTGAAACCACCAATCTCTTCTCTGGTTTAAGGCCTCCAAAATCAGGGAGTGGAAGAAGCGAAGGACTGGTCATGCTCATATCAAAGGCAGTGACATAATTCCCTACTACTTCAGTGGAATCAGTTGTGCCACCAGCAACTGAGGAAAGAAAATAAAATGCAATAATAATTTTGTAGGTGGAATTGGATCATTTGAGCATGTGTATTTTTAAGCTGAAGAACGTTTTATTCCAATCTTTTATCTGGTCTGTTTTGGTGCTAGCGTAAACACCAGGCTTCATAAGTTTTCTCCTTTTATATAGGTGTATACTTTCCTTAGATGTTTTCCAAAATTATGACTATTGTAGCTGCTTTTACAAATGAAATTGAAGAACGCCTGCAGATGCCCTTTACAGGAAGAGTATTAAGTTTTCTCTCTCTCGCCTTCTGGTCCAATAAGCATTGATTTATAAAATGTGGAACAGATCCCACAGGACCCTAAAATATTAATTAGCTTGGTAAATATGCAGTGATCTAGGATATGGGTTCAAATATTTGCTCCACATCCCGCAAACTAACGTGATTTAAACTAAGATACTTTTTATGCCTGTTTACTTGTTGGCTTCCTCATTTTTCTATTAAGAAAACTGCACTTGGGCTACCAAAGCACATCACTTGGGCAAAGTGAAGAAATCGAGGAAAGACAGAAGATAATAACATACTCTTAGGAGGTCATGGGACACGAATATTTAAATATGCTTTGTAAAGAAGAATCTTAGTATGATTTTTGACTGGTTAGAAGGTAAACTCTGAGTGCTCCCTTGCATCTTGGAGTGTGATAAGAGTAAGGATTTTACTGTAAGGAATTGTACCACGACCTAAGATTAATGGTAATAGTAGAGGTGCTGATGTGTTTATTTATCAGAAACTATGAGCAGTTGAAACACTGCTACGTTGTGCCTCCCCTGTCTTTGTTACAGGTCAAGTAAGAGCATGTATTGTCAAAGAAGAGCCTGTTCTTGACCAGAAGGTGTACGTAAAATACTCTGTGTATGAATTTCCTGAAATGGTACATTTTGTAAAATGGCGAGCCTTAAGAATGGGGGAGAAATGCTTTTGTCAACTGAAGAAATTGCTGACACTGTCAAAAATATCGAATTATCTTTATTTTGGTAAAGGAGCTTGCTCCAAACCTGCCACCCCAAAACCTGTGTCGCCCACGAAGCCCCAGGATAAGCGCTTGCCAGTGCCTGCTGTGCTCCAGGGCCCAACCTGGTCACCTGCAGGGGAAAGACTTTTCCCTCCACTGGGATGCCAGTGAAGCAAAGAGGATCCATCCAGCTGCAGCGATGCATTTAGGTTACTTAGCCTGCTGAAGGCTGTGTGTTTGTTTAGATCAGGAGAAAAGAAATCATCTCAGGAAGGAAAGAGAGAGTTGAGATTGTTCACCCTGGAGAAGGCACCGGAGAGACCTTATTGCGGCCTCCCAGGACCTGGAGGGGGCTACAGGAGAGCTGGAGAGGGACAGCTCGCAAGGGCGCGGAGTGGTAGGATGCGGGGCAGTGGTGTTAAACTGCAGCAGAGTAGGTTCTGCTCAGATATTAGGAAGAACTTTCCTGTGAGGGTGGTGAGACACTGGCACAGGTTGCCCAGAGACGCGGGGGATGCTCCGCCCCCCTGTAAGTGCCCAAGGCCGGGCTGGAGGAGGCTTTGAGCAACCCGGCCTGGTGGGAGGTGTCCCTGCTCCTGGCAGGGGGTCGGAACGAGATCTTTAAGGTGGCTTTGACCCCAAACCATTCGCCAACGGAATAAAAACAGGGAGCGAAGGAGGGGCCGAGGCGCGCCTGCCCTGCCCTTCGTTCCCCGGGCGGACACTGACCCCGCCGGCGGTGCGGGTTTTACAACGGGAAGCCCCGTTTTTGGCGGCCCCGGCGGGCGGAGATCAGAGGGGTTACCCGTTCCGCTTGCAGGGGGGAGCGCTGGGACAGCCGCTGTGGCACCCCAGCACCCACCGACACCTGCCCTGCCCGGCGGCCCCCTGCCGCCCCGCCGTCCTCGCTCCTCCACACCCCCTCAGCCCATCGCCGCGGGCCGAGCTCACGCCCCCTCCCAGCCGGCGCGTCCGCCGGGCCCGGTCCGGCGGCGGCAGCGGCGGGCGGGCGGAGGAGGGGGCTGCTGAGCGGCGTGTGCCGGGGCCACCGGGCGGCGGGGAGGGGGGCGGGCGCTGCGGGGGTGTCGGGTTCGAGCGAGGCGTGACCCAGCTGACGGGCGCCGTGCGGAGCCGGGCTGCGGGCGCGGAGCCGGCGGGGAGCAGCGGCAGCGGGCAGCGGCGCACGGCGTCGGCGAGCGGGTCGGCTCTGGCGCGGCGTCTCCTCCACCCCCTCGGGAGCCGAAAAGTTCGGCACATGCCGCCCAGAGGTGCCTTTTCCCGTTTTAATTGCCTGGGTTTTCCGGGGGGGGGGGGGTGGGGAGGGGAATAAAAGGTTTGTTGGTATCGCTGGTGTAATGAGTTTGAGTTCGGCTTCCTCCAGCACTGATCACCTGGGGTGAGACGTTTTGGGGTGTGAGGGCTCTCAAAGCACCCTCCACCTACCAAATATTGATTCCTCTGATTATTTGACGGACCCCTGCCCTGTGTAGTCTCAGTTTATAAAACCCCAGTGTCAAGCTCCAGAGTGTGAGAACCCAGGGACAAGCATTTTAGGCAGCCCCTGCCGTTCCTATGGATCACGTGGAGGGCGATGTGAAAATTTCTCTTAATTCACCCAGTGGAAGTGTAATATTTACAGCAGCTACAAGGAGGAGAGGAAAGAAACCCAAACCTCCCCAGCAGGTCGTATTTTAAGGTTGCTTTCTTTTCTTCCATCACCCTGATGACTGTATGTGTGTTTGAAGCCAAGGAGGCAGAAGAGTAGTTTGAAGGATTCATCCTTTTTGTCTGGGGCAGAACTCAAGTGTGTGTTTCCAAGGGGAAAAAAAACTACGTTAAGACACAATTAAACTGACCTATCTGTAGGTAGCTGCTCCTGTCAAACTCTTCTCAAAAGCCAGAGTTTTGTTACATGCTCTTCTCTTTCAAAGCTGTCTTACAAAGCCTGTTTCTGTAGTTAAGGTGAGGCAACAAATTTCTACGAGGTGTTTTAAATCTCTCTTTTCAATAGAGAAGATACAGTTAAGTCTTCAGGAATTGCAGTCAGCTATAACCGACTTGCCCTGCACAAATCCTTAATGCTCTTATGTCTTTACTTTCAAAAAATGCTGGTTTTGTGCTGGGGGCAGATGGGGTGAGGTTTCTGGTGGGCTCTGGTGAGTGTTGCTGTTACTTGCACTTGTATCTCCCAGCTCTGCTGTTCCCTCTGTGAATTCATAGCCCGACATGTGAACTTGAACCTTTGGCAGAGAGGGCTGAGTGGGGGGACTGGGAGGTGAGCTGGGAGCCTGAGCTGCAGGCACGTTTTCATTGTCCTCATCAGCTGTGAGGATGGCGGGTCCGCATCGGTACGGTGATGTTACTGAATGCAAACCAGAGCTCACAACTGCTGGTGAGATTTATTTATTTGTTTTTTCTATCCAGGGAAGTAGGTTTGTGGGCACTACCTGGCCAGAGCTCAGTGTTTCTGCCTAGTAAGACCAAACAGCTTTTGCCAGTCTTCTGCTCCAGTAACTGCTTTCCATCACCGTGCTGGTGCTGCTGAGCATTTTGAGTGAGGATGGCAGAAAAAACTTCTGTGCTCATTGCTGGCGTTGCTTTTGTGCCAGTCCCTGCGTGACTGTTCTTCCCAAGTACCTCCTTTACTACAGAGCAAAACTATAGAAGCCCAATTAGTTTCTTTCCAACCCAGACTGTACTTTTAAACTCAACTCTTTTGTTAGGCCTGCCTTTGCCTTTCCCAGCTACTCCTGAGCCCCTGTCAAGCTTGCTGTGCACGCCGGCTCTGCTCTTCCTGTGAGGCTCCGAGTGCAATTGTTCTCAGCCTTTTCTATTCCAGAGAAGTTTGTAAAAAGAAAAAGCACCGATTGCTAAATATTGAGTTCAAACCCCCTGACAATACCCTTGCCTTTCTTAATTACTTTGCTGATAATTAAGGGTTGGTCCATGTTCTCCCAGGGTGGATATTGCTTGAGGACAGCTGAAACAGAACGGGAGCGGGACTGGAGTTGATTTCGGAGTCTTAGCCACAGGACTGCTCTGCTCGCAACCTTTCCAAGGCACTTTGTAAAGCTACAGGCAGAAAACTGTACTTCCAGCTGAGGCTGTTGGAAGCATCTTCCAGGAGGCTTGTGTATAATTAAGACTCGGGTG
Organism: Trogon surrucura; assembly: GCA_020746105.1. NCBI lineage: Eukaryota > Metazoa > Chordata > Aves > Trogoniformes > Trogonidae > Trogon > Trogon surrucura. The sequence continues at coordinate 230,064 of JAJGST010000004.1, read as the reverse complement.
AAATTCTTGCTGCTGACTCGCAAGAGCAAAGGTTTGTGAGATCTTCCTATAGAGGGGAACTTGTCTCCAACCTTTTTAGCACAAGGTAGTAAAACTTCTTTTGCTTCAGTCCCTCACACCAGACACGCACAGACACGCTCTCTCAGGTTTGCCTGCACGTTCAATACCTGATGTTTTGTGTGCCTGAAGATCAAGTAATGGAGTGAAGTGCTTATCTGGTGTGTGTAATGGCGATACTAATCACATTAGTTTTACTTCTGCATTTGTAAATATCCAATTAAAATACCAAGCTTGAATAATGGAGGAGAAATGCTGTTGTCAACTGAAGAAAATGGTAATACTGTCAAAAATACCAGAGTAAACTTATTTTGGTAAGGGAGTCTGTGCTTAAAACCTGCCTCTGGTTATTAGACTGTGTGGATTGCAGCCTGCATAATTAGGAAACTTTATTTTGGAGAAAAAAAACAACACACAGAAAAAAACAACAAAAAAACCCAAAAAAGACCCAAACCCCATTGAAAGTGGGTTCTTTTTCTTTTTTTTTTTTAATTTGAGGTTTGATCTGAGAAGCAGATGCAATGCTCTCAACTTGCTCACTGCTCCTTCAACTTGAGGTAAAAATATTGTTTTCATGTCCACTTAGTCCTTTATGCCAAAAGCAAATAATACGGGTCTATCTTTCCCCTACACCCCTAGAAACTCTTGAATCATCAAAGAACATTTATTACTGATTAATGTTTCAAGAAAAACTATTGGTATGTTAATAGTAGTACAGTGCCACTGGGGAAAACAGGCACAGAAACTTAATTGGAATATGGGCACTGTGCAATTCTATAGTTTCGGTTTTTCTGGTTTTCTTTTTTTCTCCCCCCCCTTCTTCTGCAAGGGGAAAAGCTCTGCATGTTGTGCTAAGCTAATACAGGGTATGGGAGTGAGGAGGGAGAAGAGGATGTGGCTGCAAAAATCGGGTAGAGAGTCTTGCGGGAGTATGGGGTTGTTTGCGGTGTTGGGTCATTTAGATGGATTATTTTTTTTTCTTAGTCCATTTTTAGCAAGGTCTGAAGAAGAGTGAGGTTGGCAGCAGCCGTCATAATTGTACAATCTTGGAGACTTTGCTTTTCACTGACAGTCTGAAAAAAGACGTGGCGGGTTTCTTGGGAGCAAACAACCATCCGTGTGTGTTTTAGTGCGGTAACTGAGCGTGTTGCGTTAATGCTCAAATAAAAACCTCTGAAGTTGAACCCATGCTGCCCACTTCAAACCCAGGTTCTCTTTGTCAGCGCTTTGAATCCGGCAGATGCAGGTCCTGGTGGTGCTGGTCTGCTTTTTTAGGAACACGGTGAGCCAGAGGGTGGCAGTGGGCTTTCCTAGTGCTTGGGTTTATGTTCAACCACAGTCTGTCAAACTCACGCACTTTTGTTGCTTCTGGGCGTTTAGCAGATACTCTAGGGTTTTCTTCAGCTGCTGATTTAATTTATTTTTTTTTTTTGGCTCAAAATGGGATGAAATGCCACTGTGTGAGGAGTCTAAAGCAAATGACACCTGTTTATTCATGCTGCAAATGGCCTGGCTTTCAGAACAAAAAGCCCAAGTAAACAAAGATGTCTTTCTTGTCACCCCAGACATCCATAAAGTGACACAACGTTGGCTTGAGCTCCAGTTTATTTTGTAATGTAGTAGCACTCGTGTTAAATTTGTGCCAGGCTCCCTGCCTGTATTGACTGGCATTGGTAAACTAGTGTTAGTAAAAATGTTTTAGTTTTGATCTTCCTAACTTTTTAAGTTACGGTTTACAAATGCAGAAGTTAAAGAATAACTTCCATACCTGAAAGCTCCATATAAAGCAGCAGTTTCCTACTTGCTGTTAGTTCTCTGACCCTTCAGTGAAAGTGTCAGGAAGCAGAGGTGCAGTAGCACTGAGGGGAGTGGTAAGTCTGGACAGCTGAGAGTGTGGTGAAGAGGCATTTCTTTTTGCTGAGCTGGGATATCCAGAAATAGGCACGTACGGTTGTACAGACACCCTGTGTTTAGCTCCTGCTCCTTGGAACTCATGGAATCACCTGCGCTTGGTTCTCTCCAATGGTGTTTAATTGCATCAAGGACACTGAACTGGTCACTGCTTGGCTGATGTGCAAGGGTGTGTGAAAGCTTGCAAAACTTTCTTTTATTATTTCTTCTTCCCCTGAACAGAGCGTTTGCTGAAGATGACCTTGGAAGAAAGACGCCAAGAGTACTTAAGGGATTACGTTGCATTGAAAAATATTCCAACGTGGATGGAAGACTTAAAAAGCCAGAGCGAAAGTGATGGTGAGTGAAATGGGAGTCTTTTTAACCCCGGGCCATTCTGTTTTCTCAGTTTGAAGTTCCATGTAAGAGGGCCACGACTTGGAACCCATGTTGTTACTAATGGTGGCAGCTGAACATGGGGACAAGAGCTCTTTGGGGGCAGGGGTGACAAACCCCAACAAAATTTCTGAAAGCCTCATTGGTGTCCACTAGTTCTGCAAGTAGCTCCAGGCAGAGTCATCATAACATTAATATTCTTAAATGTTTAAAATAGCTACTTTCTGAATGAGTCTTGCCTTCCAGCTACTCCAGCAGTCAGCCGTGCCTCACGAACTATTTTTCTGTGAAACTTGGCAAGCGTGATGATAGGGGGAATCTGTGCAACACATCACTGTTGTTGTAGGCAGCAGAAAAGCAGGGCACATGTGCAAGTTGTGTTGTTTTCTGGAAATCCAGAAGTGGGAGAAGACTCAACTGGAGATTAAGGGGGTTTAGTACTACACACAATTTTTGCACTGACTGTTCAGAAAAATTGTGTGAACAATACAAAAGCTTTAAGATGCTGATTTTTAGATGTGAGTGATACGCTGGAGGGTATCAGAAGACTTTGGTTAGGCACAGGTTTGTGTTATATGGAAGTTTAACAGAAGATTGTTGAGAAGTTGTTGTGTGGAACTGCTGGAAGGGAAATGTGCCAAAAGGTCATGTTGGGAAGGAACCAACCTGGCTGCCACGATACCTCTGCGTGTTCTTTACTGACAAATTTGGAGAACATATCTTAGTTTGTAGAGGAAAGTGTTTCTTCCACACTCCTCCTTCTCCACCCTTTGGTATGAGTTGTGTTCAGAATGAATTCCGAAGAAAACCAGTCAAGCCTGGAGTAGATTGATGTTAAGGTAGATTTTGGCAAGATGAGAAGTATTTATTGTAGTGGCATGTGTAACAAGTGAAGGCTTCCGAGGAGTGAAGTTCGGGAGTTCTGAATGGCAGCTGGCAAGGGGTCTGTCTTTTCTTCTGTTGTGGTTTGGGGTTTTTTTTTTGGTAGCAGCAAAGGTGTTTGAAAACATTTGGAATTTGAAAGCAGCCGAGTATAATTGTTGTCCTTGTTTTGCTCTTCTGTGACTAAAACCCCTCTGATTTGGGCAGGTCTCCTCATGGATGCGACTAGCCACGAGCAATTAGCTGGTGTGTGTTTTGGTCAATATTTCTGATGCTTTGATTTACGGGGGAAGTGGGGGAGCAGTGGACATCAACACCCCTGGCCTTTGGTGCGCAACTTGCCCGGCTGCACAAGTGGACCCTAGAGATCAAGGATCATAACACTGTCCCTTCCCTTTTTAATGTCAGAGGGAATGGTGGGAAGGGAGGAAAAATTCTTGTCCTAGAAGAGGTTCTGTAAATGTAAGCTTTCTTTATTTTAAGGAAAATTTGTTAAGGAAATGACTTGTCCACTTTGGCAATGAGGAATGAGCCTGTCCTACAGGGCTGGGTAGTACATATGTACTGTAACGCGCCAGTCCTCGCACTTGTTGTCCTTCAGATACACCGCAGGCAGCCACGTCTCATCTGTCGGGTTCCTTCCTGGCAACATGCGAATAATGGACTTGTTTTCTGAAGCTGTGGGATTTGTATACCTTTATTTCAGTCCTTTTTGTTATATACTACTTTGTGCTGGGCACTCCCCTGCTGTACAGCAGGGGTAGCTGATATTTTGTGATGGTGGTGGATGAAATGCCACGTGTAGATGAATAACTACAGTGGGTGTTTTTGTCTTTGGAGATAAATACTAGCTTTTGAAGTTAAATATTAGCTTTTTCTTGGATACGCGGTTATTCCCAAAGATGTCTTTACTCTTCAGTGGGGAATTTGAGAGGTGACTTCAGAAAACCTTATTTTTTTTTCTTGAAAGCTTTTTGAAAAATCAGGGTCTCGGGAATTCTCTTGTCACTGAGTTTTGTGTGTCACTGGTAGAAAAATGTCTGGCAGCTGTGCCAAGAAAACAGCAAATTCAGATGATAGTTTAAAGATCTTTGTTTATGGTAAGAACTATTTTTGACTGGATGAAGTTAAGGAAGGACATGGTAACTTTTTTATGTGTTTGAGCCTAAATGACATGAAAGGACTAGGGTCTTTATTTTTAGCAAGTCTTGGAGTGTATTTAAATATTTTGGTATCCTCTGGATTGTCTTAATCTGCTGTGTGTTTGTTTGAAAATTACATGGTTCAAACTGTATTCAAATTCATCTACTTTGACACTCGGGGTTTTATGTATAACAGTCAGATTTTGATTTTACAGAAGTGTCTTTATACCTTGGATCTGTAGCTTTCTAAATATTCACAGTGAGTCGACATAAGATTCTAGAGACAAAGCATCTGGGTGAGCCACTTGGTTCTTCGTGCCGAAAAGAAAATGTGTGGTGATACTGAGCTCTGTTAATTGACTAACGACAGGTAATCCTGGGTCCTTCAGAGCATTGCCGTGTGGCCCTGTGTGGTGTGAGTGTCTGTCCTGCAGGAACCGGGCGTCAAGGTGGCCGTCATCAAACAGCCTTCGGAAAGTAGTGCTGCTGCTGAGCTGCAGTCAAGTTCTGCCAGGCATCTACAGGGGAGAAATAGCAGCTCTCGGATCCACTCGTTTTCAGTGAGTTACACACACACACACACAAATTATGTTCTGCTAGAACATTAAGATAAGAGTTGCTTGACAGTCCTGAAGCTCTGTCTGCAATAGCTGCATGAAACCAGTACACTGTGAGACCGTCTCCACACCAAAACACCCCATCTGTGAGCTTGTGTTATCTTTTTTCTTACAGTGTCTTTAACAGCTGTCGTTGGAACAAATTTCTAGCTGACTGAGGAGGATGGAAGGAAATTGAGATGTCTTAGCTCTGTGTGATGCTTGCTGTCTGTCAGTCAGAAAATTCAGCTTTTGCTCCTGAAGCCCTTTGGTTAAGGCCACAGTACAGCAGTTTTTCTGCTGAGTTTGCATAAACTGCAGTAGTTTGTGTGCCCCAGTTCAGATCTCCTGCTGCCAACTGTGGCCTTGAATGGGGAGCCCAGCTTGGCTTGAACTCGTGCTGTAACTGGTTTTGTCGTTCATTTTCGCGTCCTGGCATGCCACTCCGTGACTTGTGCTAAATGTTTTATCACAGCTTTTCTTACAGACCAGTGTGTTTAAGGTTAGGAAGCCGTGTCGTTCAGATGCACGTGGAGATCACTGCTTTTTGATTGCTGTGTGTAATAGCTGGGAGAGCTCCACCAAAAAGCTGATGTCTGTGGCTTCCTTGAGTTGTGTGAAGATCCTGGTAATGAAGTATTTTGATTCCTTAAGAAATGACATGCTTTTTATGGAAGTGGATATTAATCTGTTTGCTTATTTCTTTTGTCTGTTGGTGTTAGGCATGTATTAAGGAAAGAAAAAAGGAATGGGAGTGGTAACAACAGCAAGCCATGATTGCAGCTTCTTAGTCTGTTTGAACTGTGTCCAGGTGTCTGTGTGCCCGTGGCATAAAGTGGAGTGACTTTAAAGGCTGAGTGTTGGGGAATGGCTCGCAGAGAGGGGTCGTTCTGATTGTGTGCAGTTGGTGGGCCAACAGAGTGACGCTCACTTGGAGGGGACTGGTGTCGCCGGCCTTGACATGACTAGGCCCAACTAGGCCCCTGACACAGGTGTGTTGCCCCCTCGGCAAGGTCACAGTGCCCTTGAAGCAGGAAAACAACTAGGGCAGAACCGGTTAGAGCCGGTGAGAGAGGGGCTGCAGCTGGAGCGGGAGGCCACAGGTAGGCGGGGTGTGCAAACGTGACCTTTCCGGGCTGGCCTATGAACACGCTGTGTTTGGAATACATTAATGCAGAATGTATATAAAGCCACAGGCAGCGCAGTAAAGTTGTCACCACTTTATGATTCTATTGGATTGCTGGTGTCCTTTGTTACCTTCTCGTCAAGTGGCGCCCGAACAGGAACCCCGCTTATTCCAACAGGGGTCAACCTAGAAAAGACGAGAAGCCAGAGACCGGTGCACCGGGAGCCGGTGCGGCGACTCCTCCGGCAGGGGGCACGACGAGCCCGGGAGGACGGCAGGGGGCCGGGAGCTGCGGAGAGGGAGCGCTCCGTCGCAGGAGTAGGGGACGCGCAGAAGACACGGCTGGCCAGCATGGATAAAGAGGTAGCGCTTTCTCTACTTCGATGCTTTTTAGAAAAGCGACAAGTGAACTTTAATCTTAAACATCTGTCCGCTCTGTGTGCCTATGGTTGCGCAAAGGGATTTTTCAAATCGGGAGATGATTATTTAGATTGGAACCAGTGGAGGGAATTTGGCAGTGAACGTTGGGACGATGTTATAGATGGAAAAAAAGGAAGCCAAAGCTCTCCAGGTTCCCTGGCGAGAGACTATTAATGCAATCGCCAAATATAAAGAGGAGAGGGCCCTGCCTGTCTCGGTGTCGGCGAAGCTGGATGGAACGCAAAGGGTGGCTCCTGCCCTTGTGGAAAATCACCAGCCGCGGGCTTTTAATTTGTTGGCGCCAGGACCGCCTGCTGTAGGTTTGCCGGTGGAGGTCGCTGGGACCGCGGCAGAAGCGGAACAGCGGACACGGGAGGCTGTTGCCGCGCCGCCGCCTTATAACCAGGGATCCGACATTGCCTGCGTAGCAGATTCTTCTTCTCCACCAGCCTCAGCACCGCCTTTGTCGTCGGCTCTGAATCCCTTTTTACAGGACATTGCTGTCCAAACCTCTGCGCTGCCCTCTCGGAGGGGCTCTGTTTGAGAACTGAAGCCTCTTGCAGAAAGTCGTAGTCAGGTGGAGACTCTTCTCAGTTGTTCTAGCAGTAGCTCTAGTGGTTCAGGTTCTGAGGAAGAGCTATCTGATTGGTTTGAGAAGTTGTTTAGGGTTTGTCGAAAGAAGAGGGTGAAGTGGCATAAAGTGGAGTGACTTTAAAGGCTGAGCTGGTTTATGTTGAGCTGCAACAGATGTCAAAAGCGACCGGAGCAGTAGGGAGTAACTGGAGCTCTGTGTGCTCTGCTTCTCCCAGGCTCTTGGCTGCCCTTTGGGGGTTTGTCCTGAGCAGATGCAAAGCTGCGGAGTGGTGCAAATCTGACCGTGTGATCTACTGACCGCCTGCACCTTGATTTTTCCTAAGCATACACCTCAGGTATTCTTTTCTGAAGGTGGCTTTGCATAGCGTGGAGATGAGGAAGACTCTTGAGGTGCGAGTTTGAGCGTAAACTGAGAAATCATTTTTGTGATGTGTATATGTTGGTTTGTTTTTAGAGGCAAATATTTCCGTACAGTTAATGATAGCCCTGATGTAAGTGGCTGAAGCAGTGTGTTTAGTATGGTGGGGCAAAAAATACAGTAAAAGGAAAGAACGGATATGCATTCAGTTGACCTTGTAACTCCCTGGCAAGCTGCACACATATAACCTTTATAGGATGGATTAGCTGTCAAAGAAATGATGCTCGTGTTAGTTTTCTTTGAAGTGTTTTGGGGGGAGACCAAAAAATTCTTGTTTTCAGAAAGTGTGAGAGATGATTGTTAAAAAGCAGAAAATCAGTTCTGTTTGTATAGATTAAGAACACGTAATCCGGTGTGGCTCATCCTCTCTCGAAGAAAGTCCTCTGTCTCTGATGTAATGAAGAAGATGACTACTTCTTAAGCTGCTGTTCCACGATTTTTTTTTTAACAAGTTAACTTCCACATAGTGTTGAGCTTGTACAGGTCCTTGGTAGAGTTACTGTGTTGTGGCCCGTTTGCCTGGAGCTGAGAGAACCCTCTTATCTCCAGTGGCAGCTTGTCCCTCAAGGGGCAAGAGTTAACTGTAGGAGAGGATGCTGCTCTGAACACAAAATTAGTATCCTGATTGAAGTTCCCCGATCTCTCAGTGTGTTTTAGAGAGTGTAGGTGGAGATGCAAAGGGAAGTTAAGCTTGTCTTTGCCAGAAGGAATGTGTCTGAGTGCTTGGTGGCCCGAGTCTTGACCAGATTAACTCGTAAGCTTCTGCCCCATACGATATGAGAAGCAATCTTTTTTTTTTGGTAGCTACTGAATATGACCGTGCACTGAAGTTTTTTACAGGAGTCTCTAGGGAAGTACTGAATAGAGTTAGACAGTCCAGGTGATGCCGTGTACGGTCACCTGGTAGGCTTGTTCAGGATGTGAAGAAGGATGACTTCAGCAGCAGTGATTCTGTGTGGAGGTGGGTATGTGCTGTTTCTCAGAAACTGCTGGAAAAGCGTAGGGTTTCAGAGTTGCAGCCTGGAGTTTTTCAGTGGCTGATTTGTCTTGTATTCAAGGCTGCTAAGGGAAGAGGAGAAGAAGGGTCACTTTTTGAGATAGCTGAATGTATGCAGGGAAAAAGAACAGGTTATGCATCTTGGTTTCCAGTAATCTGTTTATATACGTCTTTCTCTTTTGATTTAATTTTTTCCCCTTCTTTTTTTTGTGTATAAAATGTGTTCTCCTTTTGAGCATGGGGGACTGCAAGATCGCATCCTTAAATTAATGTCTTGCTCTATAAAGACCATTTCAGTAAGTCACCCAGTCTTGCTCAGTACGGTAGCTTGGCGAAAGCCCTAATCTCTAATTTGTGATGGCTTGTGGCACATGTTCTCGCAGTCTTTCGCGGACAGATGTGAGCCAGTGCATCAGCCTGACTAGAAGTCCTGTGTCTATGTTTAGGAAGAGGCCAAGATCAAGCTGTTAAGCCGTGACTAGTGTAGACCTGTTGCCCTGTCAACTAACTACATGACTTTTGGTTATCTTGAATTCAAGTGTAGGTGGAAAAAGCTGATATCCTCCTGCAGAGGGCTGGGAGGTTCTTTTGGTATGATAGTAAGAGGCTGGTATGGTTTGTATTGATTTGCTGTAGCTTAGAAGTGACAGACACTTGGGAAGGTGCTGAGCTATGGCTTCAGTGAGGGTTTTGTGCCTGGGGCTGGTAGTAATTAGTGATCACACAGGATAGGCCTGTCAGCTGCTGCTCTCTGGCTGTGGGAGGCTTGCATCAAGGCTGAGGGTTAACCACCATGTACAGACACTAGTTGAACTCCCTCGATAAGGTGGGGAGATCATTGATGCAGTTTAAGTTGACTGAGCTCTCTGTTTGGATCCCGTTAACCAACTTTCATGCATAGTTGCATTTCCTTCATGCACAATTAAACATTTGATGACACACGTGTTAAAACTCCAACCATTGGAAGCCAGATAAGCCTGGTTTCCCTTTTCCTGGTTCAGCACATAAAAAATGTCTCTAACAAACCGTGGTGGTTCGAGCCGAGTTACCGGCGGGAAGGAAACAAAGGAACCACATGGTCGCTCGCTCCCCCCTACCGAGAGTGAGGGGAAGAGCCCGAAAGTTGCCGCAGGCAAAGGCCTCGTGGGGTTGAGATAAAAACAGTTGGTTTTAATGGTGAACATAAATGGTAAAAATAAGAGTGAAATAACAGTAACGTTTAACCAGATATAACGCGAGTAACGTGTAATGCGGATCTCACCAACCCGAACGGACCGAAAACCGGAAAAGAAGAGCGCCCCCACCCCGACCGCTCCGTGTATATATACCCCGAGCATGACATCATGGTGGTATCGAATATCCCTTTGGCTAGCAACTAGACTGGTTTGGTTGAGCTATTCCCTATTCCCGGCTAGCTTCTTTACTGAGAATTAACCCTATCCTAGCTGAACCCAGTACAGCGTCAAACTGCCGTTGTGACGTGTGACTGTGACATCACGGAGCCCCCGTCATAAGCCAGGTCCCGGGGCCTTCGCTCCAGCAGTGCCAGCGGTGGCAGCGCCAGCAGCGGCAGCATTGGCAGCAGCAGCGTCGGCAGCGGCGATATGGTGCTGGCACGGAGGACTGTGGTCCCCACGTGCCTCCTCATCTTCCTCCTGGTGGCCCTGCTGCCCCAGGAGGTTGAGGCTGCTCCATGGCGAGTGCCGGGACCAGGTAGGTGGGCAGGGGAGGGCCAGCCCCCAGCCCTGGCGGTGTGGTTCGGGACCTTGGGCTGGTGGCAGGGCTGGGGGTGCTGTGGGGCAGGGCCAGGAGAGCAGCGGGGCTGGGCTGGGCTGGGTGAGCCACGGCCAGATCCACGGGCAGCAGGAGGCGGGTGTCCTGTGGGCAGGAGGCTGTAACTGCTGCGGGGACACTTTCCAGGGGAGCGGTGGGGCCAGGACATGCAGTGCGGGGGAAGAACCCGTCCCTGGAGCTGGCCCTGTGTCACCCTGCCCCACGGCAGTGTTCCCCCAGCCCGCGGGGCAGGGCCAGAGCGGCACCGCAGGGGCCAGGCAAGAGCCTGCTTCTCGCAGCAGCTCTGGGGCAGCTTCTCCCTGGCCCAGGCTCTTCCACGTGAGGGATCCTTATTTCTCAGCCGTGCTTTCTCGTGGGCTTGTTTTGTGCCCAGTAGGAAACCCCCAAGGAGCCCTACGCTGGCCCGTGTGGTCTTTGCACGGGGCCCACAAACAGCTTTCGAGAGCTGCCAGCCACCTGTCACCCAGGGCCCTCTGCAGCTTTGGAAATTGCCACCCGCGACTGGGTGCCACGGCATTGCCTGCCCCAGCTCCAGTCCCTGCAGGACACTGGGGAAAAAGGGGATCCCAGCATCTGATGGAAATGTGCTTGGTTACAGCTGTGCCTCTGACTGATGGTGCCCCGACTGCTCAGCCAGATCTTGTCCCGGAGCCTCAGGGCGATCCCGCAGGTACGTCACTTGAAGGAGAGAGCATTTAGGGTTTAAGAGGCTGCTCACAGGAAACTGAACTTCCCGTTTGCTCGGTCAGCGCTCGGCCAAGAGCAGAAGAGCAGAGAGCGAATGGGTCCAGCTCAGTGACCTGCCCTGTGGCAAAGCTCTGCCTTGCAAAACTGTCTTTGCCAGCAGCCTCCTGACACACACACTGCTTCCCCTGGGCTTGAGTTTGGAGCTGGTGTGAGCTCCAGGGAGCCCTTTCTCCCAACAGCTCCCCGCGTGCTTGGTTTCAGACCGGCACGGTGCAGGCACCCCATGATGGTGGGCACAGCGCTCCTGAGCAGAAGGAACAGACGAGTGCCGTGGAGCACTCCTGCGCTCAAGCTGCATTCACTGCTTGTCACATCTGCAGAAGTCTGTTGAACTATTTCCTGGGAGCTTCTCTCTTCTGTTTCTTTACAGATGTTCCAGGCGGTGAGGGATATCCAGCTTCCCGGCTGGGTGCTTGGGCTGACACTCAGGGAGATGCCGTGGGTACGTCCTGTTTTCAGTTCCTTTGAGCGCTGCCAGCTCAAAGCCCAAATGCGAGCGAGGCCTCTCTCGCGGTTGTGACAACAGAGACCTGCACCGCGTGTGCCATGTTGTTCCTTGATCCCCTCCTGTGTTCTGTCAGTCACTGATGACAGTGTGCCTCACGGCAGTGCAGAACGGAAACTTCTCATGGGTGTTTGGTCGCAGGTGTGGAGCCAGGGAGGGCTTTTGCGGCTTCTCGGCTGGATCCTGCACCGGAGCTCACCTGGCGTCCCAGGCGTGAGTACTCCATCTCTGGACCCAGTTCACAGACCAGCGCTTGTTTCCACTGTTTTCTCTGGCATAATCTAACTTCATACTTTCTGCAAAGGTCCTCAAAGAGTAAACTATGGGCTTGGAAGAGGTAAATCTTCCCAGCAAGTATCAGGAATCCTCGAGCAAATCCTGAGGGATCTGGACAATGCCGGAGACGGTGGGTGCTCCTCACTCTTAACCAGAAGCCCTGGGAAGCTGAGGTTTTAGGTGCCCGTATGGCCAAGCTGTAGCCCACACAGCAGCAAGTGATCGATCCAAGGCTCCCTGTGGTGACAGCTTTGTGCCTGGCAGGCACTGTTGAGCTGCAGAGATGGTCCAGAGTCTCTGCTGCCAGTTGTGGTTCATGCTGAGTCCCAGGGACAGTGGCTGCAGTCCTGGTCAGAGCTGTCCTGGGCAGTCGGTATCCAGCGGGCAGGAACTGGGGGCGCTCAGCCCCTGAGTGCGCGAGGCACCTACTGAGGAGCTGATGTCCGAGGAGCTGCGAGAGGGCTGCCAGCTGCCAGCCGCCTGGGTTTCACGCTTTGCGGGTGCTGGCAAGCCCCAGAGATGCTGCAGAGTCTCTGCTGTCAGGTGTGGGTCAAGCTGAGGGCCAGGGGCAGCTGCTGCTGCCCCAGTTTTACTGGGATGGCGCAGAGGTGGGCTGGGCAGACGCTGGGAGGCAGATCTGAGGCCCGGGCTGCGTTGAGCTGGTGTTCAGCTCACATGTGGCACTGCTTGCCACTGGGCTGCTTCCAGGAGCAGCCCCAGACTCCCCGGCATTTGCTCTAAACCTTGTCCCTGCCTGTGACAAGTGCTGCCTCCCGAAGATGCCACCTCCCTTGTGGGGAACTGTGGATACCCTACATTTTAGTTAGCTGTGCTGGCAGCACTGCTTGCAGGATTAAGACTTTCGTCCTTGAGCTCTTTCCTAAACAAGTACAAAACTCTTGCTTGCTAATTACGAAAAAAGACCCTGACCAGCCAAGTACAGCTCGTGTTGAGAGCTTGTCCGTGAGAATGAACAGATAAGGTGCTTCTTGTACACCAGATGTGCATGGGAGTGAACGGGAGAGTATGATCAAAACAGAGCTGTCAAAGTCTGTTTTCCCTGTGTGATAACAGAGTGATTGAAGGAGTACATGAGCTAATAACAACCCTGGCTGTATAGTCTGATCTCTTGTTTGCAACCCAAAAATAGTGCTTCGTGCTAGTAGGTATAAATATGTGTGCCTGCTTGCAATAAAGTGAATTCCATTTTCCACCACCTCGGAGTTCGTGCGTGCTTCTCAACAAATGGCAGCCCGAATCGGGACTTCATCATATCCAAGAGAAGTACCCCCCAGTGAGCCGAACGGGGTGATGAATTAACTGACGCGTCCATCCTCGCCCTTCAGGAAACAGGTACGAGGACCGCGGCCGGGGGACAAAAATGGGGCAAAAAATCAACACGATCGCAACAACTTCATCATGATGTACTGATGTGTATTGCAAAGGAGCGCGGTTATAAGATTAGCTCACAGAAAGTGACTCTGTTACTTTTATGGATCGGTTGTAATTGCCCCTGGTATCCTGAAACAGGATCTTATGAAAATAAGGACTGGAAACGTGTAGGCGAAGAGCTAACTAAAGCACAACATGCTGGTCACGACAGTTCACCTGATAATATAGAGACACGGAAGCGTTGTTTGCGGCGTTGCGCTCACTGAAACCACGCGCTGCTGATGCCAGCTCTGAGAGCAGTGTGGCGAGCACTGCGGGCTCTGTTGCCACAGACCTCACTAATGATTTAATTGACTTAGCACCTACGCGGCAGACAGAGACTGCAAGTCAAACGAGTTGTGTAAACCTTTTGTCTTCTCAAACTGAAACTGTGGTACGGACTCGCCAGATTAATCTCACAAGTTTGCAAGGAGGATTGATGAGTGGCTATGAGGGAATTGCGCTGAGAACTGGGGATCCGGAGGAGGACAATAGTTCCTTTGATGTTGGTCCTGGCGACCCAGAGACACAACTCAACCTCTATCCTCCGCTCATGCCGAATAGAGCCATGGTGGCATCTGCACCTACTGCTCAGGACGTTTTTTCGGGACTTTCAGAAAAAGGAAAGGGGCTGTCAAAATCTGGTTCGCAGCTGTGTCAAAATAAGGGTCAGATGAACTCTCTTGTTCCACTCAATTATCAACCGCCACCCTACGCACCCCCTCCCTTATCTTCTTCACAGGTTTGTCCAGCACTGCCTTCTGTTACTAGGGTTCAGATTTCCCTGACGGATATTTTAACCGATCGTGATGAGCATGGTTTCCTTAACACTGACTTTTTTCCTCAGGTAGTTAAAGCTATGCCAGTAGTTATGCATACGCGGCCGGATGGGACTCAGGCACCAGACCATCAACAGATTTCTCATAGCACGCTGAAAGAGTTGCGGCGTACGGTTGCTGAATCGGGTATTCAATCATCCTGTACTGAAAATTTAATAGAAGCGATGAAAGAGGCTTTTCTTATGGTTCCTCATGATTGGAAGGTGGTATTTAAGTTGATTTTAACACCCAGCCAATATACAATTTGGTATGTAGAATACAGGGAGTTATGTATATCCCATGCTACAGCAGCTCAAAATAATAATGCTCCAATCAACCCGGATCAGCTGTTGGGGGAGGGTCAGTTTGCGAATCCACAGCTTCAAGCTCATCTCACTACAGAACTTTTACAGCTCGCTGCTCAATTAGCAACAAAAGCTTTTAAAAAGATTCCTGACATGAAAAAATCAAGCAAACCTTTTGGCACTATCAGACAAGCTAACCATGAACCCTACCTTCAATTTATTGATAAATTACAAGGAGCTATTGAAAGACAGGTAGATGTACCAGCGGCAGCAGATGCATTATTACTGCAGCTTGCTGTGGAGAGTGCTAACGCGGGCTGTAAAAGAATTCTGGAGATGCTGAGATCTAACAAGACAGCTACCGTTCTGTAAATATTGTTGCTGATTCGCATTATGTGTATGGCCTTTTGTGCGGAATTGAGTTTGCCTTTTTAAAACATGTTTCTAATCGCGTTCTTTTTATGTTGTTTCAGAAATTAGGCTTACTTTGTAGTGATCGGATACACCAATACTTTGTGACACATACTCGTTCTCATTCTAATCTGCCTGGCCCGTTAGTCTAAGGTAATGCTCGGGCTGATTCTCTGGCTGCTATGACTGCTGTTCCTGATGTGTTAGGACAAGCTCGACTTTCGCCTGCTGTTTATCATCAAAATAGTAAGGCTTTATCCAAAGAGTTTAACATAACATCTCGACAAGCTCAAGATGTTGTTTTGTCATGTCCAGGTTGTCAAGCGGTCACACCACTGAACTCTAATATAACAGCAGTCCCTCGTGGTCTTGCTCCCGATGACGTATGGCAAATGGATGTTACATGTATAGTTGAATTTGGTAAACTGAAATATGTGCCTGTTACTGTAGATACTTTCTCATCTCTTATTGTTGCCACAGCGCACAGTGGTGAAGAGTTTAGAGATGTTCGACTGCATTTGCTACGTGCTATTGCCACGTTAGGAGTGCCATCACAGATAAAAACGGATAATGGTCCAGCTTCTGTTTCTAACAATTTTAAAGTATTTTTGCAGGAGTGGGGAATATCCCATGTGACGGGGATACCTTGTTCACCAACGGGACAGAGCATTGTGGAAAGAGCACATCTCACGCTGAAAAGAATGTTACAGAAACAGAAAAGCACTGTCGTTGGGATGTCTCCACATGAGAAGTTGTCTAAAGCAACATATGTGTTAAATTTTCTGAATATATCCAGTTTTGATATGTTAACTCCTCATCTGAGATCTCAGAAGGAAAAACAGAAAGACTTGCCAAAGCCTAATGTACTGTATAAGGACATTCATACTAATGAATGGAAAGGTCCGGTACGTCTGTTGATGTGGGGAAGAGGTTATGGCTGTGTTTCTTTATCCACAGGACCTTACTGGCTGCCAGCGAAACGAATTAAGCCATTTAATGACCATGATTTGGTTCCTATCCCGCATGATGTGGCTGTGCAGCATCCTGTTACTTCAGTAGCGTAGCAGCAACACGACCGTGCACTGGGCCTGCCTGTTGAATCCCTTTGTTTTTCCCAGTGACGTGATGGGACCCTGAAGTACTGATTACCAACGATGACATGGATTGGACTGGCAGAAGATGCTTATGGCTGATGGCAGAGCAATTATGGGAAAATGTGACTGTTCTCAATGTTACCTGTTGTATTGATATGTATCCTCCTTGTGTGACTGACAATGAAACCTATATTGGTTGTGTAGGACTGTCTAATCAAAGCCACATAACAGGTGTTAAGGTTCATGGTACTAACCGGCAGAGTGATCTTTCTTTAGCTAAAAGCAAGACGGGGAAACCAGCTGCCTTTTGCTTCGTTAGAAGTATGTGATTAAGGATCAAATTGATAGGGAGACTCCCTTGCATTCTTCCTTCAGCCCTGGCCAAGCTGTGAGAAGAATTCAACGGAGCAAATAACACCAGATGTTCCCGCATTCAATGTTATGTAAGGTTGTTTATTTAATAGTATAAATGCTGGACCCTCTTGCAGCGACTTCAGAAACCTCCCCTTCGAGTGGACGCACTGCGTAGGACTTCCCAATTGTCGGGAGGGTTCTCCAGAAACGTCGCTGCAACAGGGGCTCCCCAGCCACTGCGGGTCTGGATGATTTAGGGTGACTGGTGATGGGGACTGTAGGTACGTTCAAACAACTTGCACCTAAGGTGTCAGAAAGCACAGACATCTCACTGGATCACTGCTTGGCCTTGTGTGCTCGACAAGCAGCGCACCCACACTGAGATAACAGAGGCCTGGGATTGATGCAGGGGCATCTCTCACATTCCTGCCCTGCAGAGCAGTGAATGTGAGTCCTGGGAACTCAGGCAGAGCAACAAGTAAAACATGACAACACAGTGGGATAAATACTACACATTTTTTAGCAAGCATATGATTTGGTTAAATCTCAAAACATAATTTTCTGTGTTAAACTTGTGTTTAATAGAATTTGTTGTTGTGGGAAGTGTTTTGTTTTGTTCTTTTTCATTATAGTCAACGATCTCACCTGAAGTGCTGCCCAAGGGGTCTGAAGAACTGAAAAATACATCCTATGACTTTGATGGTGATCCAAAAAACAAAAAAGGGGGAATTGTGGATACCCTACATTTTAGTTAGCTGTGCTGGCAGCACTGCGTTGCAGAGTTAAGACTTTTGTCCTTGAGCTCTTTTCTAAACAAGTGCATAACTCTTGCTTCCTAATTATGAAAAGAGACCCTGACCAGCCAAGTACAGCTCGTGTTGAGAGCTTGCCCGTGAGAATGAACAGATAAGGTGCTTCTTGTACACAAGATGCGCATGGGAGTGAACGGGAGAGTGTGATCAAAACAGAGCTGGCAAAGTCTGTTTTCCCTCTGTGATAACAGAGTGATTGAAGGAGTACATGAGCTAATAACAACCCTGGCTGTATAGTCTGATCTCTTGTTTGTAACCCAAAAATAGTGCTTCGTGCTAGTAGGTATAAATATGTGTGCCTGCTTGCAATAAAGTGAATTCCGTTTTCCACCATCTCGGAGTTCGTGCGTGCTTCTCAACACACCCCCAGGTCCCTTTTCTCCAGCAGCTCTCCAGCCACTCCTCCCCAAGCCTGTAGCGCTGCCAGGAGTTGTTGTGACCCACGTGCAGGACCCGGCACTTGGCCTGCTTGAACCTCGGACAACTGGCCTTGGCCCACGGACCCAGCCTGTCCAGGTCCCTCTGCAGAGCCTCCCTGCCCTCCAGCAGATCCACACTCCCGCTCAACTTGGTGTCATCTGCAAACTGTGCACTGAGGGTGCCCTTGATCCTCCCATCCAAGTCACTGTTAAGATGTTAAACAAGACTGGCCCCAACACTGAGCCCTGGGGACACCAGTTGTGACCGGGTCATCCAGGCCAGTGCTGTGGGGGTGTCGTGGGTCAGGCCGACCGGGACCAAAATCCACGCGGTCTCCAGCTCACTCCTCCCCCCATCCCCAATTCCCCAGGGATGTGGAGGGAGAAAATTCAACTAAAAAGGCTGAAGGACTGAGATTAAGGATAGGGAGGGTAATCATCTACCATTTAAGATGACGAGTAAAGAACTGGAGAGACTTGAGGACAAAACCACGGATTTAATTCACCACCCCCATTTACAAAGTAGGACAGTGAGGGGAAGACATCAAAATGCAATTTGTCAATGGCTGTTTCATTTCAAATGCTATTTCTAAATGACCTTTTTATTTAAAATGCGATTTTTAAATGGCGGTTTTATTAAAAACGTGATTTTCAGATGCCCCAAAACCCCCCCAGACCCCAATATAGAATCATAGAATCATAGAACAGTTCAGGCTAGAAAAGGCCCTTGGGATCATCGAGTCCAACCATTAACCCTACACTACAAGTTCACCCCTAAACCATCTCACCCAACACCACATCAAAGCGACACTTAAACACATCCAGGGATGGCGACTCAACCCCCTCCCTGGGCAGTCTGTTCCAGTGTCTGACCACTCTTTCCGTGAAGAATTTCTTCCTAATGTCCAGTCTAAACTTGCCCTGTTGCAACTTCAAACCATTACCCCTGGTTCTGTCCCGAATGACCTGTGAGAAGAGACCAGCACCAGTCTCTCTACAATGTCCTTTCAAGTAACTGTAGAGCATGATGAGGTCCCCCCTCAGCCTCCTCTTCCTCCAACTGAACAGTCCCAGCTCCCTCAATCGCTTCTCGTAAGATCTATTGATCTATTCTCCAGGCCCTTCACCAGCTTTGTTGCCCTTTTCTGCACTCGCTCCAACACCTCAATATCTCTCCTTTACTGAGGTGCCCAAAACTGAACACAATACTCAAGGTGTGGCCTCCCCAGTGCTCAGTACAGGGGCACAATCACCTCCCTACTTTTGCTGGTCACACAATTTCTAATACAGGCCAGGATGCCTTCTTGGCCACCCGGGCACACTGCTGGCTCCTCTTCAGCCGGCTGTCGATCAGAACGCCCAGGTCCTTTTCCGCCAGACAGCCTTCCAGCCACCCCTCCCCAAGCCTGTAGCATTGCATGGGGTTACCGTGACCAAAATGCAGGACCCTACACTGGGTTCTGTTGAAATGTCTGCAGCTGGCCTGGGCCCATCGATCCAGTCTGGCCAGGTCCCTCTGGAGAGCCTTTCTACCCTTCAGAAGATCGACACTCCCTCCCAGCTTGGTGTCACCTGCAAACTTGCTGAGGGTGCACTCAGTCCCCTCATCAAGATCATTGATGAAGATGTTAAACAGGAGTGGCCCCAGCACCGAGCCCTGAGGGACACCGCTCGTGACCGGCCGTCAGCTGGATTTAACTCCATTGACCACAACTCTTTGGGCCCGGCCATCCAGCCAGTGTTTCACCCAGCAGAGTATGTGTCCATCCAAGCCATGGGCAGCTAACTTGGCCATAAGGATGTTGCGGGGGACGGTGTCAAAGGCCTTTCTGAAGTCCAGGTACACTACATCGACAGCCTTTCCCTCATCCACTAAGCAGGTCACCTTGTTACAGAATGAGATTGGGTTTGTCAGGCAGGATCTGCCCCTCATGAATCCATGCTGACTGGGACTGATCACCTTGTTGGCTTTTAATTGTTCTCTGATGGCTCTTGAGATTATTCGTTCCATTACCTTTCTTGGCACTGAGGTAAGACTGACAGGTCTGTAGCTACCAGGATCCTCCTTCCTGCCCTTCTTGAAGATGGGCATTACATTTGCCAGCCTCCAGTCTTGCTGCCCCCTTTGCTCTTGGAGCAAAACTCAATCGTTCCCTCTTCTGGGGGTCTCGTCTCCGAAATCACAGAGCTCGCCTTGAGTGCCTTCCGTCGAGGATATCTCAGGCGCGTGATCCCGGAGCTGTGGGGTTCCATGCGAGGATCATAGAATCATAGAATCATAGAATCATAGAATCATAGAATGTTAGGGATTGGAAGGGACCTCGAAAGATCATGGACGACTCTGCACTGACACGCGGAATAAAGACTCGATAACCCAGAAGGTTATAAAGTAGGTGTGTTTTAATCAGCGCTCGGTGCTCGGGGGAATATTTTTCCTCTGAAAATGTGCACGCCTGAACCATGCAGCTACCTTGGTTATATGCGGTCAAAGTTCCATATCCATCAGACGCCTGCACATATTCATGAGCTGTCCCGAAGAAGGCATCAGTTCCGGTGATCAGCAGCTCTTCCTCTTGACGCTTGCGCGGTGCCGCCTGGTGGTCTTGGACAGTGGTCTTGAGGGATGAAGACCGTATGTCTTCCTCACGATGAACTTTTTACCTTCATCCCAAAACTAGTTGTTCTCAGCACTTTTTCGCAAGAAGTTTTGTTATCAAATTACACAAGGGGGTTCCTGACCAGATGGTCCTTGTTAGTTGCCCTTATCACTAGTGTCCTTGTCAATTTGTCTTTGTTTTATGTTCTTTTACAACAGGCACTGAACAGCCTCACCCTGTAGGCCTCTGGCTGATCACACGTAATGACTCTGGGAGGCAGCTTCTCCCATCCTAGCGGCCCTGAGAGATTGCTTCCCACTGGATGCTATTTCCCCTGCCAGCTCATCTGGCCCTGGCCGTGTCTCTCAGGAGGCCTGGCGGCTGGGCAAGGGCCCTGCCCTGTGCCATCCCTCTGCACACTCACCGACGTGAGCTTTTCACTCGTGCGAAATCCCTCTCCGGGACATTTCCCAGCCCCGGCATCCCGCAGCCTTGCCGCATCCCTGCCTTCGGCCCGGCTCGGCCCAGCAGAGCAGCCGTGCTGGGACTGGTGCCACAGCGGGAAGCGGAGGCCGGTGAGAATGTCCCTGCGGCCGGAGAATCCCCAGCCCAGGCTGTGTGCAGCCCCCGCTGCCGCACTCGCTGCCCGGGACGGGCCGAGGGAACTGGCCCCGGGGCTGGTGGCGCAGCTCCTGCTGCCCCAGGGACAGGGCAGCCTGCCCCGAGCTGGCACCTGCAGCAGCGGCTTCTCTTGCCGCGCCTCCCCGTGGGGCACACACGCGGTGCCTGGCTCTGCTGCCAGGACATCCCCTCTGCCCACAGAGCCTGGCCCCAAGGGCAGCGGGAGAGAGAGGGAGGAGGGAGAGGGGGTCTTAGGAATGTGCAGAAATATGTGAGGGGTGGGTATTGTACGGAAAGTCCCGTTGCCAGAGATCCGAGTTCACTGAGAAGACAGAGGAGTCTGAACTTTATTCGAATAAAGGGAGAGTTCACCAGAGTTGCCAAGTCCCAGTGAGGTCTCTCAGAGCGCTGGAGGACGCAGCCCCCTTTTATCCCAATTTCCTCCTTTTATCCCAATTTCCTCCTTTTATCCCAATTTCCTCTTTTTATCCCAATTTCCCCCTTTTATCCCCATTTCCTCCTTTTATCCCAATTTCCTCCTTTTATCCCAATTTTCCCATTTTATCCCAATTTCCTCCTTTTATCCCAATTTCCCCCTTTATCCCAATTTCCCGGCCGCATGAAACCCTCTCCCTCTCCCCACTGTCTGAGGCACTCGGCAGGTTCAGGCTCCCCGACCCGCCTGTCCCATGTTCCCCCTTCACACGTGCCCCCTTCACAACACACATCCCGTGTGTCACTAACTCCAACTTGACGCCGCCCAGGGCAGAGCAGTCAATACTCATCGGCCTCTGGAGCCTGCGCGCTCTTTCTCACAGCTCAGAGGTTCAGAGCATCCTCGCTGCTGACTCAGTGAACAGCCCTGGCGGTCCAGGGCTCTCGTTATCTTCTCCTGCAGGCTGCGTCCCGGGACCCCCTCGTTCCTGAAGGACGCTCTGCTCTTTGTTCCATCGCTCACAAGGACAAAACCCCCCACACTCCCCCTCTGGCTTTGTCACTGTTGGTAACGACACGCGACTGTCTCATTCCCTCAGTTTCATTAAAGCTGTTCTAGTTGGTCGTTCCTAAACCCGAAGTCTATTCCAGAGCTCCCGGGCAGCACCAGCGCTGCTCTTGGGGCGTCTTCCTGCAGGAACCCGGCTGTCGCGCTGGGCTTCCGCCTCCTCTCCCTGCTGCCCCGGGGCCACCGGGGCCACCGCGCTCCTCCCGCGGGATCCGCCCCGGGACAGGGCGGAGAGAGGGAGGGGGGAGAGCCCGTCCCGGGGGGCTGCGGGAGTTTCTGTCAGGCACCGCGCCGTGCAGCCCGGTTGCCAGGGCAGCGGGGGCCTTCCAGGCGCGGCCCTGCGCGGCGCCGACGCCGTCGCTATGGCAACGGGGCCCTTCCTCCCTCCCTGCCGCCGGGCGCGGCGCGCACCATGGCGGCGCCCTCGCTGAGCGCGGCGCGGGGCGGCCCTTGGGCACGGCCGGGGAGACGCGGGCCGGGCAGCCGCGGTTCCCCACGAGCGGGCGGTGGGAGCCGCTTGGAGCGGGGAGCGGCGGGCGCGGAGCTCTTGGGCGCCCGGGCTCCGCCCAGCCCGGCGGCGCCGGCCCGGGGCCTCTCGCCCTCTCTCCTCGGGCTCTCCCGGCCTCGTCCCTCGCTCTCTGGGGGGCACCGGGAGCTCTCTCCGCTCTCGGCCGCGCTCCTCAAGCGGGCAGCCCCGCTGGGGCCGCTGCCCGACCGGGATGCTGGCGTCAGCAGCCGGGCAGTGCTGCAGAAGTGCCGCCGCTTGGGTCGCTGCCTCAGGCTGGCGGAGGAGGAGCGCGGGCAGCCCCGCTGGTGGCGGAGGGACCGGCAGCGCAGCCCCCCCCGGCCGGGGCCTCGTGGCAGGAGCTGCTGGAGGGCCGGGAGCTGCTGCTGGGGCCGTGGGTTTGCCCCCAAGCCCGTCCTGTGAGGGCCTGACGAGGCGCTTTGGGCTGAGGGTGGCCCTTGCCCCGTGCAGGAGTTTGCAGAGCGCAGGTGTCTGCAGGGGAGAGGGACGGCAGTTTTGTGGAAGGAGGGAGCTGGCCGGGATCTGCCGAAAGACGTGGAGCCGGGTAAGGGAGGGATTCCTTGGAACCCCAGTAGTGCCAGAGAGAGCAGAGCAGGAGCCAGAGCTTTGGCCCTGCCTCCAATAATAGAGTGTGGCTGCTGTGCTGAGCTGCTGCAGAGACCAGAGCTGCTCACCAGCCGGCAGAGCTGTGGGTCTGGGACTGGGAGGAGTGGGGAAGGAGGAGGGAGCAGGAGCGTGGAGGGGAGGCAGAGGTGGTAGGATCGAGTCTCTGGTGTCTTGAAGTTTGAGTCACGTACTTGAATATTTTTCTTGGGGGGGGTTGTGATTCAGTGTTTTGGGTGTTCACCTCCTTCGTGTGCGTTTGTTTTCACCCCTCTCTGAAGAGTCCAAGACCGACATCAGCCTGAGCATGTTAAGCTGTCACAGGCAAAAGTGGTCAAGGAAGGGAAAAAGATGCTGAGGGAGAGCGGCCAGAATGCCCAGAGGGAAGGAGCCGCCCGGCTCCGGACAGGTCAGTGCCCCACCACCGCCCTCCCTGCCCTGGCTGCTCCGGGCCTCCAGCTGCCTCCTGCAGCTTCTCCCTCTCCTTGCAGTGCTGATCCCCTCGCCCAGGCCAGAACTGAGTGGGAGGAGACCAGCGGCCCGTTCCACGAGCAGCGTGTGGCAGAGGGATGTTCCGTGACTTGTTCGAGGGGGCCACGTTGAGCCCCTGGGTTACCCTGAGGGTGGAGCACGGCCAAGAGGACGAGCACCTCGTGCCAGCCGGCTGTGGGCACACGGTGACTCCATCAGAGGTGCGTGAGGGGAGCTGGCAACAGCCTGGGTGCCGCAGGAAGCCCCGTGTGCTTGTGTCAGGTGCTGCCCACGGGCATTGCTCCTTCTGGAGGGTGTCTTTTCGAAGGGTGTTTCCTCTGTGGTGAGCAAAGTAGGACAGAGCTTTGCACCAGGATCGTTGTGTGTCGGCGTCCGGGTGTTTGTCACTGCTCTGGGGGCTCTCGAGGTGGAGCTGGGGTGCTCGGTGGCGTGGCCGTGCCTGGTCTGTGTTGCGTCCTGGCCAGGCCCATGACAAGTTCATGTTCTTTGCCTTGGAAATCCTGATCTGGTCATAATGGAACCCCTTGTTTAAGTGACTTACATTGGCTTTATCGTGCTCTTTTAGGCTTCCAGTTCCCCTGCGGTGTCACGCAAGGCAGAGAAAGGCTCCCTTTGGACGCTGTTGCTCACAAATCCAGGTGAGTAGCAAGTTCTAAAAAACCATCTCTGGAGCGGGTTGTTTCGCGCTGCTTTTGGTTAGCTCCTGTTTCCTTTGGCTGCACAGCCAGAGAGGATGTGTGACACCTGCTCAGTAGGGACATGGTACATCCGTAACCTCCCGCAATCTCTGGCAGTTGAGAGATGGGACAGTGACGCAGCAGGAGCACGTCCTTGATGGAGGGGGGAGAAGGGACCCTGGTGGCAGGGGACCAAAACTAGCGACCTCCTTCCCTGCTTTGCGTGGACTTTCTTCAGTTCCTCTCCCGTGTGTGTCTCACGTGCAGCCCTGTAGGATGCTTTTGAGCTCCTCAGGCGAGGGCAGGAAATCATTCTCTCCCCAGAGAAACTGTTGGACAATCTCATCCGATGGAGAAGGCGTTATCCCTTGCTGTTCATTCCGCTCAGTGACAGCAGCTGGGAAAGCCTTCCCTCCTGCTGGCAGATCTTTCAGTGCCTTCAGGCAGCAGCAATGCCTGGAGAAGAAAAGAAATGGCTCTGGTGTAGTCCTGAAGGGTCAGGTGTTGCATATCTGCCCTCAGGCTGTGGCTACAGCTGAGCTAATAACAGAAACTGAGCTGTGAGGAGTCAGTGTCCCTCCTCCAGCAGCCAGAGCAGAGCTCTGAATCCCGTTTCCGTGGCCTTTCCTGCCTTTGTTGGGCTGGGGCAGATCGTCTGCGATGGGCTTCCCGACACTGGGGTTGGAGTTACGTCACACCAGAACTTGCCCAATGGTTTTGTGCTCCTGAGGAGGCTGAGGAGCTTCCTGACTGTCCCCTGAGGAGTTCTCTGCCAGTTCTCTTTGAATTAAAATGCCAAAGGACTCTCTGTATGCATGTGAGATTTCTCATGTTCTTTTTTCTTACAAGAAAGGCAGCGGGGAAGCTGTTTGTTTTGGCTTGTAGTCTCGTTCTTTCGGTCGTGCAGACACTCAGATACAAGCCTTAGCTGGCTTATTCTTAAATCCCCAAAGTGCTTCTGATCCAAATTTCATGGTATAAAATCACGCTGCGGGATGTAGAGAACTAAAACTGTTTTAAAGCTCAGCCCTGGCCTGTTGTAACCACTGTCCTGTCCTCTTACAGGTTCCTGAGTCTTTCCACAAACACCTGAGGCCGATGCAAGCCAAGCTCTGAAGCCTGCTCCTTTATTTGATTTTTTTTTTTTCTTTATTAAATGCACCTTTTCCCTGACCTGAAAACTGGGTGTTTGCGTCCTGTCTCCAGGCACCTAAACCAAACCTTTGAAATCCTGGTGGCTGTAGGACGGTGAATAATTGTCGCCTTTCTTGGCGCTTTGATAAACTGAGGAGGTGTCTGGGGAGAGCGCGTAGGGACTGATGCCTGTTTCTAAAGTGCAGTTGTCATGGTAAAATTAACTTGTTTCATCTGGGCAAGCTTTATGGATTCATACAGGGCTGCTTTTGTGAAGCTGCCGACTGGAGAAGAGTTCCTGTCAGCTGGGAAGGTGGCAGGAGTTTGCTACTGAGCAGTGAACAGCCCTCGGGCAACAGCTTCTGATTAAGCAGTTATCTCCTTCCCCAGCAGAGCATCCCTGTCTTGGTTTGATTTGTTTGTTTAAGATTAGCACCACCTCTCTCCTTGTTTGGCAAATATTGGTGTCACCTGCAGCCTCCTGCGCAGTTCTGTGCAGGTGACTCTGCACGGGGCACTGCTGTCCTGCTGTGCCTGGGCAGGGAATCCCCGCCCGTCTCTGGAGCTCGGCTCCTTCATCTTCCCGGGAGACACCGTCGTGTTTCCCAGCACACCCTCCTGTCGCTGCCCTGCAGAAACTCCTTGTGCCTGGCTGCCGTCTCCACCGCTGGCACCTTGCTCTGTGTTGCTCTCGGGAAGTCAAAGGAGAATATAATGATGCTGCTCTGAGGAATAAAACCCAACAAACCCACAAGCAGAGCAACGAGCTGGGTGCTGATCATCCACGTTCTGCCCTTCTCTTAACTGTTGGTATTTCCGTAGCGCTGTCTCAGAGCACTTTACGAATGTTCATTGTGGTGATGGGATCTGAAAAACCACGTGTTGGGGCAGAAGCTGCAAATTTGACCTGGAATGATGAAGCCAGGGTCTGAGGGCAGAGGTGGGATGACCAAGGTCCTTGGGTCTTGAGATTGTTCTGGGATATTCTGGTTTTTAAAGGCGTTCTTCAAGAAAAGACAATCCCAAGTGAAGTATCTCTAGATATTTCTTTTTCCTACCTGTGCATTTCTAAGGGGCTTTCTCTGATTTGCTTATTTTCTTCCCTGTTGACCTGGGACTCGCACAGTGCTCTGTGTGTGTAACAGGGGAAATATTGAGCGTTGAACAGAACCTCCTGATGCCCAGTGAGATCAGTGCGACTACAACTAAGTGACATTCTTGCTGTTTTTCAGCACCAATAACTCTGTCCAGTAATAACAAAGCCTCTCTTCAGCACAGATAAGAACAGCTTTGAGCTTAAAATGGGGAAAAGCTTCAGCATAAACCCAAATCCTGCAGTTGCGAGGCAGCGCCTGAGAAGCTGGTTCTTTGAACAGCTTTGGTGTCTGTTGGTCTCTAATTTTGGATCGGTTTTCACGGATGAGCTTTTCCTGGCACTAACAATGATCAGACACAGTGTTCGGCTGTGCTGAACAGAAAGAAATGTTTAATTTTCAATAAAATAATGAAACTTCCCTTTTGGCTGCTGAGTCTGTCAGGTGCAATGGAACCACTTGATGAATAAATCACCAGAACGTGGGTTTGGGCAGAATCTCTGTCTTTCATGCGTTGCCTGCAGCAGTTCTCATTCAAAGTAGCGGGTGAGGTAAAACAAATATTCTCAAGTTAGTTGTATTTTGTCTCACTCCTAGTCTGACCTTCCTGGCTTTGCTCTGCAGCCTTTTGGGGCAGCCAGCCCAGCCCAGCTCCTTTCCTCACCTCTGCTGCTGCTGCTGCTCGCAGCCACGGGACACGGAGAGCTGGCCCCGAGGAAAGCTGGCTGGCACGGCGCTCGGTGTCCCTGCGGCTCAGGGCAGCCAAAGCCGGGCGCTGCCAGCGGCAGAGATGAAGGAACTGTTGGCAGCAGCAGCTTTGATTCACAGACGCTGTTTCTTTAAAGTTGTTTCCCATGTTTTGGAGCAGGTAGCGATGGAATGGCAGGTGCTGAACTTCCTTGCTGAGGGAGGTTATGTGCTTTTTTTTTTCCATCTTGCTGCTGTTCGAGTCAGGATTTGTCCGTCTCTTGACAAAATGGGATGGTGCGTTTCGCCACGGGTGTTGAGCCTCCTCTGCTCAAGTGTGATTTCAGTGTCAGCTGTCTGACACGTGTCAGCTCACACCGTTCTCCGTGAGGAAGGGCGACACGAGTGGTCTGTGCCCGTGGTTTCTGGTCTGATTTGAACGATGGGCTCTTAAAAATGCCACCTTTGGGTGAAGGCTGCAGAAAGAGCTCGAGTTCCCGTGTGGCCTGGCAGCACGCGTGGTGAAAGCCACGGCTTGGGTGGCTCGGCAGGTTATAAAATCTCCGAGGCAGACACTTGCTCAGGGATTTCCAGGATGTGACAAGCACAAGCAAACACGGCAGGAGCGGGGCTGGCTTTGTCCTGTACCCAGCTGTGCTGAGCCTGAGTTATTTTGTTGGCTTGTTTTGTTGGTGTTTGTTTTAGCCTGAATTGCCGCTGTTTGCCATTCGCTCTTTCCAGCAGTGCCCGGGCACCTCGCTGCGGTCGGATCTGCCAAATCTCAGCCCTGTGCAGCGACGGTCACCGATTCCACCTCCTCTGGTGACCTGTCCCCGAGGGGCTGCGGGACCCGCTCAGCCGAGCCGTGCCCCAGGGGGGCTGTTGGCAGCGATACAGAAAACCACACCTATAGCTGAGCGTTGCAGACACAGCAATAATTCAGGAAGGAGCTGGCAGATGTCGTTGCGAGGCCACTCTCCATCATCTTGGGAAAGTCGTGGGGAACAGGTGAGGTGCCTGAAGACTGGAGGACAGCGAATGTCACTGCAGTCTGTAGGAAGGGCAGGAAGGATGACCCGGGTGACTACAGACCGGACAGACTCACCTCCAGCCCTGGAAAGGTGATGGAACATCTTATCCTTGGTGCCGTCTCTGGACATATCAAGGATAAGAAGGTCATGAGGAGCAGTCAGCAGGGCTTGGCCAAGGGGAAGTCATGTTTGACCAACCTGAGAACCTCTTATGGAGACATCACCAGGTGGATGGATGGTGGCCGTGCAGTGGGTGTGGTCTGTCTGGACATCAGCAAGGCCTTTGACACCGTCTCCCACAGCATCCTCACAGGGAAACTGAGGCAGTGTGGTCTGGATGACCAAGCAGCGAGGTGGGTCGGGAACTGGTTGAAGGGAGGAAGCCAGAGAGTTGTGGTCACTGGGGCAGAGTCTGGCTGGAGGCCTGTGTCTAGTGGGGTCCCTCAGGGGTCAGTGCTGGGGCCGGTGCTGTTCAATATATTCATCAGTGACTTGGATGAGGGGACACAGCGCACCAACAGCAAGTTTGCTGACAACACAAAGCTGGGAGGAGGGGCTGAGACCCCAGCAGGCTGTGCTGCCATTCAGAGAGACCTGGACAGGCTGGAGGGCTGGGTGGGGAGAAATGTGATGACGTTCAACAAGGGCAAGTGTAGAGTTTTGCACTTGGGAGAGAACAACCCTGTGTGCCAGCACAGGCTGGGGACTGCCCTGCTGGAGAGCAGCGCAGGGGAAAGGGACCTGGGGGTGCTGGTGGGCAGCAGGATGGCCATGAGTCAGCAGTGTGCCCTCGTGGGCAAGAAGGCCAAGGGCATCCTGGGGTGTGTTAGAAGGGGAGCAGCCAGTAGGTGGAGAGAGGTCCTCCCGCCCCTCTGCTCTGCCCTGGTGAGGCCACACCTGGAATCTTGTGTCCAGTTCTGGGCCCTCAGCTCCAGAGGGACAGGGAACTGCTGGAGAGAGTCCAGCACGGAGCCACAAAGATGGTGAAGGGAGTGGAACATCTCCCTGGTGAGGAAAGGCTGAAGGAGCTGGGTCTCTTTAGCTTGGAGAAGCTAAATATGTCAGGGGGGAGTGTTAGGGGGGAGTGTCAGGAGGACGGAGCCAGGCTCTTTTCACAGTGAGGGTGACAGAGCCCTGGCCCAGGCTGCCCAGGGAGGGTGTGGAGTCTCCTGCTCTGGAGACATTCAAAACCCGCCTGGACGCGTTCCTGTGCACTCTGCTGTAGGTGACCCTGCTCTGGCAGGGGGCTGGACTGGATGATCTTGGAGGTCCCTTCCAACCTCTGACACTGTGATTCTGTGAAGTCTCTCTGCCTCATTCCCTTTTCCTTCCCGTTTTGGGGAAAGGACAGGGGTTAGAGAGCATCTGTCCATGTTTTAGGGACTGGCCCAGCCTTAACCTACGACAGTCACCAACAAGCAACACCTGACACATCCCGTAAGTCCCTTGAAGGCCACACTGACCCCTGTTCTCGCCCCACTGACCTCATTTAGAGCAAGCAAAACAATGAGTCTGTTCCTTCGGCAAAGTCTTGTGAGAAAGTTTAGAAGAACTAAGACTTCAGCAACTGCCTTGAGGAGATGTAAATGCTGTTCCAGAGCCCAGCTCTGTGCCAGAAGTGCCCATGAGCTGTCCCTGCCTGCAGTCACAGCACAGCCACACTCACAGGATGGGGACCAAGCTGCCAGAGCCCTCAGGCCTCACCCCAGCACAGGGGCTTAGGAGGAGAGGGTGGGAGTGGAGAGAGCAGCTCTGCAGACACCAAGCGCTGGTGCTCCCTGGCCGTGCTGCTGTGCCGGGACTCTCTTCCCCTTCCCCTCG
Organism: Trogon surrucura; assembly: GCA_020746105.1. Taxonomy (NCBI): domain Eukaryota; kingdom Metazoa; phylum Chordata; class Aves; order Trogoniformes; family Trogonidae; genus Trogon; species Trogon surrucura. The sequence goes on along the minus strand of JAJGST010000004.1, from coordinate 200,294 downwards.
GCACAAAGGATCAGTCAGAAAAAAGAAGCAGACACTGAATTAGAAAGGGCATGAAAACATTATCAAATGTAAGAAAACATCAACAACAACAAAAATTACAGTAGACAGACTGGGGATGCAGTGAGTTACACTATAAATGATGTGCAGAAGGAAACAGGCATTTTATTGGTTCAGAATAACACAAATTCATCCATTTCCTCAGAGCATCCTTGATCTCCTGGTTCCTCAGGCTGTAGATGAGGGGGTTCACTGCTGGAGGCACCACTGAGTACAGAACAGACACCACCAGGTCCGGGGATGGGGAGGAGATGGAGGGGGGCTTCAGGTTGGCAAAGAAACCAGTGCTGAGAAAGAGGGAGACCACGGCCAGGTGAGGGAGGCACGTGGAGAAGGCTTTGTGCCGTCCCTGCTGCGAGGGGATCCTCAGCACGGCCCTGAAGATCCCAACATAGGACACCACCATGAAAACAAAACACCCAAATGCTAAACAACAACTAACCACAATGAGCCAAACTTCCCTGAGGGATTCTGAGTGTGAGAAGGAGAGCTTGAGGATTTGGGGAACTTCACAGAAGAACTGTCCCAGAGCATTGCCCTGGCAGAGGGGCACTGAAAATGTATTGGCCATGTGCAGGAGAGCATTGAGAAAGCCACTGGCCCAGGCAGCTGCTGCCATGTGGGCACAAGCTCTGCTGCCCAGGAGGGTCCCGTAGTGCAGGGGTTGGCAGATGGCCACGTAGCGGTCATAGGCCATGACGGTGAGGAGAGAATACTCTGCTGCTATCAAGAAGAGAAAGAAAAAGAGCTGGGCAGCACACCCGGGCCCAGAGCCCGGGAAAGAGCCCCCAGCCCCTCCAGCCGGCTCTGGGGCACAAGTCTTGCTCCCAGCAGCAGCTCCCCAGGAGCCTCGTCGGCCAGGCGGGTCTCTGGGCTGCGACCCCGCAGCGGCCCCATCCTGCGCCCTGGCTGGGGGGCTCGAGGCTGCTGCTGATGGGGGCTGCGCTGTCCCTTCCAGGTCTGCGTCGTCTGCCACGAGAGTGGGGCCGCCGTCACCTGTGGTGTGACCTGCTGCCGCTGCAGCTTCCATCTCCCCTGTGCCGCCAGGGGAGGATGCGTCACCCAGTTCTTCGGGGACTACAAGTAAGGCAGCGGCTCTGCCGGGGGGAGGCCCCTCACCTCCAGCCCCTTCCTGCCGGCATCAGCCTGACAAGAAAGGAGCCCGCAGGGACGCTTCCCAGCGGCCGGGCACAGGCAGAGCCAGAGCCGGGCCAGCTCTGGGGCTCCTTCCCCCTCTTCTGCCCTCCTTGCCACCACCGGGGCAGGACCCAGCGCTTCTCACCTCCCCCATCCCTGTCCTCTTCTCCCCAGGGCCTTCTGCTCACATCACACCCTCAAGCAGGCAACAGAGGCAGCTCGGAACAAGGACACCAGCTGCCTCATCTGCCCGGAGCCCTTGGATGACGGGCTGTGCTTCGGCACCCTGGTGTGCCCGGTCATTTTGGAGACGAGCCCCCCCAAGAGCGAACAATTGAGATTTGCTCCTTGAAAGTCGACCAGCTTTCTTGGGCTCCCAGCCCCTCCAGGACTTTAACCCATGGCACTTCCCGTTGCTGGTTCCTCTATCACTTGGAGAAGCAAGTTATCATCAGTGCATTCCACGGATCTCCTGGATTGCTTTTTTCCAGCCCCAGCCCCTCCTAACCAGCCCCAAACCCTCGTTCCCAGACCCAACTCCTCGTTTCCAGCCCCAAACCCTCGTTCCCAGCCCCAAACCCTTGTTTCCAGGGCCAAACCTGCGTTTCCAGCCTAAAACCCTCTTTTCCAGCCCCAAATTTTTGTTCCCAGGCTCAAATCCTCATTCCCAGACCCAAACCCTCGTTTCGAGCCACAAACCCTCGTTTCCAGCCCCAGCCCCTCGTTTACAGCCTCAAACCTTCATTTGCAGCCCCAACCCCTCGTTTCCAGCCGCAACCCCTCATTTCCAGCCCCAAACCCTCTTTCCCAGCCCCAAACCCTCGTTCCCAGCCCCAGCCCCTCATTTCCAGCTCCAACCCCATGTTTCCAGGCCATCACCTGGGGCAGAAACCTCAGGATTTGGGGGCGAGAATGTGGAGAAAGTGGTCACTAACCCGGGAGCGAGGAACCGCGATGCCTGAGGGGCCGGTTGAGGGGCATCGCTCTCTCCCTCCGCCCCAGGCAGGGCTACGGCCTCTCTGGGCAAGCGCCGAACCTGTTTTACCAACATTGCTCTCGATACAGGAACTGATTTTGGTGTTTGTGTCTCTCCTCCCTGCAAGATCGTTGCTGGGACGCTGGCAGTTCGTCTGGCAGTGAGTAGGTGGTGAGCGAAGGGACATTTCACCCTTCAGGGGCCTGAAGCCCAAGAATGTCGATTCGGTTTAAAACACGGCTCAAGCCGTTGGGACACCCTCGGTAGATTCATTTAGGAACCTCGGTATTTTAGTCGAGCAACCCTTCCCCAGTAACAAGGGTGTGGAATAAAGCTGCTGCTGCTTCAAGCAGTCGTGGGAACGAGGTGAAATGGAAGGTCTGCATCTTAAGATGAGCTGCGTCTGCATTTCTTTTCTTAAAAGGACAAAAGTGTTGAGTCTGTTGCCAGGGTTAAAAAGAGCACGGTGATTTCAAGGAGTTTCATGATGGGAGATGAACGATCCCAATGCGAAGGAGGTGACTGATAATGCTGACAGAGACTGGAAAAGACGCAAGACCGAGCCTTCATGTTTACGCACGGAAACAAACTCTGCAGCTCCCAAGGAGTCACGAAGCAGGTGTGTTTCTTGCAGCGCTGGGTGCGAGGGGATTTCGCCTCCAAGCTCGCACACCCATGACCAAAACAAACAGTTATTTATACTCAAAATTATACATATTCACTAACACGGGTTGGGTTAGTGCAATTAGCTCAAGGAATAGGCGTGATTGTTGCAGCTGCTTCCGTGAAGTCGTTATCACACGTCTCCTCCTCCTGGCACGTGCGTGTTGCCGTCTGGAGATCGTGAAGGGGCGTCTTCAGGAGGAAGGCCTGAAGTCTTCCTCATTACGTCCTTTTCACCTTCGACTCACAATGTGGGGTTGGCAGCCCCCCCAAACCGCAGGACCAGCACCAGCCAGAGGGCGGTTCTGTGCAGACAGTCTGGTTCCTGTGGTTCAGGCAATTTTGCTCACACTGCCGGCCAGAACGGGCATTTTAGATTCATCACTTCAGAGGGCATTGTTCAAGACGTTGCCGTTTAATTATCCTACAGTTTTGTTATATTAAATTATCGTACAGTTTTCTTATATCATCCCCCCCTCCTTCTTCACTGACCTTGGGGTCTTCACAGTCTCTCACTCCTCTCTTTCTCTGCCAGATGTTGTGGTGCAGTTCTTTTTTTCCTGTTTCTTAAATATGTTTTCACAGAGGGCTCCTCTCCTGTCATTGTTGACAGGCTCAGCCTTGGCCAGCGGCGGGTCCCTCTTTGGAGCCGGATGCCGTTGGCTCTGTCAGACTCAGGGGGAGCTTCTAGCAGCTTCTTGCAGAAGCCACCCCTACAGCCCTCCCTGCCACCAAAATCCGTCCAGGCAAACCCAGTACAGAGTGACAGGAAAGGAGACGGCTGGTCGTCGGAACACGCTTCGCAGGGCCAGGAAAGTGAGTGCCAAGGGCTGTGCCACAGCTCTGAAGGACACCGTCCAGCGCGTGGTGAGGGAGGTTCTGGGACAGGCTTTGGCTCTGTGGGGCTGGCCCCAGACTTCTCCCACCAGACACCCACCCGCCTGTCCCTCCAGACTCACAAACACCCAGCAGCAAAGCAGGGAGCAACCCTGCTCCCACGCTCTCCCAGAGACTCCAGCGCATCCTTTGTCGGGGACCTTCGGCTGCAGGGGCTGCTGTCCCAACGCAGCTGCCTCCATCCCGTGTCTCCTGCCCGCAGGGCGTCCCCTTCCCACCACAGAGCCTGCCCGTACGCGTGACAGAGCTGGTCTCCAGGCTGGGGAGGTCGCAGGCTGCCCGGAGCCGCCACGCACAGGTGGGGATCCCAAGGCGGGGAGACGGGGCCGAACACCTGCCCGGGAGCTGCTCACGGGCAGCAGGAGGTGCTGGGGGGGCATGGGCAGCCCCGCGGGGCTGAGCCCTGCCCCGGGCTGGCAGGGTAGCCCGGCCACGGGAGCAATTCCAGCTGGGCTGGGGCAAGGTGGGGCAAGGGCCGCAGTCACGCAGCCCCTCTCCCCGGCTTCTCTTGCAGAGGCAGCGCCGGGCGCTGCAGGGGAGCGACACAAGCGGAGGCAGCTCGTGGGCCAGCCGCTCCCCTGCGGGCAGAAGCAGCCTGGGCATCTTTGGCTGCGGACAGGGATTTGGACACCCAGGCTGTCCTGGAGGAGAGGTGGCTCCAGCTGCTGGAGGTCGAGCGGCAGCAGTTTGTCCCTGAGGCGCTCAGGGCTGGCCAGGACGGGGGCTGGCCCTGGCCCGGCCACCCCTCCGTGGGGAAAGCCCTGGGTGGCGGGGGCAGGCAGGAGCTTGCTGCTCGCCTGCAGCTCTCCTTGCCCCCAGGCACCAGCGCTCCAGGGCAGCGGCGCTACCTCTTCAGAAGGATGCTCAGGGCTCTGCGCGACAGCCCGAGGAGCACCCCCTGGGCCCCAGAGAGAGATCTGACCCACAGACGAGACCCACTGTCCCCAGACAGAGCCGGGAGCAGCTGGTGGGTTCACTGAAGGAAGCTCACGGCAAACAGCCACGGGGGCTTCTTAATCGCTTTCCTCTTGGTTCCTCTAAAACACCCGACACCCTTTCTGGGGGTCCAGGGGCCCAGATGTCGGCACTTCCAACCGATGCTGCTGACCCCAAGGGGGCAGCTGCCGATGGGAAACAAACTGGGGTAACTGGTGTGTTTGGAGATTCTCAGCCCCAGGCAACTGCTGGAGTCAGTGTTGGCTGCCAGGAGACGAAAACTGGAAGGAGCCTGGGACTGGCCCCAGGTCTGTGGGACCTGGGTAGGCTCGAAAGGGAGAGAGTGGGTGCTGGGTGTCATGGCTGCCTCCGAGCACCTGCCCCAGCCTGCGCCCCCTCTCAGACTGGGAATGGGAACCCCTGCCCCTGCCCTTGGGCACAGGGGAAGGAGGCAGCTGAGCTGAGGGAGAAAGAGACCGTTGCTCCTCCACCCTCCCCCTTGAACTCTCCTGTCTGGCCTGTGCAGGAGCCCAACGGGGCGTCTGAACGCCAACCCGGGTCCCTTAACAGCCGCCGGGTTTAAAGATTCGTCTTTCCTGGTTCCCTTGCAGGAAAGCGACCGGGATCGTTTGCTGCACAGGGCAGGGGGGTGCAGTTTACTTTGACCTGGCGAACTGGTTGTACAGGACTTCATGGGAAGTCCTGGGAATCATTTGGGATGGGAAAGTTGTCTAAAATCACTGAGGCCGCCTGTTAACCCACCCCTGCCAGGTCCGTGCCCACCCGTGTCCTGAAGCGCTGCCGGACCTGCCCAGCTGGGGGTCCCGCTGCTTCTGGCCACACCCGGGGCTGTCTCAGGGGGCTGGCAGGTGGCCGAGGGCGTCCCTGCCCGTAGTTGGGGCACATACTGCTGATGTCACAGTTGCTGGCCCTGCTGATGTCACCGAGGCCAGCGCTGCTGATGTCACAGTGACGGGCAGCGTGACCTGCAGGGCCAAGCCCATATAAAGGAGCATGGGGCTCCCATCTGGCGTCAGTGCGACGTGGCGAGGTGAGGAGAGCGCAGGGCAGGGACGGGGCTGCCGAGGGAGGGGGCGCCCCACACCTCGGGGCTCTAGGCCTGCGCTGGAGCTCACCCGCGTCCCGCTTCTCCCCCAGAGTCTTGCAGAGGTGTCTTTGCGAGACACACGTTGCGCTGCTGGGAGGATTTCCCGGGCTCTGGAGATGTTTGTGGTTCCAGCCTACGAGGAACAAGCCGCCAGCTCGACAGAGCAGGGTGAGAGCAGAGTGTCCCTCCCGCGGCCGGGCGGAGGGACTGGCTGTCGGGGCTCTCAACGCGGGGCCCACAGCGGTGCCGGGGGGAGGCAGGAGCTCCCCAAGTGCTCCTCTCCTCAGCCAGGGGGGCCCAGGGTGGGAAGGGGGACCTGCGGGGACACCCGTGCCGACCAGGGCCCCTTCCTCCCCCTCCAGCCCTGCCCATCAGCCAGCCGGGCAGGGACAGAGCGGCCCTCGGGGGGCAATCCCTCGGGGACGCTTCCCCGGCCCCGCGGAGCTGCTCACGCCCAGTGCTGTTTGCTCTCCCCCTCCAGCATGCGTGCTGTGCCGCCGGGCAGAGGCCGACCCGGAGGTCTGCGGGCACAAACTGCAGCACGAAGATCTCTGTGTCCATAAGTTCTGCCTGGTGAGTCTCTCCGGGCCTTCCTCCCGCTCTCCTCAGGCAGGCTCTGCCTGGCTCTCCTCACTCGAGCCTCGTATTTTCTCTCCTGAAGCTTTTTGCCAGCGACCTTTCTCAGTACCGGGTCAAGGATGAAGAATCCTTCATATTTCGTCACGATGACGTTCGACGGGCCATCGAGCCGGCAGCACAGAAGGTGAGGGCCCAGCAAGGTCAGGAGGTTTGTGCCGGCAGAGGTTTGCGGGAGCTCAGCCCAGAGCCCGGGAAAGAGCCCCCAGCCCCTCCAGCCGGCTCTGGGGCACAAGTCTTGCTCCCAGCAGCAGCTCCCCAGGAGCCTCGTCGGCCAGGCGGGTCTCTGGGCTGCGACCCCGCAGCGGCCCCATCCTGCGCCCTGGCTGGGGGGCTCGAGGCTGCTGCTGATGGGGGCTGCACTGTCCCTTCCAGGTCTGCGTCGTCTGCCACGAGAGTGGGGCCGCCGTCACCTGTGGTGTGACCTGCTGCCGCTGCAGCTTCCATCTCCCCTGTGCCGCCAGGGGAGGATGCGTCACCCAGTTCTTCGGGGACTACAAGTAAGGCAGCGGTTCTGCCGGGGGGAGGCCACTCACCTCCAGCCCCTTCCTGCCGGCATCAGCCTGACAAGAAAGGAGCCCGCAGGGACGCTTCCCAGCGGCCGGGCGCAGGCAGAGCCAGAGCCGGGCCAGCTCTGGGGCTCCTTCCCCCTCTTCTGCCCTCCTTGCCACCACCGGGGCAGGACCCAGCGCTTCTCACCTCCCCCATCCCTGTCCTCTTCTCCCCAGGGCCTTCTGCTCACATCACACCCTCAAGCAGGCAACAGAGGCAGCTCGGAACAAGGACACCAGCTGCCTCATCTGCCCGGAGCCCTTGGATGACGGGCTGTGCTTCAGCACCCTGGTGTGCCCGGCGTGCAAGCACGCCTGGTTCCACCGCGGCTGCATCCAGGTGGGAGCCGTTCCCTCACCCCCGAGGCACAGCCGGTTCTCAGCAGCACCACGGCCTCACTCACGCTCCTTCTGCTTCTCCCGCAGGGACTGGCTTTGAGCGCTGGCCTTGTGTGCTTCAAGTGCCCGCTCTGCAGGGACAGGGATCGCTTTCTCCCCAATATGCTCATCATGGGGATCCGAATCCCTGCCAGGTTGGTGTCCTTCTGCCCGGCAAGTGCTGCGCCATGCCAGGGACTGCCCCTGCCATCCTGTGAGCCGGGGCTTCACTTTCCTGGAGGAGCTCGAAACAGGGCAGAGGGGGAAGAGCAGAGACACCTCCTTCTGCCGAGTGCTGGGGAAGCAGGGGCTCATCAGATTTCCCTTCCTCATGTACAGGCTGCCAACATGGGAGAGCACCCAGGCACAGACAGAACTGACGGAGAGGCACAGGCGCTGCGATGTTGCTGTGTGCCTGTGCCCAGGAGGCAGGGAGCAGGTGGAGGAAGAGGGGTAAGTGTCCAAAGCTGCACCTCTGGGCTCTGCACGGGGAGCTCTGTCTCACCAGGGGCTCCAAGCACAAGGACTAAGGACAAGAGCTCTGCCGGACAACCCCGCACTGCGGTCACTTTGTCCTCAGAGCCATCTCCCGTTTGCTTCCCCAGGCCCTGGCGACTGCTGCGGTGCTTCTCCTGCGCTGCTGAGGGCACCCACAGAGGCTGCTCCAACTTGGGCGACAGCACGACCCTCTGGGAGTGCGACGGCTGTGCTCGCCTGGGCACCGGTAAGAGGCAAAGCACTGAAGGGTGCCCCTGGGCCGGGTCCTAGGTCCTGGCAGTGGGTTCCCAGGGTGGGCTTGGCAGAGGCTCTCTGCTCCAGGAGGGCTGGGGGCACCGCCCCGGGCCTGGGGGGCCCTGCCCTTGACCTTCCTGCTTCTCCTTACAGTCTCCAGTGCCAGCTTGAAGGTCGCCGGCCCCAGTGCCACTAGCCAGCTGGCACTGGGGCCTTCCCATGGTTCCCCAGCACCGGAGAGGAGCAACCCCAGCCCAAGCAGCCAGGCAGCTTCGGAGCAGGCTCTGGAATCGCCAGCTCTGGAGAACAGCTGCCCCAGCACTGGCCATCAGGAGGCCTCAGGATCTTCCCATGACTCCCCAGCACCGGAGAGGAGCAGCCCCAGCCCGCAGAGCCAAGTGCCCGATGCCAGAGCTTCTCCGCTGCCTCAGCAGCCTCCTGCAGACGCTGGCGCAGCCCACCTTGCCGCTGCAGAGGGGGACATGTTTTCTCGTCCCGAGCAAGTGGCCTCTGAGCACAGAGGTGACGCAGAGCCCTCCTCTGGCTGCAGGGCCGTGCCCGAGGATGACCAAGGTACGTCCCCGAGTTCACACAGGGGGGCCGGCCATGCCCCGGGGGAAGCCCTGGCTGAGGGGGACAGGCAGGAGCTTGCCCATTGCCTGCCCAGCCCCTCACCTGCACTTTCCTTCCCCCGCAGGCATCACCGCTCTCCCGCACACCCCGGCTCGACGCCGGCGCTCCCTGTTCAGGAGGGCGCTGCGGGCTCTGCGCCGGGCTTTCCGCTGTGCCTGCATCGCAGGGCAGCGAGAGGAGTAAGGTCCTGCTGCCAGAGCCACGCGAGTGTCCCGAGATGGCAGCTGGGCCTGAGCCTGCGCAGCGTCCCGAGGAAGCGGCACGGGAAGGCGCGCGAGAGACGGGGCAGGGACAGCGCCCCAGGCATTCAGCTGCCCTGAGGATGACGTGTTGCCAGCCTCTGCAGGGCCACTGATGCTCCCTGAGGCCAATAAATGCTGACAATTTTCCCCCAGACCTCAACCGTGCCCCGTTTATCTCAGGAGAGGGAAGGGTGCAGAAATTGGAGGAAGGGCACTCAAGGTGCGCTGGCCACAGATCTTCCCCTCTGCTCAGTCCCTTGGCCGGGGCCAGTCCCAGAGGGACTCGAACCTGTCTGGCACCGCGGGCCCTGGGGAGAGCCCCGCAGGCTCTGCCTAGTCCCTTGCTCCTCCAACACGTCCCTGGGAACGACGTCCAGGCACTGGCAACGTGCACTGGCAGCCCCAAATGATATTTAAGATGGATTGGTGGGGTTAATGCTACTCGTTCTTCACTCACAGAAAACATTCTGAATAATCTGTCTACGCGGGGGAAAGTCCTTCCAAATGGGTCTGTGGCATCCGCAGAGCCCCGTCCTGGAGGATTCCTCATCCCTTGTAGCTAATTCCGACTCACGGTCCTACGCCGCAGATGTGCCGGGCGTTGTACCCGTGCTCCTCACACAAGTGGAGCTGCTGAAAATCATGCAAGAAGTTGGTACGGCTCATGGGGGAAGAATGAGAGGAGGAACTCAAAAAAATAAATCAAGGCTCTCGTTGAAGTATTGGCCAAACTGAATGAAGAGCTTCGCTGTTCACTTCATCGGATTCTGGCCCTGGTGTTAGTTTTCACGCTGCTGAGCCTGCTGCAAAGATCAGCCGCCAGAGGGTCTCAAACACAAGGTGTGAATCAGCTGATTCGGTGATCAAACATTGGGAGTGCACATCAGGTCGGAAAACTTGCAGAAATCGCTTTCTACTGACAGTGCTTCCAGAGAGGAGATTAAAGTACTCTTTTTTCTTTTTTTTTTTCCCTTTTTTTTCCTTCCCTGGTGGAAACACGACCAAATGTCAGCAATCCATGTCTTGTTTCCATCTGTGAAGGCTCGTGGCAGTTGTGTTCGGGCAAAGGTACCGCGTCCAGCAGGGCACACCAGTACGACACCACCGGCGGGCCTCGAGGCAAGTTTTCCTGCTCCTGCCGCTCTGCGTTCACAGGCTGGTGCCCTAAACGTCAGTAAGACGGCGTGTGTGCCGCCAGCCGCAGTCTCGGTCCCTGAGCTGTCCTGTCTCCGTGTTTTAGCAAGCTGGGCTGCTGCTGCGAGTTGACATTCCTGGAATAACTGCCTGGGACGACACGGTGTGTTATCAGCACCGCGCAGAATCTCCCCGGGATCACTCGAGGACACGGGCTCAAGTTGCTCGTTGCCTGCTCTGTGTGATCGATCCGGGTTTTCCTCTGGGGTGCCTGACTCCTTACTGTGCTCTGTCACGTCGTCTCTAGATAGTTTTGCCCCTCGGCTGCATTTCACGTGGCTTCGTGAGGAACCTCTTCTGAAACATCCTGGTGCGTCCTCTGCTTGGAGATGTCGTGGACAGTCCCCGAGCTGACGACCAAAGCAGGGAATCGCCCCTTTCTCACCTGTTTCCTGTGCTGGCGAGCCCACAAGAATCGTAGAATCCTAGAATGGCCCAGGCTGGAAGGGGCCTTAGAGATCCTCTAATCCAACCTCCCTGTCACGGGCAGGGTCACCTCTCAACTAGGTCAGGCTACTCAAGGCTCTGTCCACCCTGGCCTTGAACACCTCCAGGGAGGGGGCAGCCACAGCCTCTCTGGGTAATTTATTCCAAAGTCTTGCCACCGTCAGACTGAAGAATTTCTTCCTAAGATCTAACCTACATCTGTTCTCCAGGGAGGGGGCAGCCACAGCCTCTCTGGGCAATTTATTCCAAAGTCTTGCCACCGTTAGACTGAAGAATTTCTTCCTAAGATCTAACCTACATCTGTTCTCCTTCAACTTAAACCCATTTCCCCTTGTCCTGTCAGTGGGCGCTCTTGTCAAAAGTCCCTCCCCAGCCTTCCTGTAGGATCCCTTCAGGTACTGGAAGGCAGCTCTTTGGTCCCCCCCAAGTCTTCTCTTTTCAAGACTTGTGGATACCCTACATTTTAGTTGGCTGTGCTGGCAGCACTGCGTTGCAGAGTTAAGACTTTTGTCCTTGAGCTCTTTTCTAAACAAGTGCATAACTCTTGCTTCTTAATTATGAAAAGAGACCCAGACCAGCCAAGTACAGCTCGTGTTGAGAGCTTGCCCGTGAGAATGAACAGATAAGGTGCTTCTTGTACACCAGATGCGCATGGGAGTGAACGGGAGAGTATGATCAAAACAGAGCTGGCAAAGTCTGTTTTCCCTGTGTGATAACAGAGTGATTGAAGGAGTACATGAGCTAATAACAACCCTGGCTGTATAGTCTGATCTCTTGTTTGTAACCCAAAAATAGTGCTTCGTGCTAGTAGGTATAAATATGTGTGCCTGCTTGCAATAAAGTGAATTCCGTTTTCCACCATCTCGGAGTTCGTGTGTGCTTCTCAACAAATGGCAGCCCGAATCGGGACTTCATCATATCCAAGAGAAGTAGCCCCCAGTGAGCCGAACGGGGTGATGAATTAACTGACGCGTCCATCCTCGCCCTTCAGGAAACAGGTACGAGGACCGCGGCCGGGGGACAAAAATGGGGCAAAAAATCAACGCAATCGCAACAACTTCATCATGATGTACTGATGTGTATTGCAAAGGAGCGAGAGTATAAGATTAGCTCACAGAAAGTGACTCTGTTACTTTTATGGATCGGTTATAATTGCCCCTGGTATCCTGAAACAGGATCTTATGAAAATAAGGACTGGAAACGTGTAGGCGAAGAGCTAACTAAAGCACAACATGCTGGTCTTGACAGTTTGCCTGATAATATAGAGACACGGAAAGCGTTGTTTGCGGCGTTGTGCTCGCTGAAACCACGCGCTGCTGATGCTAGTTCTGAGAGCAGTGTGGCGAGCACTGCGGGCTCTGTTGCTACAGACCTCACTAGTGATTTAATTGACTTAGCACCTACGCGGCAGACAGAGACTGCAAGTCAAACGAAGTGTGTAAACCTTTTGTCTTCTCAAACTGAAACTGCGGTACGGACTCGCCAGATTAATCTCAGCAGTTTGCAAGGAGGATTGATGAGTGGCTATGTGGGAATTGCGCTGAGAACTGGGGATCCGGAGGAGGACGACAGTTCCTTTGATGTTGGTCCTGGCGACCCTGAGGCAGAACCCAACCTCTATCCTCCGCTCATGCCGAATAGAGCCATGGTGGCATCTGCACCTACTGCTCAGGACGTTTTTTCGGGACTTTCAGAAAAAGGAAAGGGGCTGTCAAAATCTGTTTCGCAGCTGTGTCAAAATAAGGGTCAGATGAACTCTCTTGTTCCACTCAATTATCAACCCCCACCCTATGCACCCCCTCCCTTATCTTCTCCACAGGTTTGTCCAGCACCGCCTTCTATCACCAGGGTTCAGATTTCCCTGACAGATATTTTAACCGATCGTGATGAGCATGGTTTCCTTAACACTGACTTTTTTCCTGAGGTAGTTAAAGCTATGCCAGTAGTTATGCATACGCGGCCGGATGGGACTCAGGCACCAGACCATCAACAGATTTCTCATAGCACGCTGAAAGAGTTGCGGCGTACGGTTGCTGAATCGGGTATTCAATCATCCTGTACTGAAAATTTAATAGAGACAATGAAAGAGGCTTTTCTTATGGTTCCTCATGATTGGAAGTTGATATTTAAGTTGATTTTAACACCCAGCCAATATACAATTTGTTATGTAGAATACAGGGAGTTATGTATATCCCATGCTACAGCAGCTCAAAATAATAATGCTCCAATTAACCCGGATCAGCTGTTGGGGGAGGGTCAGTTTGCGAATCCACAGCTTCAAGCTCATTTTACTACAGAACTTTTACAGCTCGCTGCACAATTAGCAACAAAAGCTTTTAAAAAGATTCCTGACATGAAAAAATCAAGCAAACCTTTTGGCACTATCAGACAAGGTAACGATGAACCCTACCTTCAATTTATTGATCAATTACAAGGAGCTATTGAAAGACAGGTAGATGTACCAGCGGCAGCAGATGCATTATTACTGCAGCTTGCTGTGGAGAATGCTAACGCGGGCTGTAAAAGAATTCTGGAGATGCTGAGATCCACTAACAAAACAGCTACTGTTCTGTAAATATTGTTGCTGATTCGCATTATGTGTGTGGCCTTTTGTGCAGAATTGAGTTTGCCTTTTTAAAACATGTTTCTAATCGCGTTCTTTTTATGTTGTTTCAGAAATTAGGCTTACTTTGTAGTGATCGGATACACCAATACTTTGTGACACAGATTCTTTCTCATTCTAATCTGCCTGGCCCGTTAGTCGAAGGTAATGCTCGGGCCGATTCTCTGGCTGCTATGACTGCTGTTCCTGATGTATTAGGACAGGCTAGACTTTCGCATACTTTTTATCATCAAAATAGTAAGGTTTTATCCAAAGAGTTTAACATCACGACAAGCTCAAGATGTTGTTTTGTCATGTCCGGGTTGTCAAGCGGTCACACCACTGAACTCTAATATAACAGCAGTCCCTCGTGGTCTTGCTCCCAATGACGTATGGCAGATGGATGTTACACATATAGTTGAATTTGGTAAATTGAAATATGTGCCTGTTACTGTAGATACTTTCTCATCTCTTATTGTTGCCACAGCGCACAGTGGTGAAAAGTTTAGAGATGTTCGACTGCATTTGCTACGTGCTATTGCCACGTTAGGAGTGCCATCACAGATAAAAACGGATAATGGTCCAGCTTATGTTTCTAATAATTTTAAAGTATTTTTGCAGGAATGGGGAATATCCCATGTGACAGGGATACTTTATTCACCGACGGGACAGAGCATTGTGGAAAGAGCACATCTCACGCTGAAAAGAATGTTACAGAAACAGAAAAGCACTGTTGTCGGAATGTCTCCACATGAGAAGCTGTCTAAAGCAACGTATGTGTTAAATTTTCTGAATATATCCAGTTTTGATATGTTAACTCCTCATCTGAGATCTCAGAAGGAAAAACAGAAAGACTTGCCAAAGCCTAATGTACTGTATACGGACATTCATACTAATGGATGGAAAGGTCCGGTACCTCTGTTGACGTGGGGAAGAGGTTATGGCTGTGTTTCTTTATCCACAGGACCTTACTGGCTGCCAGCGAAACGAATTAAGCCATTTAATGACCATGATTTGGTTCCTATCCCGCATGATGTGGCTGTGCAGCATCCTGTTACTTCAGTAGCGTAGCAGCAACACGACCGTGCACTGGGCCTGCCTGTTGAATCCCTTTGTTTTTCCCAGTGACATGATGGGACTCTGAGATACCGATTACCAGCGATGACATGGATTGGACTGGGAGAAGATGGTTACGGCTGATGGCAGAGCAATTATGGGAAGATGTATCTGTTTTCAATGTTACCCGTTGTACTGATATGTATTCTCTGTGTGTGACTAACAATGAAGCCTATATTGGTTGTGTAAGACTGTCTAATCAAAGCCACATAACAGGTGTTAAGGTTCATGGTACTAACCAGCAGAGTGATCTTTCTTTAGCTAAAAGCAAGACGGGGAAACCAGCTGCCCTTTGTTTCGTTAGAAGTGTGTGATTAAGGATCAAATTGATAGGGAGACTCCCTTGCATTCTTCCTTCAGCCCTGGCCAAGCTGTGAGAAGAATTCAATGGAGCAAACAGCACCAGATGTTCCCGCATTCAATGTTATGTAAGGTTGTTTATTTAATAGTATAAAAGCTGGACCCTCTTGCAGCGACTTCGGAAACCTCCCCTACGAGTGGACGCGCTGCGTAGGACTTCCCAATTGTCGGGAGGGTTCTCCAGAAACCTCGCTGCAACAGGGGCTCCCCAGCCACTGCAGGTCTGGATGATTTAGGGTGATTGGTGATGGGAACTGTAGGTACGCTCAAACAACTTGCACCTAAAGTGTCAGAAAGCACAGACATCTCACTGGATCACTGCTTGGCCTTGTGTGCTCGACCAGCAGCGCACCCACACTGAGATAACAGAGGCCTGGGATTGATGCAGGGGCATCTCTCACATTCCTGCCCTGCAGAGCAGTGAATGTGAGTCCTGGGAACTCAGGCAGAGCAGCAAGTAAAACATAACAAAGCAGTGGGATAAATACTACACATTTTTTAGCAAGCATATGATTTGGTTAAATCTCAAAACATAATTTTCTGTGTTAAACTTGTGTTTAATAGAATTTGTTGTTGTGGGAAGAGCTTTGTTTTGTTCTTTTTCATTACAGTCAACGATCTCACCTGAAGTGCTGCCCAAGGGGTCTGAAGAACTGAAAAATACATCTTATGACTTTGATGGTGATCCAAAAAACAAAAAAGGGGGAATTGTGGATACCCTACATTTTAGTTAGCTGTGCTGGCAGCACTGCGTTGCAGAGTTAAGACTTTCGTCCTTGAGCTCTTTCCTAAACAAGTACATAACTCTTGCTTGCTAATTATGAAAAGAGACCCTGACCAGCCAAGTACAGCTCGTGTTGAGAACTTGTCAGTGAGAATGAACAGATAAGGTGCTTCTTGTACACCAGATGCGCATGGGAGTGAACGGGAGAGTATGATCAAAACAGACCTGGGAAAATCTGTTTTCCCTGTATGATAACAGAGTGATTGAAGGAGCACATGAGCTAATAACAACCCTGGCTGTATAGTCTGATCTCTTGTTTGCAACCCAAAAATAGTGCTTCGTGCTAGTAGGTATAAATATGTGTGCCTGCTTGCAATAAAGTGAATTCTGTTTTCCACCATCTCGGAGTTCGTGCGTGCTTTTACAAATGAAATTGAAGAACGCCTGCAGATGCCCTTTACAGGAAGAGTATTAAGTTTTCTCTCTCTCGCCTTCTGGTCCAATAAGCGTTTATTTATAAAATGTGGAACAGATCCCACAGGACCCTAAAATATTAATTAGCTTGGTAAATATGCAGTGATCTAGGATATGGCTTCAAGTATTTGCTCCACATCCCGCAAACTAACGTGATTTAAACTAAGATATTTTTTATGCCTGTTTACTTGTTGGCTTCCTCATTTTTCTATTAAGAAAACTGCACTTGGGCTACCAAAGCACATCACTTGGGCAAAGTGAAGAAATCGAGGAAAGACAGAAGATAATAACATACTCTTAGGAGGTCATGGGACACGACTATTTAAATATGCTTTGTAAAGAAGAATCTTAGTATGATTTTTGACTGGTTAGAAGGTAAACTCTGAGTGCTCCCTTGCATCTTGGAGTGTGATAAGAGTAAGGATTTTACTGTAAGGAATTGTACCACGACCTAAGATTAATGGTAATAGTAGAGGTGCTGATGTGTTTGTTTATCAGAAACTATGAGCAGTTGAAACACTGCCACGTTGTGCCTCCCCTGTCTTTGTTACAGGTCAAGTAAGAGAATGTATTGTCAAAGAAGAGCCTGTTCTTGACCAGAAGGTGTACGTAAAATACTCTGTGTATGAATTTCCTGAAATGGTACATTTTGTAAAATGGCGAGCCTTAGGAATGGGGGAGAAATGCTTTTGTCAACTGAAGAAATTGCTGACACTGTCAAAAATGTCGAATTATCTTTATTTTGGTAAAGGAGCTTGCTCCAAACCTGCCACCCCAAAACCTGTGTCGCCCACGAAGCCCCAGGATAAGTGCTTGCCAGTGCCTGCTGTGCTCCAGGGCCCAACCTGGTCACCTGCAGGGGAAAGACTTTTCCCTCCACTGGGATGCCAGTGAAGCAAAGAGGATCCATCCAGCTGCAGCGATGCGTTTAGGTTACTTAGCCTGCTGAAGGCTGTGTGTTTGTTTAGATCAGGAGAAAAGAAATAATCTCAGGAAGGAAAGAGAGAGTTGAGATTGTTCACCCTGGAGAAGGCACCGGAGAGACCTTATTGCGGCCTCCCAGCACCTGGAGGGGGCTACAGGAGAGCTGGAGAGGGACAGCTCGCAAGGGCGCGGAGTGGTAGGATGCGGGGCAGTGGTGTTAAACTGCAGCAGAGTAGGTTCTGCTCAGATATTAGGAAGAACTTTCCTGCGAGGGTGCTGAGACACTGGCACAGGTTGCCCAGAGACGCGGGGGATGCTCCGCCCCCCTGTAAGTGCCCAAGGCCGGGCTGGAGGAGGCTTTGAGCAACCCGGCCTGGTGGGAGGTGTCCCTGCTCCTGGCAGGGGGTCGGAACGAGATCTTTAAGGTCGCTTTGACCCCAAACCATTCGCCAACGGAATAAAAACAGGGAGCGAAGGAGGGGCCGAGGCGCGCCTGCCCTGCCCTTCGTTCCCCGGGCGGACACTGACCCCGCCGGCGGTGCGGGTTTTACAACGGGAAGCCCCGTTTTTGGCGGCCCCGGCGGGCGGAGATCAGAGGGGTTACCCGTTCCGCTTGCAGGGGGGAGCGCTGGGACAGCCGCTGTGGCACCCCAGCACCCACCGACACCTGCCCTGCCCGGCGGCCCCCTGCCGCCCCGCCGTCCTCGCTCCTCCACACCCCCTCAGCCCATCGCCGCGGGCCGAGCTCACGCCCCCTCCCAGCCGGCGCGTCCGCCGGGCCCGGTCCGGCGGCGGCAGCGGCGGGCGGGCGGAGGAGGGGGCTGCTGAGCGGCGTGTGCCGGGGCCACCGGGCGGCGGGGAGGGGGGCGGGCGCTGCGGGGGTGTCGGGTTCGAGCGAGGCGTGACCCAGCTGACGGGCGCCGTGCGGAGCCGGGCTGCGGGCGCGGAGCCGGCGGGGAGCAGCGGCAGCGGGCAGCGGCGCACGGCGTCGGCGAGCGGGTCGGCTCTGGCGCGGCGTCTCCTCCACCCCCTCGGGAGCCGAAAAGTTCGGCACATGCCGCCCAGAGGTGCCTTTTCCCATTTTAATTGCCTGGGTTTTCCGGAGGCGGGAAGGGGGGAATAAAAGGTTTGTTGGTATCGCTGGTGTAATGAGTTTGAGTTCGGCTTCCTCCAGCACTGATCACCTGGGGTGAGACGTTTTGGGGTGTGAGGGCTCTCAAAGCACCCTCCGCCTACCAAATATTGATTCCTCTGATTATTTGAAGGACCCCTGCCCTGTGTAGTCTCAGTTTATAAAACCCCAGTGTCAAGCTCCAGAGTGTGAGAACCCTGGGACAAGCATTTTACGCAGCCCCTGCCGTTCCTATGGATCACGTGGAGGGCGATGTGAAAATTTCTCTTAATTCACCCAGTGGAAGTGTAATATTTACAGCAGCTACAAGGAGGAGAGGAAAGAAACCCAAACCTCCCCAGCAGGTCGTATTTTAAGTTTGCTTTCTTTTCTTCCATCACCCTGATGACTGTAGGTGTGTTTGAAGCCAAGGAGGCAGAAGAGTAGTTTGAAGGATTCATCCTTTTTGTCTGTGGCAGAACTCAAGTGTGTGTTTCCAAGGGGAAAAAAAACTACGTTAAGACACAATTAAACCGACCTATCTGTAGGTTAGCTGCTCCTGTCAAACTCTTCTCAAAAGCCAGAGTTTTGTTACATGCTCTTCTCCTTCAAAGCTGTCTTACAGAGCCTGTTTCTGTAGTTAAGGTGAGGCAACAAATTTCTACCAGGTGTTTTAAATCTCTCTTTTCAATAGAGAAGATACAGTTAAGTCTTCAGGAATTGCAGTCAGCTATAACCGACTTGCCCTGCACAAATCCTTAATGCTCTTATGTCTTTACTTTCACAAAATGCTGGTTTTGTGCTGGGGGCAGATGGGGTGAGGTTTCTGGTGGGCTCTGGTGAGTGTTGCTGTTACTTGCACTTGGATCTCCCAGCTCTGCTGTTCCCTCTGTGAATTCATAGCCCGACATGTGAACTGGAACCTTTGGCAGAGAGGGCTGAGTGGGGGGACTGGGAGGTGAGCTGGGAGCCTGAGCTGCAGGCACGTTTTCATTGTCCTCATCAGCTGTGAGGATGGCGGGTCCGCATCGGTACGGTGATGTGACTGAATGCAAACCAGAGCTCACAACTGCTGGTGAGATTTATTTATTTGTTTTTTCTATCCAGGGAAGTAGGTTTGTGGGCACTACCTGGCCAGAGCTCAGTGTTTCTGCCTAGTAAGACCAAACAGCTTTTGCCAGTCTTCTGCTCCAGTAACTGCTTTCCATCACCGTGCTGGTGCTGCTGAGCATTTTGAGTGAGGATGGCAGAAAAAACTTCTGTGCTCATTGCTGGCGTTGCTTTTGTGCCAGTCCCTGCGTGACTGTTCTTCCCAAGTACCTCCTTTACTACAGAGCAAAACTATAGAAGCCCAATTAGTTTCTTTCCAACCCAGACTGTACTTTTAAACTCAACTCTTTCGTTAGGCCTGCCTTTGCCTTTCCCAGCTACTCCTGAGCCCCTGTCAAGCTTGCTGTGCACGCCGGCTCTGCTCTTCCTGTGAGGCTCCGAGTGCAATTGTTCTCAGCCTTTTCTATTCCAGAGAAGTTTGTAAAAAGAAAAAGCACCGATTGCTAAATATTGAGTTCAAACCCCCTGACAATACCCTTGCCTTTCTTAATTACTTTCCTGATGATTAAGGGTTGGTCCATGTTCTCCCAGGGTGGATATTGCTTGAGGACAGCTGAAACAGAACGGGAGCGGGACTGGAGTTGATTTCGGAGTCTTAGCCACAGGACTGCTCTGCTCGCAACCTTTCCAAGGCACTTTGTAAAGCTCCAGGCAGAAAACTGTACTTCCAGCTGAGGCTGTTGGAAGCATCTTCCAGGAGGCTTGTGTGTAATTAAGACTCGGGTGAAATTCTTGCTGCTGACTCGCAAGAGCCAAGTTTTGTGGAATCTTCCTACAGAGGGGAACTTGTCTCCAACCTTTTTAGCACAAGGTAGTAAAACTTCTTTTGCTTCAGTCCCTCAAAGCAGACAGGCACAGACACGCTCCCTCAGGTTTGCCTGCACGTTCAATACCTGATGTTTTGTGTGCCTGAAGATCAAGTAATGGAGTGAAGTGCTTATCTGGTGTGTGTAATGGCGATACTAATCACATTAGTTTTACTTCTGCATTTGTAAATATCCAATTAAAATACCAAGCTTGAATAATGGGAGAGAAATGCTGTTGTCAACTGAAGAAAATGGTAATACTGTCAAAAATACCAGAGTAAACTTATTTTGATAAGGGAGTCTGTGCTTAAAACCTGCCTCTGGTTATTAGGCTGTGTGGATTGCAGCCTGCATAATTAGGAAACTTTATTTTGGAGGGAAAAAAACAACACACAGAAAAAAACAAAACAAAACTCGAAAAACACCCAAACCCCATTGAAAGTGGGTTCTTTTTCTTTTTTTTTTTATTTGAGGTTTGATCTGAGAAGCAGATGCAATGCTCTCAGCTTACTCACTGCTCCTTCAACTTGAGGTAAAAATATTGTTTTCATGTCCACTTAGTCCTTTACGCCAAAAGCAAATAATACGGATCTATCTTTCCCCTACACCCCTAGAAACTCTTGAATCATCAAAGAACATTTATTACTGATTAATGTTTCAAGAAAAGCTATTGGTATGTTAATAGTAGTACAGTGCCACTGGGGAAAACAGGCACAGAAACTTAATTGGAATATGGGCACTGTGCAATTCTATAGTTTCTGTTTTTCTGTTTTTCTTTTTTTCTCCCCCCCCCTTCTTCTGCAAGGGGAAAAGCTCTGCATGTTGTGCTAAGCTAATACAGGGTATGGGAGTGAGGAGGGAGAAGAGGATGTGGCTGCAAAAATCGGGTAGAGAGTCTTGCGGGAGTATGGGGTTGTTTGCGGTGTTGGGTCATTTAGATGGATTATTTTTGTTTTCTTAGTCCATTTTTAGCAAGGTCTGAAGAAGAGTGAGGTTGGCAGCAGCCGTCATAATTGAACAATCTTGGAGACTTTCCTTTTCACTGACAGTCTGAAAAAAGACGTGGCGGGTTTCTTGGGAGCAAACAACCATCCGTGTGTGTTTTAGTGCGGTAACTGAGCGTGTTGTGTTAATGCTCAAATAAAAACCTCTGAAGTTGAACCCATGCTGCCCACTTCAAACCCAGGTTCTCTTTGTCAGCGCTTTGAATCCGGCAGATGCAGGTCCTGGTGGTCCTGGTCTGCTTTTTTAGGAACACAGTGAGCCAGAGGGTGGCAGTGGGCTTTCCTAGTGCTTGGGTTTATGTTCAACCACAGTCTGTCAAACCCACGCACTTTTGTTGCTTCTGGGCGTTTAGCAGATATTCTAGGATTTTCTTCAGCTGCTGATTTAATTTTTTTTTTTTTTTTGGCTCAAAATGGGATTAAATGCCACTGTGTGAGGAGTCTAAAGCAAATGACACCTGTTTATTCATGCTGCAAATGACCTGGCTTTCAGAACAAAAAGCCCAAGTAAACAAAGATGTCTTTCTTGTCACCCCAGACATCCATAAAGTGACACAACGTTGGCTTGAGCTCCAGTTTATTTTGTAATGTAGTAGCACTCGTGTTAAATTTGTGCCAGGCTCCCTGCCTGTATTGACTGGCACTGGTAAACTAGTGTTAGTAAAAATGTTTTAGTTTTGATCTTCCTGACTTTTTAAGTTACGGTTTACAAATGCAGAAGTTAAAGAATAACTTCCATCCCTGAAAGCTCCATATAAAGCAGCAGTTTCCTACTTGCTGTTAGTTCTCTGACCCTTCAGTTCAAGTGTCAGGAAGCAGAGGTGCAGTAGCACTGAGGGGAGTGGTAAGTCTGGACAGCTGAGAGTGTGGTGAAGAGGCATTTCTTTTTGCTGAGCTGGGATATCCAGAAATAGGCATGTACGGTTGTACAGACACCCTGTGTTTAGCTCCTGCTCCTTGGAACTCATGGAATCACCTGCGCTTGGTTCTCTCCAATGGTGTTTAATTGCATCAAGGACACTGAACTGGTCACTGCTTGGCTGATGTGCAAGGGTGTGTGAAAGCTTGCAAAACTAATTTTTTATTATTTCTTCTTCCCCTGAACAGAGCGTTTGCTGAAGATGACCTTGGAAGAAAGACGCCAAGAGTACTTAAGGGATTACGTTGCATTGAAAAATATTCCAAAGTGGATGGAAGACTTAAAAAGTAAGAGGGAAAGTGATGGTGAGTGAAATGGGAGTCTTTTGAACCACGGGCCATTCTGTTTTCTCGGTTTGAAGTTCCATGTAAGAGGGCCACGACTTGGAACCCGTGTTGTTACTAATGGTGGCAGCTGAACATGGGGACAAGAGCTCTTTGGGGGCAGGGGTGACAAACCCCAACAAAATTTCCGAAAGCCTCATTGGTGTCCACTAGTTCTGCAAGTAGCTCCAGGCAGAGTCATCATAACATTAATATTCTTAAATGTGTAAAATAGGTACTTTCTGAATGAGTCTTGCCTTCCAGCTACTCCAGCAGTCAGCCGTGCCTCACGAACTATTTTTGTGTGAAACTTGGCAAGCGTGATGATAGGGGGAATCTGCGCAACACATCACTGTTGTTGTAGGCAGCAGAAAAGCAGGGCACATGTGCAAGTTGTGTTGTTTTCTGGGAATCCAGAAGTGGGAGAAGACTGGATTTGAAGCCTCTGTCTTGGGCTGAGGAACATCAGCCTGGTCTGTATGAACTCCCCTTTTCTTGGTGTGTGCAGCATTACCACAGTTATGATCACCAGTGGAATTGTCCAAATACTTGCAGTGAAGGCTGACCAGAAATGAAAATCTGATTCATTTAGAGAATTCTGTGTTCTGTAGGTAATTCTGTGATGGTGCCTTGTTCTCTGTCTGCTTTCCTTTTGTCCACACAAGGGTGTGGAAGAAGAGGGATGAATTGTGAGCTGGCTTCCTCCTCCCTTTCTCAAGTCTTGTGATCCTGCTTGGCTGAAGCTTGTGTTTTTTGGAAGAGGATCTAACTGAGACCTGAAGTGTTTTCTGCTTCTGCAGATGTAGGAGTAGTTTTCTGACCTCTTGTTGTTTGAGGCAAATGCTGGCCCACGTGTGCAGGTGTCTGTAGAGTAATCTTGTGGCTGCAGGTGAACACGATCTTGTTGATGCTACTTCAGGTGAGGTGAGGCTAGAACTAACCAGCTGTTTTTAATATAATGGGAAAGCTGTAGTGCTTATTTTAGCCCAATCTGGAGGAGCTGACAGATTTGCAGATGCCGTGGTCATACACAACTAATGCTATTACCTACTCCTGAAAGCATTTTTAATGACTTTTGAAGTGAGAACACGTCGGAGATTGCTGAGCTTTTCAGTGCTGGTGAGTAGTTGTATTGCAGCTGTACCCATGGAATTTTTTCTGCTATTAGAGTGGGTCTTTCTATATCTTAAAGTAAAGAAGCCTGTCCATCTAGAAAACAAAGGCTGCATAAAACTAAAAAAAGATGACGTGGCTTGTCCAAAGTTTGTTTTGGAGGCCTGTGGGATGTGGAGATGTGCAGAGTATCATGCGGTTTGACTGGGAGACTCTGTGTTCTAGCCTAAACTATGTTTTTATTCTAACTACTCAGATTGTGTATAACGTGCTAAAATTCACAGGTCTTGTATTACTTGGGCTGCTGAAGGTGACAAGGTGTGGATTTACGTTGTGATTGCTGTTACACTTCACATGAGCAAAATGTCAACAGCTAATATGTGGATGTTGAATCATGACAGTGGTGAATTTTTTTTTCTTGTAGCTGCTCTCGCATTATTTCTGTTGGTAATAAGTACAAAGCAAAAAAATGCTGGAAGGCAGAAGCTGTGCTGAAACACTTCTCTGCTGCTTGAAGCTTTTGTTATACTGTACATTCAGGGGAAAATATCCACAGTCACTTCTGTTCTCTGATGTCCTTGTTGTCAATAAGCCATGTGGAGTACTGAACTTGTCAAAGGTTAGGCTGCTGAAATGCTTCTACATTTCAGCTGATCAGGACAATTAAAAAAAACCAAAACATATTCATGTGACTGTTAGTGCATCTGTTTCAACCTTTATTTCCCTTAAATGTTGACTCCAATGTGAAGGTATCAAGAGTGTGTAAGAACAGTCTTTCTGAGCTGAAATACTGAGAACTTTGAATTTAAGTCTTCTTGCTGGTGAGAACTTCTGCTCTGTGTACTGGGAAGTAACAAAGGGCAGCTGATATGAACTAAATGAGGCTCTGGAGAGGGAAGTGAAGCCTCAGGTGTGTTGAAATTGGTGATGGCTTGATAATGCCATGCCCAAGTTCTGATGTGTTCTTCAAGTTAAATGCTGCTTCTTGAAGTGACAAACTGAAGAGGTCTCAAAAGGGAGGGCAGGGGAAATAATCCCCTGTGTGTTTGACAAGCCAGAACAGCGACTGATGGGCAATGTGGAAAGTTCTTCACTGTTTACTTCCAACACTGTGTGCAGTGGGGGGAAAAAATGACAGATTAGTAAGTCATGGAGTGGCTGTTCAGGAAGAGTGATGAGGAGGAGATAAAGAGAGGAACCAAGAAAAAAATCAAGTGAAGCAGGTGCAATCACTCAGGTGCTGGAGTAAGAATCTCTAGCAGGAGGGGAGAAGAGCACCTGGGCTGGCAATAGTTCCTGTAGATACTCAACTGGAGATTAAGGGGGTTTAGTGCTACACACAATTTTTGCACTGACTGTTCAGAAAGGTTGTGTGAACAATACAAAAGCTTTAAGATACCTATTTTTAAATGCGAGTGATACGCTGGAGGGTATCGGAAGATTTCGGTTAGGCACAGATTTGTATTATATGGAAGTTTAACAGGAGATTGTTGAGAAGTTGTTGTGTGGAACTGCTGGAACGGAAATGTCCCAAAAGGTCGTGTTGGGAAGGAACCAACCTGGCTGCCACGATACCTCTGCGTGTTCTTTACTGACAAATTTGGAGAACATATCTTAGTTTGTAGAGGAAAGTGTTTCTTCCACACTCCTGCTTCTCCACCCTTTGGTTTGAAGTTGTGTTCAGAATGAATTCCGAAGAAAACCAGTCAAGCCTGGAGTAGATTGATGTTAAGGTAGATTTTGGCAAGATTAGAAGTATTTGTTGTAGTGGCCTGTGTAGCAAGTAAAGGCTTCTGAGGAGTGAAGTTAGGGAGTTCTGAATGGCAGCTGGCAAGAGGTCTGTCTTTTCTTCTGTTGTGGTTTGGTTGTTGGTTTTTTTTTTGGTAGCAGCAAAGGTGTTTGAAAACATTTGGAATTTGAAAGCAGCCGAGTATAATTTTTGTCTTTGTTTTGCTCTTCTGTGACTAAAACCCCCATGATTTGGGCAGGTCTCCTCATGGATGTGACTAGCCACGAGCAATTAGCTGGTGTGTGTTTTGGTCAATATTTCTGATACTTTGGTTTAAGGGGGAAGTGGGGGAGCAGTGGACATCAACAGCCCTGGCTTTTGGTGCACGACTTACCCGGCTGCACAAGTGGACCCTAGAGATCAAGGATCGTAACACCGTCCCTTCCCTTTTTCATGTCAGAGGGAATGGTGGCAGGGAGGAAACATTCTTGTCCTAGAAGTAGTTCTGTAAATGTAAGCTTTCTTTATTTTAACCACAATGTGTTAAGGAAATGCCTTGTCCACGTTGGCAATGAGGAATGAGCCTGTCCCACAGGGCTGGGTAGTACATATGTACTGTAACGCGCCAGTCCTCGCACTTGTTGTCCTTCAGACACACCGCAGGCAGCCACGTCTCATCTGTCGGGTTCCTTCCTGACAACGTGCCAATAATGGACTTGTTTTCTGAAGCTCTGGAATTTGTATACCTTTATTTCAGTCCTTGTTATTATATACTACTTTATGCTGGGCACTCCTTCTGTACAGCAGGGGTAGCTGATATTTTGTGATGGTGGTGGATGAAATGCCACGTGTAGATGAATAACTACAGTGGGTGTTTTTTTTTTCTTTTGAGTTAAATACCAGCTTTTGAAGTTAAATATTAGCTTTTTCTTGGATACACGGTTATTCCCAAAGATGTCTTTACTCTTCAGTGGGGAATGTGAGAGGTGACTTCAGAAAAGATTTTTTTTTCCTTGAAAGCTTTTTGACAAATCAGGGTCTCGGGAATTCTCTTGTCACTGAGTTTTGTGCGTCACTGGTAGAAAATTGTCTGGCAGCTGTGCCAAGAAAACAGCAAATTCAGGTGATAGTTTAAAGATCTTTGTTTATGGTAGGAACTGTTTTTGACTGGATGAAGTTAAGGAAGGACATGGTAACTTTTTTATGTGTTTGAGCCTAAATGACATGAAAGGACTACGGTCTTTATTTTTAGCAAGTCTTGAAGTATATTTAAATATTTAGGTATCCTCTGGATTGTCTTAATCTCCTGTGTGTTTGTTTGAAAATTACATGGTTCAAACTATATTCAAATTAATCTCCTTTGACTCTCAGGGTTTTATGTATAACAGTAAGATTTTGATTTTGCAGAAGTGTCTTTATACCTTGAATCTCCAGCTTTCTGAATATTCCCAGTGAGTCGACATAAGATTATAGAGACAAAGCATCTGGATGAGCCACTTGGTTCTTGGTGCCGAAAAGAAAATGTGTGGTGATACTGAGCTCTGTTAATTGACTAACGACGGGTAATCCTGGGTCCTTCAGAGCATTGCCGTGTGGCCCTGTGTGGTGTGAGTGTCTGTCCTGCAGGAACCGGGCGTCAAGGTGGCCGTCATCAAACAGCCTTCGGAAAGTAGCGCTGCTGCTGAGCTGCAGTCAAATTCTGCCAGGCATCTACAGGTGAGAAATAGCAGCTCTCGGATCCACTCGTTTTCAGTGAGTTACACACACACACACACAAATTATGTTCTGCTAGAACATTAAGATAAGAGTTGCTTGACAGTCCTGAAGCTCTGTCTGCAATAGCTGCATGAAACCAGTACACTGTGAGACCGTCTCCACACCAAAACACCCCATCTGTGAGCTTGTGTTATCTTTTTTCTTACAGTGTCTTTAACAGCTGTCGTTGGAACAAATTTCTAGCTGACTGAGGAGGATGAAAGGAAATGGAGATGTCTTAGCTCTGTGTGATGCTTGCTGTCTGTCAGTCAGAAAATTCAGCTTTTGCTCCTGAAGCCCTTTGGTTAAGGCCACAGTACAGCAGTTTTTCTGCTGAGTTTGCATAAACTGCAGTAATTTGTGTGCCCCAGTTCAGATCTCCTGCTGCCAGCTGTGGCCTTGAATGGGGAGCCCAGCTTGGCTTGAACTCGTGCTGTAACTGGTTTTGTCGTTCGTTTTCGCGTCCTGGCATGCCACTCCGTGACTTGTGCTAAATGTTTTATCACAGCTTTTCTTACAGACCAGTGTGTTTAAGGTTAGGAAGCCGTGTCGTTCAGATGCACGTGGAGATCACTGCTTCTTAATTGCTGTGTGTAATAGCTGGGAGAGCTCCACCAAAAAGCTGATGTCTGTGGCTTCCTTGAGTTGTGTGAAGATCCTGGTAATGAAGTATTTTGATTCCTTAAGAAATGACATGCTTTTTATAGAAGTGGATATTAATCTGTTTGCTTATTTCTTTTGTCTGTTGGTGTTAGGCATGTATTAAGGAAAAAAAAAAGGAGTTGGAGTGGTAACAACAGCAAGCCATGATTGCAGCTTCTTAGTCTGTTTGAACTGTGTCCAGGTGTCTGTGTGCCCGTGGCATAAAGTGGAGTGACTTTAAAGGCTGAGCTGGTTTATGTTGAGCTGCAACAGATGTCAAAAGCGACCGGAGCAGTAGGGACTAACTGGAGCTCTGTGTGCTCTGCTTCTCCCAGGCTCTTGGCTGCCCTTTGGGGGTTTGTCCTGAGCAGATGCAAAGCTGCGGAGTGGTACAAATCTGACCGTGTGATCTACTGACCGCATGCACCTTGATTTTTCCTAAGCATACACCTCAGCTATTCTTTTCTGAAGGTGGCTTTGCATAGCGTGGAGATGAGGAAGACTCTTGAGGTGCGAGTTTGAGCGTAAACTGAGAAATAATTTTGGTGATGTGTATATGTTGGTTTGTTTTTAGAGGCAAATATTTCTGTACAGTTAATGATAGCCCTGATGTAAGTGGCTGAAGCAGTGTGTTTAGTATGGTGGGGCAAAAAATACAGTAACAGGAAAGAACAGATATGCATTCAATTGACCTTGTAACTCCCTGGCAAGCTGCACACATATAACCTTTATAGGATGGATTAGCTGTCAAAGAAATGATGCTTGTGTTGGTTTTCTTTGAAGTGTTTTGGGGGGAGAACAAAAAATTCTTGTTTTCAGAAAGTGTGAGAGATGATTGTGAAAAAGCAGAAAATCAGTTCTGTTTGTATAGATTAAGAACACGTAATCCGGTGTGGCTAATCCTCTCTCGAAGAAAGTCCTTTGTCCTTGATGTAATGAAGAAGATGACTACTTCTTAAGCTGCTGTTCCACGATTTTTTTTTTAACAAGTTAACTTCCACATAGTGTTCAGCTTGTACAGGTCCTTGGTAGAGTTACTGTGTTGTGGCCCGTTTGCATGGAGCTGAGAGAACCCTCTTATCTCCAGTGGCAGCTTGTCCCTCAAGGGGCAAGAGTTAACTGTAGGAGAGGATGCTGCTCTGAACAATAAATTA
This sequence comes from Trogon surrucura, assembly GCA_020746105.1. Taxonomy (NCBI): domain Eukaryota; kingdom Metazoa; phylum Chordata; class Aves; order Trogoniformes; family Trogonidae; genus Trogon; species Trogon surrucura. Next base: position 171,841 of record JAJGST010000004.1, on the reverse strand, counting down.
GTATCCTGATTGAAGTTTCCCCATCTCTCAGTGTGTTTTAGAGAGTGTAGGTGGAGATGCCAAGGGAAGTTAAGCTTGTCTTTGCCAGAAGGAATATGTCTGAGTGCTTGGTGGCCCGAGTCTTGACCAGATTAACTCCGAAGCTTCTGCCCCATACGATATGAGAAGCAATCTTTTTTTTTTTTTTTTGGTAGCTACTGAATATTGCTGTGCACTGAAGTTTTTTACAGGAGTCTCTAGGGAAGTACTAACCAGAGTTAGAAAGTCCAGGTGATGCCGTGTACGGTCACCTGGTGGGCTTGTTCAGGATGTGAAGAAGGATGACTTCAGCAGCAGTGATGCTGTGTGGAGGTGGGTATGTGCTGTTCCTCAGGAAATGCTGGAAAAGCGTAGGGTTTCAGAGTTCCAGCCTGGAGTTTTTCAATGGCTGATTTGTCTTGTATTCTAGGCTGCTAGCCTTGTGCCGGTATAGCCAGTAAGTTAATTTCTGAGAATGAAAGCAGTTGTCTGTGTGCACTTTTGCCCTAACAGCATCTCTAGGAGTTAATGATCAAACACTGAGTTAGAAAAAGCTGCCCTGTAGCTCGCCAAGACTCAGACCATCTATGATGCAGGTAGGAGGGAAGTGTAGAACTGGTTGCACATCTGTCTTGCTCTAAAACATTCACTTGTGTAATCCTGCTCTTGGCTCTTTTCCACAGAGGTTTGTTTCTGCAAATAGGGGCCTTTCTGATTGTCTCTTTGGTGCTGGGGATTGGTCAGGTGGTGTAAGTTCTTTGGGTTTACTTTGCTACGCAAATACAACTGGTAGTTGAAGTTCAGCCTAAACTGGGTTTATTCCTGTATGCTTATTTTTTCCTATATATGAATAAGGTAGTCTTTTTAAAAAGACACATAAACATATTGTGTGTTGCAGTGCTGTGCTTTTGTGGGAATGCTTAATGATCTACATCAAGCAAAAGCAAACCCCAGACTTTATGTAACTGTTACTGAGGGTATGGTTCAGTTATATTTAGAGGAAAAGTAGGATTCTGCGGGGTTTTTTTTATTTCTTTTTGCCATTTCCGCATTGCTACCAGAGTCCTCACAGAAGGTTTGTAAGTGTATTGCAAATAACTAAACCCAGGCAGAACAGGTGATGCACACCAACGTGTCTGGATTGACTTTAAGGGATTTGAGATCTGGTGTGTCTTTTTTTTCCCCAGGTAGACATGCAGAAGAATGTAGAGCTAAATCTTTCTCCTAACTGCTAGTGAGTTTGTAACTACTTGTGAGTTTTTATTAATGTCTAATTTTGAAGTCAAAGTAAGCAAGCATGATTGAGAACAAAAACTAAGGGGTTTTATCAGAGAGCTCTTCAAATACTGAAGGTTTTCTGCTGTACCGTGTTGTTTGGGCTGAAGCCCTGTGGTTTCTTAGGATGGCAAATTGTGTGTGGTACCTCGGCGAGTAGGGGAGGGGAAATGCCGCAAGGAAAGCGCGATCCACCAGGCCCAGTGCCCGCACGTGGAAAACATCTTTTGTACATGCGTTGAAAACTCGCCCGTCTCTCCCCTTGTATGAGAAAACTCCAGTTCCTGGTCCCGTTTGGCAAGCAGCTGTCACTGTATCTCGTGCAGAGAGGTTCCTGAATGACAATGTAATGAGATTTGCTGACAGTTTTGTGGAAGTTTCCTGGTTTGCTGGTAGTATTTTTTTATTTCCAAGCTCCATAGTAAGTCCTACAAAAAGCTGTGATGTTCAGCTAGAGAATCTGTTGCTTAGCAATGGGGTAGTGAATTCAGAAAAGCAGAGAATGCAGAGTAAAAATTATCGGACTGCTTTGTAAGCTAATGAGTGAAAGCTAATGAATTTGGTTTTCCCCACTATAAACTTCTTCCTGTGTGATGGCGTATGTGCTCTTCACACTTGTTAACAATGGGTTTTCATTTCTTGGTAAATAAAATAGATGCTGTTGAAGATGGAACACTTGGTTGCTCATGAGAAGGAATTTTTTTTTCCCATCATTCAATCACTGTCTTGTTTGTTGTTTTTTGTCTGGATTTTTTAGTGTAAGCCTTCAGAGAGATTCAAGACTTGTAGCAACATGTGGGAATAAAACCCACAGTTGGATAGCGTATTTTCCAAGTCTTTGCCTAAACCAAGTTTTCAGTACCCTGGTCTGAGGGATGCCAAGAGTTCCAATAACAGATCCTTCTTCCAGAATAGCGACGTGAGTTGTACTGAAATACATTAAATGGTCAACCAAGGTGACACAGAAGAAATACACTGCATCATCTTCGAGTTTTTAACCTCCCTCTACTACAGACAACTTGTGATTAAGCACATAACTTAAAAATTGAGAGAAAAACATATTACATTCCTTTAGACCTGTGTTCATGGCATCACAAGTACATTGACACTCTTCTGCAAAGCTGGGAGACTATAGGTGATGCTCCGTCACTAGATGGCTTCAGACACAGAGCAGGCACACCTTCACTGCAAGAGCTGTGTCCTGGTAAGATCTCAGCGTTCAGACAACTCTTCTTGGTGTGTTCAAAACAATCCAGAACTTCCTGGGATCATTCTGAGCCTTCACTCCAAGCTTACAGTATTCCTTCACTCAGCTTTGGAAACCAGATGCTTCCCAGAAAAATCAATGGATTATCCTGTGAGGGGCAGATGTCCCCCCATAAAAAAGTACTTCTTCTTTTTTTTAACATGTTCAAGGTTGCAGTTTGTAAGAATGAAGCTTTAGTTCCTTTCTCCTGATAATTTCATGAATTATTCTGATCTCAAGCACTGTGTAAGAAATTGACTTCAGAACTTTGCAGAAAAAAGAGTGCAAGCCAAAAATCAGAGCGAGCTCCAAAAGGATGCAGTTTTGATTGCAAACCCAGTGTTTTGGTTTGGCCTGGCCAGATTTCAGCGGCGGGGGGGGAGCTGCAGGGTGGCTTCTGTAAGAAGCTGCTAGAAGCTCCCCAAGATTGATAGAGCCAATGCCAGCCGGCTACAAAGAGGGACCCGCCGCTGGCCAAGGCTGAGCCTATCAGTAAGGTGATAGCAGAGGAACGCCTCTGTGAAAAACATATTTAAGAACGGGAAAAAGAACTGCGCCATTACAGCTGGCACAGAGATGGAGGAGTGAGAATCTGTGCAGACACCAAGGTCAGTGAAGAAGGAGGGGGGGGGAGGATGAGCTCCAGGCGCCGGAGCAGAAGGAGTCCCCCGGGTCCGTGGTGAAGACCATGGTGAAGCGGGTTGTCCCCCTGCAGCCCATGGGCGAGGTGCAGAAGTCCACTGTGAGGATCACCGCATAGATGTCCACCGAGGACTCCACGCCGTGTGGGTGGATGCCTGAAAGGGGACTGTAGCCCGTGGGAAGCCCACATCAGAGCGAGTTGCTGCCGGAACCTGTAGCCCGTGGAAGAGGGAATGCCCACGCTGGAGCAGGTTGGCCAGTGGGACTTTTGGGACGTTGTGGGTGGCTCACGCTGGAGCAGTTTCCCCCGAAGGACTGCGCCTCAGACTCACGAGGGGTGGGCTGCCCCTCGTGAGGTGTCTCACGTTGGGCAAGTTGATGAATTGCCCTTCGTGGGACGACTCACGCGGAGAAGAGAGCGTGAAGCTTGTCTCCCGTGAGAGGGACCCCACAGTGACCCTGGGGAAGAGTGAAGAGTCCTCCCCCGGAATGAAGAAGCGGTGGAACCAACGTCGGATGAACTGACCGCAGCCCCCATTCCCTGTCCCCCTGTGCCGCTCAGGGGGAGGAGGTGGAGAAACCGGGATTGATGTTAAGCCCGGGAAGAAGGGAGGGATGGGGGGAAGGTGTTCTGTTTAAGATCTGTTTGCTTTTTCTTACTTCTCACTACTCCTCTCTGATTAGTTCTTTTAATAAATGTACCTAATTTCCCCAAAACTGAGTCTGTTTTGCCCGGGACGGTAAATGAGGGTGATCTCCCTGTCCTTATCTCAAACCCTGAGCCCTTGGAGATATTTTCTCCCCCTGTTCAGTAGTGAAGGGGGGAGTGAGTGAGCGGCTGTGTGGGTACCTGGCGGCTGGCCAGGGTCAACCCACGACACCCAGTATCCCTCTCCTGCTGTCATGTCTACGGCAATCGAGAAAAGCTGCTGGAGGGCAGGAAGGAAAAAGCATCTTAATTCTTCCAAGTGCCGGCAGCCAGGAGATGGCAGCGGGTGCTACACACGGTGTAGCCGGCGCCAGGAGCGCTCTTGGCTGTGGTTTGCGAAGAGGTTGCAACCTCTTTTTTACCTCGTTGCCACAATGAATCTGAAAGTGTTTGCTCTGGGCAGTGACTGAAGTCTGTAGCAGAGAGAAGTCACCAGTGGGAGTGGCAAATCAGTTAGGAAAAGGGATTGAGTCCTTCCTGTGCAAATGGAGGCTCATTTCCTAAGCTGCAGCTGTTTGCTGAGCCTTGTTTTGGGAGTCCTGAGAAAAGAGGCGTCTCTGCCTCCCCCTGGCCTTACCTACAGAAGCTGCTCTCGGCAGCGCTTGTTCTTGGTGCTGAGTTTGCCGTTTCTTTGTCACGTTGCTGCTCAGATGGAATAATCGCTGGGTTTGGGTAACGTGTTACGAGGCTTGCGTTGGAAGGAACAAGATCAAATAGGGAACCAGCAGCTTGTTTTCAAGCTCTGCCAAACACTTCTGTGCAAGCCAAGTATAAATTTTCTGGAGGGGACACTTAGATAATGAACTGTAGAGAGCAGAGACCTTTGGTTAGTCCTGTAGCGTGTCACAGTAGCTCAGCCCCCTCTAGGCATGCTCCCAGGTAATGTCTGAGTTGTCAGGACCAGATTCTTGTCTTGGGTATGTATATCATAGTATTTATTTAAAGCGCACATCTCTTTAAAAAACAAAAATAAACACACACGTGTTCCAAAGTTTAAAATGCAGTATTTGTCAGAGCTGAAATCTTTGCCTGGTGGTATCTACTGACAAACTGTTTTATGATTTAGAGTCCCAAGCTGAAGCATTTGAGAGGTATTGGGGTGGGATTAAACTCCAGGTGTATATGATGAATTCACATGTATCTTCCATGTATAGATAAATATATAATATTCCATGTATCTTGGTACTTAAGGGATTAAAATGGGTTCCTGTATCGGAGTGTATGTTCTTCTAGTGTCTACTGTATCTTCACATGTATAGTCCCAGTTCATTTTTCAGGAGTGATACTTGTGACTGAAAGTTAATTTAAACTGAAGCCTTTGGACTCTTCACAAACTGAGACGGTGAGAGGAGCCTGACTGTGGTGTGAGGGAGCAGAAGCTGAGACAGGAGCTCTAGGCTAAGTTTTTCTTGCAAGCGTGTGTGTGTTCTGAACTTGAGCCTTGCCTTCAGCAGCTGCATTTAGCAGCTCCCTCGAGTCTGGGAAGTGGAGGGGAAGATTTTAAAGGCTGGGCCAGATGATCTTTTGAGGTCACCTCCAACCTGGGCTGTTCTGTGATTCATTGATTTTAGAAAGAGAAATGATGAGGCAGAGTTTGCTCTGGAAGCTTTTAATTCTGAAGAGTGTAACTTTTCAGGTCCTTCCAAATGTAACCCTGTTCCCCAGAATACGTCTGGATTTCCTCTTGAGAGAACGGTGAGAAACGTGGCAGGAAATGGGAAGACTGGAACAAAAACCCCTGGAAGTTCTCTGGAAGAAAAGGGTAGGCAGTTGCATAGTAAATGTTCTCAAAGAGTAGGTCAGATCTCCAGTAAAGAAAAGAGCATTGAGGAAACAGATAGCAAAGAGCAGATCACTGATTCTACAAGGCAGCAAGCTCCCGGGGGCAGGACTTGCCACTATGTTGGTGCCCAGGAAGGGATTCTTGAGCCTGATGCAAATCTGGATGACAAGACTGAGATTTCTGATTCGAGCAGAAGTGCAGATGCTTCAGAAAGCTCCAAGCAGAAGAAGCATAAGAGGACACCTTGCGTGTACGGGAGAGGCTGTTCCAGGTAAAGGAAAATTAAAAGTAGCTTAAGCTAGCTTGCTAATAAGAAATAGTGTATTAGTTACGGAAGGCAAAACAGTAAAGTCATTACAAGCGTTGATTTGAAAAAGAAATCTTTTGGGAAACGGGACTGGTGAGAAACAAACGACATAACGGGAGTTTTCAGAGTGTAAAAGGAGAAGCCAGGGTGTCTTACTACGTGCTACTCTAACCCAAACAGGGGATGAAGAAATTCATCAGATTAAAAGATGAAATGTTGTAGGAAGTGAGAAATGAAGGTCCATTTCAAAAAGAAAAGCAGTAAAAAAACCCGGTGTATATTCCATGTACCAGCAGGGAGAGGAGATGTGAGTGGTTGAAATGCTCAGCATAGACCCTGAGGCTTGTTTTATTTGCTGGTGAGACTTTTATTCAAGGTGATTGTATTTATTGAAGTTACTGCAGTCTGAATATCTGGCAGCAAGGCTTTTGGAAAGTATTGCTTTGTAAGAGAAGAGAATGCTCTGAAATAACGCATGACTAAACCTTTGCTGGAGAAATTTGTAAATAGAAAGTATCAAGAACATTGGCTGTGATCCTCGAGAAATGTCATGAGCCTAAACCTGCTTGTTTGCAGCCAAAGAAATCTGTTTTGTCGTCTGTCTTAGCGTTTGCTTTTAATGCCAGAGCACCAAGGAGTCTTTCTGCACTGGTGGCATAGCTGTGTTAGAGCAAATCATTGCCCTTACCCGTATTTTTAAAAGCACGTGTGTGGTGAGTGTGATGTGCGCGGATGCTTTGAAGGAACACGTCGATGGCGTGTTCAGTTTTCAGTTGCGTCGTGTTTTCCATGAGCAAAAAGTACTTTTTAGAGTTGCTAAGGAAGAGGAGCTGCTTTGAGCGCTCTTTCGAGTACAGGGGGTAGTTGGTTTCTCTCTCCTCCATTACTTCAACCTTACGAAAGGTGTCTTCTAACAAGATGTGCTGTAGGAGTCAGCATCTTAAACGGGCACCGCTTTGGTACCTTACATTTCTTTTTTTTTCCTCTTTTTTTTACTTCTAGGTGAGGTTTCTTATTCATAAGATGTCATTTTTCCAATAACTAAATGCTCTTCAGTGTTGTAGCCTTGATTTTGTAAACTCCTGTTAAGAGATACTTGTCTTCTCTAGATAACGTTGGCACCTTTGGTAGTTGCTTAGTAAACCAGCAGAAATTGCAAAGATTAAATGTTAGTTTTATTGATTTTATTAGGTTTTTCCAGCACGTATCTTAAATATTGTAAGGAGTGACTCTGTCACCCGTAGTTCAGTTGCTTCAATTATGAATTTGAAAACACTGCTTTTGAAAGAATCCCGCTTGATGCAGCCCTTTCACTCCAGGGATTCTTCTTGCTGTCATCCTTCAGCGTTGGATTCTCTTTCTGAGGCAGCCTGAAGCTTTACTGAGTTGGAAGAAACTGCTGTTACGACTAGAAGTCGTAGGCAGAGTGCTCTGACTGTATTTGTTGTCAAGGAAATACTGTCTTGTGTCCATTGTCTTGTCTGCTGCTTGTTTTCCCAAGGTTAGAAAAACAGGGATTTAAAAGTAAATTCAAAGCCAACTCCCCTTTCCAAGGGCTGCACGGAAGAGGTGCCGTGGGCCTGAGCTCTCATCTCCAAAACTCAAGTTTTGGTCACAGTCGTGCCCTTTCACCAGCCTGAGGTGCAGTTCTCTGCTGACTGGGGGTGTGTAAATCTTTCCCGTCCCTGTCAAACCAGGGACCTTTGGGTTGTGTGTGCATTCTTCCCAATACTTTGCTCTTTGTTTCTGAAAATTAAACATTTTCCTGTGTTCTTCAGCTTGTAAATCTGGCAGCTAAAGACCTGTGTCTGCCTTTCTTTGAGTCCTGTCTTCTAAGAAGACATAAAACATTGTAGTGTAGCTTCAGGCTTGAGTTCTGTGGCTTTAAAACTGTCTTCAAATATTTCAGTGAGCAATACTCAACTTCTGCTTGAAGTGAATTCATTGATTCTGAAGGACTTTGTGAGTTTTATTTTCCTGATTTTTATTTATTTGCAGAGTTTTCTGCGTTAGGAAGTGTGAGTGCACAAATTTAGAGCTCCTGTGACAGCAAAGTGGCGGTGACTGTGTGAGTTTATGAGAAGACAAAGCTCCCATCAAACTTTGCTCGTAAAAGAGACTTTTAATGGGTTATTTCTAGTGTGAGTAAAGCCAAATGATTTTGTTTCGATCAAATGCGTAACGTTACCTTCTTGTGCCGTGAGGTTTTGTGAAACTAGTGAACTTTGGTGTGCGACTTCCGGCATTGTAGATGTTGTTCTCTTACAGCTGACATCTCTTGTACAAGTCTAAAAAAACAAGTTAAAAACCAACCGAACAAACGAACCCTTTAATAAAAGGAAGATGCTTTAGATTTTTGCAAGAAGAGAAAATGTTTGCTTAACGTAAGCTGTGCACTTGTGTTTGTTTTGCTGGATATTGTTGCCCAACACACAAAAGTGGAGCAAGTACAAATGACCCAGGTGAAGGTAAGATAAAATGTGGTGTTTCTACGAGTCCTGAGCAGCTGAAGCAGGATGTGTTTAATGTGCTTCGTAGGTGATGTGTGTTTTGAGGAGTAACATCCACTGGCCCAAAGAATCCTGAAGCCCAGTGATGGGGAGCAAACATCAAGATGCTTTTGTTTCTCTTCCTCCTTCCTTCCATATTACTGTTCTTTTCCCCCCCCGTCTCCTCCAGTAAGGGCTGTTTGGTGTTGTCCAAGTAAGTTTCAAAGTAAATTTTTGAAAGGAGATGGGTATCTCCAAAATTAGAGTAGTGTGGTTAATTGAGAGCGATCAGATCTTCTTTCCTTGGTGACTGCGATGCTACATGGATCTTATTGTAGGGAAAAATATTAAAGTGATTTCACAGAACATTAGTTGCTTCTCTATCCCTTTGAGAAGATGAATCGTGTTTTACGTGGCTGAAAATTCTTGCTAGTATTATTAGTAAATCAGCTCTATGCGTTTAGAAAACAAAGTAACATCTAAAATTACTTTGTTTGATCTCATTTATTTTTAAATGGAGAAATAAATAGGCAACCAGCCTGAATTTGGCATAAGAAATGTTGTTTCCTGAGAACTTGTAGAATAAAAGTCTGGTAAATGCAACCTTGCAGGGATTTCCAGTGAGACAGTAATTGCTTGCCTTACAGTTTGCAGAAATTAACACAGAAGAGCAGGACAAGAAGTCTGACAACCTTATAAATAGATCCAGGGGACAATGGACCTTTGATGAGAGGCAGAAGAGTTTATCTGCAGCGTTCTTGTTAAGTTTCCCGAGTGAAAAACACCAGGCAGATGGAGGTGTCAAGTGTTAATGCTGAATATCTCATCACTTTCCAATGCCTGAAGGGAGGCCTGAATGGCTCGTAGAGCTCACGGAGCTGAAGTGATGGTTTTGCAAAAGCTTTTTTTGTTTTATTTTTTTCTGATGGTGATAGTTGAAATGTTGAAATTGGTATTGCCTGTTCCCTGTAAAGTTAATAAGAGGTAGCTGTGAGTTTAAAGGAGAGATTATGCCTGCGATCTAGTGAGGAAGATGTGTTTGTGGGTAGCTACATGGGTATTTCGGGCTTGGTGTCTCTAAATGCAGCTGTAACAAGGGTAAATTCAAGGAGTAATTACTCTCTAGAGGAAAGTCATTATTCCTCTAGCTTGAGGCAAGCAGTTCAGTGCCCGTTCAGGGTGCACACGTTGGAGATCTGAAACTTAAAGCTGGTGGCAAAGGGGATAATTCCCGTCTAAACTTCTTTTGCAGCGTGTGCAGAGACAAAACGGTTTCTTCTGGAAGGTTACCTGGAAGTAGGTCTTGCGTCCTGCGTAAAGTTGAACGTTAAAAGCTCCTCTTCACGTAACAGCAGGAAAATGATTTGTCACTGATTCAGTAACACCTTTCTTATCTCCACTGCTCGTGTTGAGATGGAACAGCCAGTTCTTGATCCATCTTTGTCTTTGGCAGGAAGAATCCCGTTCCCTGTCAGCAGTTCAGTCGCCCTAACCATGATGACTGCCGTGAGACGGGGATCGTAACTCGGGGTAAGGATGACGACCGGCCTGACTGCCCCTGTGGAGCGGCTCGTGACAGGTGAGAAACGCTGTCAGAACGGCTCCTCTGCTTTTACCGGTTAAGAATGTTCTTCCCTGGAGATGCAAAAGGACAGCAGAATAAGGAGTAATTCTCGATGTTAAATCTTGAGTGTAGCCTTCTGAAATTTACTCTGGAATTCCCTTTAACGCACCGAGGTCTGTGCGTAGTATTTGTTAGCGATTCCGGCTGGGGAACGTGAGAGTTTGACTTTTGGAACCTGTTCAGTGACCTTGGCATCAACAAATTGTACTTCTCAACATGTAAGCTGTTCTTCTTTTATATAAGCAATAATTTATTGTTACCTGTTGTTCTCCATGTGTGTGGGTTTTGATAAAGTGTTTGTTGAGATTTTATACAAAAGCTCTTATAATCAGTATTGGATTCGTTAGAAAGCGTGATTTAAGTAACAGCAATAAAATCCAGCGTACGGCTGACTGGTGCAGGTTCTTTTAAGCGCTGTTGATTTTCTTCCAAAGATTTTGTTCCATTTTGCTTCCCAGCGTCTAAGGTTTTACACTTTTATTTAGCGGAGTTTAACGACTGCTCTGCATTTGACACGGTGGCCAACAGGATGTAGTTTGAGGCAGCAGCACTTCTGTGGGGGCACACTGAAACTAAGAGCTGCTCTTACAAAGGTTGTGCCTGAGCAGAAACATTTTCTCCTCTCTCTCCTGGAAAGCGTGGGGATCCTAAAAAGCGTGTTCTCTGTGAAATGTGACAAAATGAGGGCAGCTTTTAAGGAAAAGCCGTGTTGTAGTCGCCTAATGCAGAAGTGTTTCTCTTCTGAAAACCAACTCTGCGGAGAATTTCTTACCTCAGGAGGAGAAATCTGGGTTTATACCGGTAACGCAATTGCCAACATACTTTTCAGATGTGCGATGGATGTTTTATCCAGAACCAAAACTCCTTCTGCTTCCAGATTGCACAACCTGTGCTGTATTAGTTGATCATTTCTTAATCTGGGTTTATTTATTTGAGGGTAGAGGAAAGAGGCACACACGAATCAATGATAATTCTTTCAGTGAAGCCACAGATACAACCTGGAGGATTTGTGTGTTATTTTTGTTGTCTTTATCTGTTGGCTACTGCTTGAAGGGAGAATAATTGAATGATCTAAAGGCTCTGCCTTGAGTTGGGATCAAACGATCTGATGCTGACAGTAGTAGTAAAACACTGAAATAGGCATTTCTTTTGTTTCAGCACAGTGTATCTAATAGGAAGCTGTATTTCCATTTTTTATTCAGGTAGCTAGCACTTCTAATGCACATGTAGCAGCTATAGAATTGTGAATCAACCTGAAGTGTATGAATTTGTCACAAGTTATTTGACATAAAAATAAGATTTTTCTACTGAAGGCTGGCTGCATTACTCTGTTCTTTGAAGAATAAGAAAGCATAAATAAGCAACTGCTTATACAAGGCAGTCTTCACAGCAAGGGTATTTTGTAAAATACACAAAAAACTTCCGCAGTTGCCTTTTTTACTCTTTATTGCTGTGTATTTACTATTTATTGCTAATGTTTCTCTCAGCAGGCAGTGTCCAAAGCAGAAGGTCTGTGGAACCTTTTTCTCCCAGGTGTCAGTGGTCTCAGCCAGCCGGACTACGTGCCAATAGCCGAGGAGACGGGGAAGTGCTTCTTTGCTCCCGAGGTTTTCACGCACCGGGTTAGCATCCCCATTGCGAACTGCAACGCCGAGAGTTGTGTGTCGAGAAGTAACTGTGGCTGCTGATTTCTCACAGACGTGGGAAACGTGGAAGTGCTGCACGTGTGTGGGACCACAGAGCAAAGGAAAGATCGTCTGGAGCCTCTCCTAGAAGGGAAGATTAGTTCTTGCTTCTGCATGACAGGAGAGAAAGTTAGAGGCAAGTAGCAGGAATTTTGCAAAGTACAAAGCTACAGGTTGTTCTGTGTTAATGAAGTAATTTTCCACTGTATCTGTGAATGTGTTGGACTAAGAAATTGTTGAGGTGTGAATGCGAAGTGAAACGCCCTTGCTGCCCCTCCCCAGCAGTCACCATGTTTCATGGTTGCAAGCACTGGTATTTGCTTTCCGTATATTTTCAGTTTCTTTTTAGCACTAGTAAAATACATTTTATTGTCCCAAGCAGGTTTACAATAGAACTTACCCTTTTTGTAATGTGCTTCGGGCTTCTCTAGAAACACTCCGTTAGGTCCAAGTGTGATTATTGTGATTGACGTTGCGTAGTTCTGCAGGATGTCACAGGTAGAGGCTTTAAGATAACTCAAAGGCAGCTTGCAAAGCGTACAACGTTCTTGCTTGATGTCTGTAGCTCAACATGTGGCATTCACCGCCAGCAGCGTGAGGTTCTGAAAGCAGCTTTTCTACTGGGAGTGAAGCAGTGTCACTGTCAACAGAGAGTGTGTAGATGCCTGCGTTTGTGGGGGCAGCACTACCTTGTCGTGGAGACAGTGGAGAAGAGCGCTCCCATGTTTCTAGAGATGATAAATTCACGCACGTGCCTAAATTAGATTTATCAATAAACAGAAGCGCCTCCAAAATTAACGGTTCGGGTATCAACTGGAAAGGAGTTAACTACACTGCACCCACCCTAACCAAAGAAGAATGACCCGGATCCTAATACGCTCACCTTACACAGATGAGGAGTCTCAGCCCCAGGGACACAAGTCCTGAGGCGGCGTCCCACTTGAGGGGGGAGATCGAGCACCCCTGCCTGCCGAGCCAGCTGCCCCGAGGGAACTCCCATATGACCCATATGACCAGAATAGAGCTCGTAGTACAGTTCTTGGGCAGCTTGAGGGGAGAAATAAAAACAAACCTGTTTCCTACAGATCAGGAAATACTTCTGGATTAGGGTTTACTACTGAAAAGACAAGCACTGGTTTGGACGCTGTAGGAAGAACCATTAATATACTAGCAACAAAAATTATAATTTAATGAGGTAAAATATACACTAAAGCTGAAGGTGATGAGTATTATAAAAAGCGAAAGTGAGCATTAAAACAGCTTCTGAGAACCTGTGATGTAAATATCCTGCTTTCTTGGTATATCATGTACTGTGATGTCAATGATACAGTGCCATGCTCTTGAGTAACAAAAAGCAATAAATTGCAGTTGCCAGGGGGCACATTTTAATTACCAGCACTCAGGCTGAGTATTGCTGTGAATCGCCTGTAAAACCCTTACTCGCAAGTAACGAACTGGTTTTTGCTAGGTGGTGTAATTAAACTGAAACCAGCACACACAAACTGGTTTTGATACCCAGGTGATCGATGGCAAAGCAGTTATTTATATTCTGTTCCTGTTCTCCCCTCCCATCAAACTTGGAACAATTCATCTGAGAGGACAGTAGTGAAGTGGGTGTGGGATATATTGCATTAAGATGGAAGAAAAGTATGAGGAAGATGTAAATGTGGTTTTGCAGTGCTGGAAACATGATGAAGAAAGGAGCAGGAGTACGTGTTGTATTTACAAGCGGTAAAAACAGAGTGTACTACTAATGGAAAGGTGGGCAATAAACAACATGAAAGGTTAGGTGAAGCAAGAGAAGAAAAAAGGTAAAATAAAACTAAAAAGAAAATAGCCATGCCGTTGCTTCAACAAAGTTGGAAGACATCCCCTCCATGTTTTTTTTTCCATGTTGGGCTCCATACAAGCAAAAAGATACATTTTTTTGCCTAAAAGCCGTGCAGGGCAGCACGTGAAGGCCAAGGCAACAGAGAAAATGAATGTAATGCAAGAAATGTATAGAGTAAGGGTGATATACTCGTATGGTGTAATTATATTATGCTATTAACATATAATAATTCTATACAATATATGACATAATTATGAAACTTCACAATTACATTATAATAATAATAACATAATTAGCATAATATGCTAGCATAATTATTATATTTTATATTAATGTATTGTGGCAAATGAGTCAACTAAAATTCTGTAACTTTTTTTTTTTTTTTAAATTTGGCTCTCGATGAGAATGTAAGGAGGATGGGGATAAATTGCAACAAACCCAGCCGAGTTTGGAAGAGGTTGCCTGGAGAGGTCGCAGCTCCTCTCTCCCCAGAGGCTTTCAGGACCCAACTCGTCAAAGCCCCGAGCATCCCAGCGTGAATTCAGCGCAGCCTTGCTTTAGGCAAAAACTTGGGCTGGAGCCGTCCTGGGGGCCCTTCAGCCACCGTGAGTTTGTGATTCCTTCATTTTGCACGAGTGGCCATGCTGTGTGCATCACCAACGCTGTTTCCCTCGTGCCCATTAGCAGAGGTGCTTTCGTAACTGAAATGAGCCTTGGGAAGGGATTTGCCTCCGGTCGACAAAAGGTGCACAGGAGCTGCTGAATTTAAATCACCAGAGTCGATCAGAAATGGGGAGGAGAGGTAGCCGTGAATAGATGACGTTGTTTGGAGGGGTAAAAAGCCAAAGCAAACAAATTAACCAAACCGAGGCGAGAGATTGAACAGCAAAGTTGAAAAATTTGTTGTTACACGAGAACTAAACATATATTTGTAGTGGTGTCATTCTGTTTTGATGACACATGACATCTGTTACCACAAAAATAGTAACACCTATAACCTCTACATTCAAATTAGCCTGTCTTTTCATTAGTAACTATTTTATCCTTACTAGTTCTGTGCCATAATACTTTTAAAATTTTGACTTGCCTTTCCAATTCTTACATCTTTTACCTGCTCTCTGTGCTCATTCTTTCAACTCGTAACCATACCTTTTAGCTGTTTTTCCTGTCTGGCTACAAAGTTGTTGGAAAAGACAAAACAGATAAAATAGCAGAATAATGAAAGTGTCCCCTCTGGTGAGATCTGGATTTCCTCAGTGGAGAATATATGACCTTCTTTCATTTTTGGCACTTGAAAGCTTCCTTTAATAATGTCATTTCAGCCTAATTTTATACAGTCAGCAAGCGTGCACGTTAGAAGTCTTTTAAAAGTGTCCTCCCATCTGTTGTTGTTTTTAGCAAGCGATTCGCTCCCAGCCCAACTGGTCCCAGTTGCTCAGCTGTGTGCTGGAGGTTTGGCATAGCGTGTTGGAATAAATCACTTTCCTTCTGCCCCCTGTAGTCTTAAAATACAGATCAAACCACAGATGTAGGTTTGTGCAGTGGC
>JAJGST010000004.1:0-107433 GCA_020746105.1 Trogon surrucura | reverse complement strand
TTGAGTTCGGCTTCCTCCAGCACTGATCACCTGGGGTGAGACGTTTTGGGGTGTGAGGGCTCTCAAAGCACCCTCCGCCTACCAAATATTGATTCCTCTGATTATTTGAAGGACCCCTGCCCTGTGTAGTCTCAGTTTATAAAACCCCAGTGTCAAGCTCCAGAGTGTGAGAACCCTGGGACAAGCATTTTACGCAGCCCCTGCCGTTCCTATGGATCACGTGGAGGGCGATGTGAAAATTTCTCTTAATTCACCCAGTGGAAGTGTAATATTTACAGCAGCTACAAGGAGGAGAGGAAAGAAACCCAAACCTCCCCAGCAGGTCGTATTTTAAGTTTGCTTTCTTTTCTTCCATCACCCTGATGACTGTATGTGTGTTTGAAGCCAAGGAGGCAGAAGAGTAGTTTGAAGGATTCATCCTTTTTGTCTGTGGCAGAACTCAAGTGTGTGTTTCCAAGGGGGAAAAAAACTACGTTAAGACACAATTAAACTGACCTATCTGTAGGTTAGCTGCTCCTGTCAAACTCTTCTCAAAAGCCAGAGTTTTGTTACATGCTCTTCTCCTTCAAAGCTGTCTTACAAAGCCTGTTTCTGTAGTTAAGGTGAGGCAACAAATTTCTACGAGGTGTTTTAAATCTCTCTTTTCAATAGAGAAGATACAGTTAAGTCTTCAGGAATTGCAGTCAGCTATAACCGACTTGCCCTGCACAAATCCTTAATGCTCTTATGTCTTTACTTTCACAAAATGCTGGTTTTGTGCTGGGGGCAGATGGGGTGAGGTTTCTGGTGGGCTCTGGTGAGTGTTGCTGTTACTTGCACTTGTATCTCCCAGCTCTGCTGTTCCCTGTGTGAATTCATAGCCCGACATGTGAACTTGAACCTTTGGCAGAGAGGGCTGAGTGGGGGGACTGGAAGGTGAGCTGGGAGCCTGAGCTGCAGGCACGTTTTCATTGTCCTCATCAGCTGTGAGGATGGCGGGTCCGCATCGGTACGGTGATGTGACTGAATGCAAACCAGAGCTCACAACTGCTGGTGAGATTTATTTATTTGTTTTTTCTATCCAGGGAAGTAGGTTTGTGGGCACTACCTGGCCAGAGCTCAGTGTTTCTGCCTAGTAAGACCAAACAGCTTTTGCCAGTCTTCTGCTCCAGTAACTGCTTTCCATCACCGTGCTGGTGCTGCTGAGCATTTTGAGTGAGGATGGCAGAAAAAACTTCTGTGCTCATTGCTGGCGTTGCTTTTGTGCCAGTCCCTGCGTGACTGTTCTTCCCAAGTACCTCCTTTACTACAGAGCAAAACTATAGAAGCCCAATTAGTTTCTTTCCAACCCAGACTGTACTTTTAAACTCAACTCTTTCGTTAGGCCTGCCTTTGCCTTTCCCAGCTACTCCTGAGCCCCTGTCAAGCTTGCTGTGCACGCCGGCTCTGCTCTTCCTGTGAGGCTCCGAGTGCAATTGTTCTCAGCCTTTTCTATTCCAGAGAACTTTGTAAAAAGAAAAAGCACCGATTGCTAAATATTGAGTTCAAACCCCCTGACAATACCCTTGCCTTTCTTAATTACTTTCCTGATGATTAAGGGTTGGTCCATGTTCTCCCAGGGTGGATATTGCTTGAGGACAGCTGAAACAGACCGGGAGCGGGACTGGAGTTGATTTCGGAGTCTTAGCCACAGGACTGCTCTGCTCGCAACCTTTCCAAGGCACTTTGTAAAGCTACAGGCAGAAAACTGTACTTCCAGCTGAGGCTGTTGGAAGCATCTTCCAGGAGGCTTGTGTATAATTAAGACTCGGGTGAAATTCTTGCTGCTGACTCGCAAGAGCAAAGGTTTGTGGAATCTTCCTACAGAGGGGAACTTGTCTCCAACCTTTTTAGCACAAGGTAGTAAAACTTCTTTTGCTTCAGTCCCTCAAAGCAGACACGCACAGACACGCTCTCTCAGGTTTGCCTGCACGTTAAATACCTGATGTTTTGTGTGCCTGAAGATCAAGTAATGGAGTGAAGTGCTTATCTGGTGTGTGTAATGGCGATACTAATCACATTAGTTTTACTTCTGCATTTGTAAATATCCAATTAAAATACCAAGCTTGAATAATGGAGGAGAAATGCTGTTGTCAAGTGAAGAAAATGGTAATACTGTCAAAAATACCAGAGTAAACTTATTTTGATAAGGGAGTCTGTGCTTAAAACCTGCCTCTGGTTATTAGGCTGTGTGGATTGCAGCCTGCATAATTAGGAAACTTTATTTTGGAGAAAAAAAACAACACACAGAAAAAAACCAAAAAAAAACCCCAAAAACCACCCAAACCCCATTGAAAGTGGGTTCTTTTTCTTTTTTTTTTTTAATTTGAGGTTTGATCTGAGAAGCAGATGCAATGCTCTCAACTTACTCACTGCTCCTTCAACTTGAGATAAAAATATTGTTTTCATGTCCACTTAGTCCTTTATGCCAAAAGCAAATAATACGGATCTATCTTTCCCCTACACCCCTAGAAACTCTTGAATCATCAAAGAACATTTATTACTGATTAATGTTTCAAGAAAAACTATTGGTATGTTAATAGTAGTACAGTGCCACTGGGGAAAACAGGCACAGAAACTTAATTGGAATATGGGCACTGTGCAATTCTATAGTTTCGGTTTTTCTGTTTTTCTTTTTTTCTCCCCCCCCTTCTTCTGCAAGGGGAAAAGCTCTGCATGTTGTGCTAAGCTAATACAGGGTATGGGAGTGAGGAGGGAGAGGAGGATGTGGCTGCAAAAATCAGGTAGAGAGTCTTGCGGGAGTATGGGGTTGTTTGCGGTGTTGGGTCATTTAGATGGATTTTTTTTTTTTTCTTAGTCCATTTTTAGCAAGGTCTGAAGAAGAGTGAGGTTGGCAGCAGCCGTCATAATTGAACAATCTTGGAGACTTTCCTTTTCACTGACAGTCTGAAAAAAGACGTGGCGGGTTTCTTGGGAGCAAACAACCATCCGTGTGTGTTTTAGTGCGGTAACTGAGCGTGTTGCATTAATGCTCAAATAAAAACCTCTGAAGTTGAACCCATGCTGCCCACTTCAAACCCAGGTTCTCTTTGTCAGCGCTTTGAATCCGGCAGATGCAGGTCCTGGTGGTCCTGGTCTGCTTTTTTAGGAACACGGTGAGCCAGAGGGTGGCAGTGGGCTTTCCTAGTGCTTGGGTTTATGTTCAACCACAGTCTGTCAAACTCACGCACTTTTGTTGCTTCTGGGCATTTAGCAGATACTCTAGGATTTTCTTCAGCTGCTGATTTAATTTATTTTTTTTTTTGGCTCAAAATGGGATGAAATGCCACTGTGTGAGGAGTCTAAAGCAAATGACACCTGTTTATTCATGCTGCAGATGACCTGGCTTTCAGAACAAAAAGCCCAAGTAAACAAAGATGTCTTTCTTGTCACCCGAGACATCCATAAAGTGACACAACGTTGGCTTGAGCTCCAGTTTCTTTTGTAATGTAGTAGCACTCGTGTTAAATTTGTGCCAGGCTCCCTGCCTGTATTGACTGGCACTGGTAAACTAGTTTTAGTAAAAATGTTTTAATTTTGATCTTCCTGACTTTTTAAGTTATGGTTTACAAATGCAGAACTTAAAGAATAGACTTCCATACCTGAAAGCTCCATATAAAGCAGCAGTTTCCTACTTGCTGTTGGTTCTCTGACCCTTCAGTGAAAGTGTCAGGAAGCAGAGGTGCAGTAGCACTGAGGGGAGTGGTAAGTCTGGACAGCTGAGAGTGTGGTGAAGAGGCATTTCTTTTTGCTGAGCTGGGATATCCAGAAATAGGCACGTACGGTTGTACAGACACCCTGTGTTTAGCTCCTGCTCCTTGGAACTCATGGAATCACCTGCGCTTGGTTCTCTCCAATGGTGTTTAATTGCATCAGGGACACTGAACTGGTCACTGCTTGGCTGATGTGCAAGGGTGTGTGAAAGCTTGCAAAACTTTCTTTTATTATTTCTTCTTCCCCTGAACAGAGCGTTTGCTGAAGATGACCTTGGAAGAAAGACGCCAAGAGTACTTAAGGGATTACGTTGCATTGAAAAATATTCCAACGTGGATGGAAGGCTTAAAAAGTCAGAGCGAAAGTGATGGTGAGTGAAATGGGAGTCTTTTGAACCACGGGCCATTCTGTTTTCTCAGTTTGAAGTTCCATGTAAGAGGGCCACGACTTGGAACCCGTGTTGTTACTAATGGTGGCAGCTGAACATGGGGACAAGAGCTCTTTGGGGGCAGGGGTGACAAACCCCAACAAAATTTCCGAAAGCCTCATTGGTGTCCACTAGTTCTGCAAGTAGCTCCAGGCAGAGTCATCATAACATTAATATTCTTAAATGTGTAAAATAGGTACTTTCTGAATGAGTCTTGCCTTCCAGCTACTCCAGCAGTCAGCCGTGCCTCACGAACTATTTTTCTGTGAAACTTGGCAAGCGTGATGATAGGGGGAATCTGCGCAACACATCACTGTTGTTGTAGGCAGCAGAAAAGCAGGGCACATGTGCAAGTTGTGTTGTTTTCTGGAAATCCAGAAGTGGGAGAAGACTGGGTTTGAAGCCTCTGTCTTGGGCTGAGGAACATCAGCCTGGTCTGTATGAACTCCCCTTTTCTTGGTGTGTGCAGCATTACCACAGTTATGATCACCAGTGGAATTGTCCAAATACTTGCAGTGAAGGCTGACCAGAAATGAAAATCTGATTCATTTAGAGAATTCTGTGTTCTGTAGGTAATTCTGTGATGGTGCCTTGTTCTCTGGTTTCCTTTTGTCCACACAAGGGTGTGGAAGAAGAGGGATGAATTGTGAGCTGGCTTCCTCCTCCCTTTCTCTTCTTAGGTTCTGTTATCCTGCTTGGCTGAAGCTTGTGTTTTCTGGAAGAGGATCTGAGACCTGAAGTGTTTTCTGCTTCTGCAGATGTAGGAGTAGTTTTCTGACCTCTTGTTGTTTAAGGCAAATGCTGGCCCACGTGTGCAGGTGTCTGTGGAGTAATCTTGTGGCTGCAGGTGAACACGATCTTGTTGATGCTACTTCAGGTGAGGTGAGGCTAGAACTAACCAGCTGTTTTTAATATAATGGGAAAGCTGTAGTGCTTATTTTAGCACAATCTGGAGGAGCTGACAGATTTGCAGATGCCGTGGTCATACACAACTAATGCTATTACCTACTCCTGAAAGCATTTTTAATGACTTTTGAAGTGAGAACACGTCGGAGATTGCTGAGCTTTTCAATGCTGGTGAGTAGTTGTATTGCAGCTGTACCCATAGACTTTCTTCTGCTATTAGAGTGGGTCTTTCTATATCTTAAAATAAAGAAGCCTGTCCATCTGGAAAACAAAGGCTGCATAAAATGAAAAAAAGATGACGTGACTTCTCCAAACTTCATTTTGGAGGCCTGTGGTATGTGGAGATGTGCAGTGTATCATGCGGTTTGACTGGGAGACTCTGTGTTCTAGCCTAAACTATGTTTTTATTCTAAATACTCATGTTCTGTATAACGTGCTAAAATTCACAGGTCTAGTATTACTTGGGCTGCTGAAGGTGACAAGGTGTGGATTTACGTTGTGATTGCTGTTACACTTCACATAAGCAAAATGTCAGCAGCTAATATGTGGATATTGAATCATGACAGTGGTGAATTTATTTTTCTTGTAGCTGCTCTCGCATTATTTCTGTTGGTTATAAGTAGAATGCAAAAAACTGCTGGAAGGCAGAAGCTGTGCTGAAACACTTCCCTGCTGCTTGAAGCTTTTGTTATACTGTGCATTCAGGAGAAAATATCCACAGTCACTTCTGTTCTCTGATGTCCTTGTTGTCAATAAGCCCTGTGGAGCACTGAACTTCTAAAAGGTTAGGCTGCTGAAATGCTTCTATGGTTCAGCTGATCAGTACAATTAAAAAAAAAATACATATTCATGTGACTGTTAGTGCATCTGTTTCAACCTTTATTTCCCTTAAATGTTGACTCCAATGTGAAGGTATCAAGAGTGTGTAAGAACAGTCTTTCTGAGCTGAAATACTGAGAAATTTGAATTTAAGTCTTCTTTCTGGTGAGAACTTCTGCTCTGTGTACTGGGAAGTAACAAAGGGCAGCTGATGTGAACTAGATGAGGCTCTGGAGAGACAAGTGAAGCCTCAGGTGTGTTGAAATTGGTGATGGCTTGATAATGCCATGCCCAAGTTCTGATGTGTTCTTCAAGTTAAATGCTGCTTCTTGAAGTGACAAACTGAAGAGGTCTAAAAAGGGAGGGCAGGGGAAATAATCCCCTGTGTGTTTGACAAGCCAGAACAGCGACTGATGGGCAATGTGGAAAGTTCTTCACTGTTTACTTCCAACACTGTGTACAGTGGGGAAAAAAAATGACAGATTAGTAAGTCATGGAGTGGCTGTTCAGGAAGAGTGATGAGGAGGAAATAAAGAGAGGAACCAAGAAACAAATCAAGTGAAGCAGGTGCAATCACTCAGCTGCTGGAGTAAGAATCTCTAGCAGGAGGGGAGAAGAGCACCTGGGCTGGCAATAGTTCCTGTAGATACTCAACTGGAGATTAAGGGGGTTTAGTACTACACACAATTTTTGCACTGACTGTTCAGAAAGGTTGTGTGAACAATACAAAAGCTTTAAGATGCCGATTTTTAGATGTGAGTGATACGCTGGAGGGTATCAGAAGACTTTGGTTAGGCACAGGTTTGTGTTATATGGAAGTTTAACAGAAGATTGTTGAGAAGTTGTTGTGTGGAACTGCTGAAAGGGAAATGTGCCAAAAGGTCATGTTGGGAAGGAACCAACCTGGCTGCCACGATACCTCTGCGTGTTCTTTACTGACAGATTCGGAGAACATATCTTAGTTTGTAGAGGAAAGTGTTTCTTCCACACTCCTCCTTCTCCACCCTTTGGTATGAAGTTGTGTTCAGAATGAATTCCGAAGAAAACCAGTCAAGCCTGGAGTAGATTGATGTTAAGGTAGATTTTGGCAAGATGAGAAGTATTTATTGTAGTGGCATGTGTAACAAGTGAAGGCTTCCGAGGAGTGAAGTTCGGGAGTTCTGAATGGCAGCTGGCAAGGGGTCTGTCTTTTCTTCTGTTGTGGTTTGGTTGGTTTTTTTTGGTAGCAGCAAAGGTGTTTGAAAACATTTGGAATTTGAAAGCAGCCGAGTATAATTGTTGTCCTTGTTTTGCTCTTCTGTGACTAAAACCCCTCTGATTTGGGCAGGTCTCCTCATGGATGCGACTAGCCACGAGCAATTAGCTGGTGTGTGTTTTGGTCAATATTTCTGATGCTTTGATTTACGGGGGAAGTGGGGGAGCAGTGGACATCAACAGCCCTGGCTTTTGGTGCGCAACTTGCCCGGCTGCACAAGTGGACCCTAGAGATCAAGGATCATAACACCGTCCCTTCCCTTTTTAATGTCAGAGGGGATGGTGGGAAGGGAGGAAAAATTCTTGTCCTAGAAGTAGTTCTGTAAATGTAAGCTTTCTTTATTTTAACCACAATTTGTTAAGGAAATGCCTTGTCCACTTTGGCAATGAGGAATGAGCCTGTCCTACAGGGCTGGGTAGGACATATGTACTGTAACGCGCCAGTCCTCGCGCTTGTTGTCCTTCAGATACACCGCAGGCAGCCACGTCTCATCTGTCGGGTTCCTTCCTGGCAACATGCGAATAATGGACTTGTTTTCTGAAGCTGTGGGATTTGTATACCTTTATTTGAGTCCTTTTTATTATATACTACTTTGTGCTGGGCACTCCCCTGCTGTACAGCAGGGGTAGCTGATATTTTGTGATGGTGGTGGATGAAATGCCACGTGTAGATGAATAACTACAGTGGGTGTTTTTGTCTTTGGAGATAAATACTAGCTTTTGAAGTTAAATATTAGCTTTTTCTTGGATACACGGTTATTCCCAAAGATGTCTTTACTCTTCAGTGGGCAATTTGAGAGGTGACTTCAGAAAACTTTTTTTTTTCTTGAAAGCTTTTTGACAAATCAGGGTCTCGGGAATTCTCTTGTCACTGAGTTTTGTGTGTCACTGGTAGAAAAATGTCTGACAGCTGTGCCAAGAAAACAGCAAATTCAGATGATAGTTTAAAGATCTTTGTTTATGGTAAGAACTATTTTTGACTGGATGAAGTTAAGGAAGGACATGGTAACTTTTTTATGTGTTTGAGCCTAAATGACATGAAAGGAGTAGGGTCTTTATTTTTAGCAAGTCTTGGAGTGTATTTAAATATTTTGGTATCCTCTGGATTGTCTTAATCTGCTGTGTGTTTGTTTGAAAATTACATGGTTCAAACTATATTCAAATTCATCTCCTTTGACTCTCAGGGTTTTATGTATAACAGTAAGATTTTGATTTTACAGAAGTGTCTTTATACCTTGAATCTCTAGCTTTCTAAATATTCACAGTGAGTCGACATAAGATTCTAGAGACAAAGCATCTGGGTGAGCCACTTGGTTCTTCGTGCCGAAAAGAAAATGTGTGGTGATACTGAGCTCTGTTAATTGACTAACGACGGGTAATCCTGGGTCCTTCAGAGCATTGCCGTGTGGCCCTGTGTGGTGTGAGTGTCTGTCCTGCAGGAACCGGGCGTCAAGGTGGCCGTCATCAAACAGCCTTCGGAAAGTAGCGCTGCTGCTGAGCCGCAGCCAAGTTCTGCCAGGCATCTACAGGGGAGAAATAGCAGCTCTCGGATCCACTCGTTTTCAGTGAGTTACACACACACACACACAAATTATGTTCTGCTAGAACATTAAGATAAGAGTTGCTTGACAGTCCTGAAGCTCTGTCTGCAATAGCTGCATGAAACCAGTACACTTTGAGACCGTCTCCACACCAAAACACCCCATCTGTGAGCTTGTGTTATCTTTTTTCTTACAGTGTCTTTAACAGCTGTCGTTGGAACAAATTTCTAGCTGACTGAGGAGGATGAAAGGAAATGGAGATGTCTTAGCTCTGTGTGATGCTTGCTGTCTGTCAGTCAGAAAATTCAGCTTTTGCTCCTGAAGCCCTTTGGTTAAGGCCACAGTACAGCAGTTTTTCTGCTGAGTTTGCATAAACTGCAGTAGTTTGTGTGCCCCAGTTCAGATCTCCTGCTGCCAACTGTGGCCTTGAATGGGGAGCCCAGCTTGGCTTGAACTCGTGCTGTAACTGGTTTTGTCGTTCATTTTCGCGTCCTGGCATGCCACTCCGTGACTTGTGCTAAATGTTTTATCACAGCTTTTCTTACAGACCAGTGTGTTTAAGGTTAGGAAGCCGTGTCGTTCAGAGGCACGTGGAGATCACTGCTTCTTAATTGCTGTGTGTAATAGCTGGGAGAGCTCCACCAAAAAGCTGATGTCTGTGGCTTCCTTGAGTTGTGTGAAGATCCTGGTAATGAAGTATTTTGATTCCTTAAGAAATGACATGCTTTTTATGGAAGTGGATATTAATCTGTTTGCTTATTTCTTTTGTCTGTTGGTGTTAGGCATGTATTAAGGAAAGAAAAAAGGAATGGGAGTGGTAACAACAGCAAGCCATGATTGCAGCTTCTTAGTCTGTTTGAACTGTGTCCAGGTGTCTGTGTGCCCGTGGCATAAAGTGGAGTGACTTTAAAGGCTGAGCTGGTTTGTGTTGAGCTGCAACAGATGTCAAAAGCGACCGGAGCAGTAGGGAGTAACTGGAGCTCTGTGTGCTCTGCTTCTCCCAGGCTCTTGGCTGCCCTTTGGGGATTTGTCCTGAGCAGATGCAAAGCTGCGGAGTGGTACAAATCTGACCGTGTGATCTGCTGACCGCCTGCACCTTGATTTTTCCTAAGCATACACCTCAGCTATTCTTTTCTGAAGGTGGCTTTGCATAGCGTGGAGATGAGGAAGACTCTTGAGGTGCGAGTTTGAGCGTAAACTGAGAAATAATTTTTGTGATGTGTATATGTTGGTTTGTTTTTAGAGGCAAATATTTCTGTACAGTTAATGATAGCCCTGATGTAAGTGGCTGAAGCAGTGTGTTTAGTATGGTGGGGCAAAAAATACAGTAAAAGGAAAGAACGGATATGCATTCAATTGACCTTGTAACTCCCTGGCAAGCTGCACACATATAACCTTTATAGGATGGATTAGCTGTCAAAGAAATGATGCTTGTGTTAGTTTTCTTTGAAGTGTTTTGGGGGGAGAACAAAAAATTCCTGTTTTCAGAAAGTGTGAGAGATGATTGTTAAAAAGCAAAAAATCAGTTCTGTTTGTGTAGATTAAGAACACGTAATCCGGTGTGGCTCATCCTCTCTCGAAGAAAGTCCTTTGTCCTTGATGTAATGAAGAAGATGACTACTTCTTCATGCTGTGTGGAGGTGGCTATGTGCTGTTCCTCAGAAACTGCTGGAAAAGCGTAGAGTTTCAGAGTTCCAGCCTGGAGTTTTTCAATGGCTGATTTGTCTTGTATTCAAGGCTGCTAAGGGAACAGGAGAAGAACGGTCACTTTTTGAGATAGCTGAATGTATGCAGGGGAAAAATAACAGGTTATGCATCTTGGTTTCTGGTAATCTGTTTCTATACATCTTTCTCTTTTGATTTAATTTTTCCCCTTTTTTTTTGTGTATAAAATATGTTCTCCTTTTGAGCATGGGGGACTGCAGGATCGCATCCTTAAATTAATGTCTTGCTCTACAAAGACCATTTCAGTAAGTCACCCAGTCTTGCTCCGTACGGTAGCTTGGCGAAAGCCCTAATCTCTCGTTTGTGATGGCTTGTGGCACATGTCCTCGCAGTCTTTCGCGGACAGATGTGAGCCAGTGCATCAGCCTGACTAGAAGTCATGTGTCTGTGTTTAGGAAGAGGCCAAGATCAAGCTGTTAAGCCGTGACTGGTGTAGACCTGTTGCCCTGTCAACTAACTACATGACTTTTGGTTATCTTGAATTCAAGTGTAGGTGGAAAAAGCTGATATCCTCCTGCAGAGGGCTGGGACCTTCTTTTGATCTGATAGTAAGAGGCTGGTATGGTTTGTCTTAATCTGCTGTAGCTTAGAAGTGACAGACACTTAGGAAGGTGCTGAACTATGGCTTCAGTGAGGGTTTTCATAGAATCATAGAGTCATAGAATGTCAGGGATTGGAAGGAAACTCAAAAGATCATCAAGTCCAATCCCCCTGCCAGAGCAGGAACGCCTAGATTATGCTACAGAGGAACGTGTCCAGACAGGTCTTGAATGTCTCCAGAGAAGGAGACTCCACAACCTCCCTGGGCAGCCTGTTCCAGTGCTCCGTCACCCTCACTGAGAAGAAGTTTCTTCTCGAGTTTAAGCGGAACCTCTCATGTTCCAGTTTCAACCCATTACCCCTTGTCCTATCATTGGTTGTCACCGAGAAGAACCTGGCTCCATCCTTGTGACACTCACCCTTGATATATTTGTAAACATTAATGAGGTCACCCCTCAGTCTCCTCTTCTCCAAAGTAAAGAGCCCCAGCTCCCTCAGCCTTTCCTCATCAGGGAGATGCTCCACTCCCTTAATCATCCCAGTTGCCCTGTACTGGACTCTCTCCAGCAGTTCCCTGTCTCTCTTGAGCTGAGAGGCCCAGAACTGGACACAGTATTCCAGATGTGGCCTCACCAAGGCAGAGCAGAGGGGCAGGAGAACCTCTCTCCACCTACTAACCACCCCCCTTCTAACACATCCCAGGATGCCATTGGCCTTCCTGGCCACAAGGGCACACTGCTGGCTCATGGTCATCCTGCTGTCCACCAAGACTCCCAGGTCCCTTTCCCCTACACTGCTCTCTAATAAGTCATTCCCCAACTTACACTGGAACCTGGGGTTCTTCCTACCCAGATGCAAGACTCTACACTTACCCTTGTTACATTTCATTAAATTTTTCCCCGCCCAACGCTCCAGCCTGTCCAGGTCTCGCTGGATGGCAGCACAGCCTGCTGGCGTGTCAGCCACTCCTCCCAGCTTGGTGTCATCAGCAAACTTGCTGATAGTACTCTCTAGTCCCTCATCCAAGTCATTGATGAATATATTGAATAATACTGGTCCCAGTACCGACCCTTGAGGGCCTCCACTGGATACAGGCCTCCAACCAGACTCCGCCCCATTGACCACGACTCTTTGGCTTCTTCCCCTTAGCCAGTTCACAGTCCACCTCACTACCGGAGAGTCTAGACCACACTTCCTCAGTTTAGCAGCAAGGATGCTGTGGGAGACTGTGTCAAATGCTTTACTCAAGTCAAGGTAGACCACATCCACAGCTCTGCCATCATCTACCCACCTTGTTATATCCTCATAAAAGGCTGTGAGGTTGGTCAAGCACGACTTCCCCTTGAAGCCATGTTGACTGTCTCTAATGACCCTCTTATCCCTGATATGCCTTGAGATGGCACCAAGGATAAGTCGTTCCATCACTTTCCCAGGGATGGAGGTGAGGCTGACCGCAGTCTATAGTTTCCTGGGTCATTCTTCTTGCCCTTTTTGAAGACTGGAGTTTTCTGCCTGGGGCTGGTAGTAATTAGTGATCACACAGGATAGGCCTGTCAGCTGCTACTCTCTGGCTGTGGGAGGCTTGCATCAAGGCTGAGGGTTAACCACCATGTACAGACACTAGTTGAACTCCCTCGATAAGGTAGGGAGATCATTGATGCAGTTTAAGTTGACTGAGCTCTCTGTTTGGATCCCGTTAACCAACTGTCAGGCATAGTTGCATTTCCTTCATGCACAATTAAACATTTGATGACACACGTGTTAAAACTCCAACCATGGGAAGCCAGATAAGCTTGGCTTCCCTTTTCCTGGTTCGCTAGAGCCAAACCGCTCAGCACGTAAAAATGTCTGTGACAAACCAAGTGATGTCCAAATAAATTGTTGTAGTACTTCCCGTGTGCAGTGATACGTGGCCCTCTCTGAGAGGGCGTCTAGCTGATGTGTTGTTGGAAAATCCAGTTGACGCGGGATTCCTCAGCCCTGTAGGAAGTGCTGCGTACAGATGTGCCCGTTACAACGCACAGAAAATGCTCTTCTGCTGGGGACAAGGCTTAACAATCCAGCTTTACTAGAAAGTTCCATTTTTGCGCAGCTTTAAAAGCCATTGAAGTTACAATTGTGTGGCTCCATTTCCCTAAGAAGTATTTCTTGTTTAACTGGTGGTGAGGGAAAAGGTATGATGCTTGTGTGCGGAGAAGGGAGTGAGACTGACAGCAACTGCCTGTTGGCTTGATGTGCTCGTGGAAGTGTGTGTCGCAAGGACCTTGACCGAGGTTGCCGGATGTCTTTGTCGACAGGATGCTATAGAATGCGCGTCTTGCAGAATTAAACCTCTTAGCCTTGTGCCGGTATAGCCAGTAAAGTTATTTCTGAGAATGAAAGCAGTTGTCTGTGTGCACTTTTGCCCTAACAGCATCTCTAGGAGTTAATGATCAAACCCTGAGTTAGAAAAAGCTGCCCTGTAGCTCGCCAAGACTCAGACCATCTATGATGCAGGTAGGAGGGAAGTGTGGAACTGGTTGCACATCTGTCTCGCTCTAAAACATTCACTTGTGTAATCCTGCTCTTTGCTCTTTTCCAGAGAGGTTGGTTTGTGCAAATATGGGCCTTTCTGATTGTCTCTTTGGTGCTGGGGATTGGTCAGGTGGTGTAAGTTCTTTGGGTTTACTTTGCTACGCAAATACAACTGGTAGTTGAAGTTCAGCCTAAACTGGGTTTATTCCTGTATGCTTATTTTTTCCTGTATATGAATAAGGTAGTCTTTTTAAAAAAGACACATAAACATATTGTGTGTTGCAGTGCTGTGCTTTTGTGGGAATGCTTAATAATCTACATCAAGCAAAAGCAAACCCCAGACTTTATGTAACTGTTACTGAGGGTATGGTTCAGTTATATTTAGAGGAAAAGTGGGATTCTGGGGGTGTTGAGAAGCACGCACGAACTCCGAGATGGTGGAAAACGGAATTCACTTTATTGCAAGCAGGCACGCATATTTATACCTACTAGCACGAAGCACTATTTTTGGGTTACAAACAAGAGATCAGACTATACAGCCAGGGTTGTTATTAGCTCATGTACTCCTTCAATCACTCTGTTATCACACAGGGAAAACAGATTTTCCCAGGTCTGTTTTGATCATACTCTCCCGTTCACTCCCATGCGCATCTGGTGTACAAGAAGCACCTTATCTGTTCATGCTCACGGACAAGCTCTCAACACGAGCTGTACTTGGCTGGTCAGGGTCTCTTTTCGTAATTAGCAAGCAAGAGTTATGTGCTTGTTTAGGAAAGAGCTCAAGGACGAAAGTCGTAACTCTGCAACGCAGTGCTGCCAGCACAGCTAACTAAAATGTAGGGTATCCACAATTCCCCCTTTTTTGTTTTTTGGATCACCATCAAAGTCATAGGATGTATTTTTCAGTTCTTCGGACCCCTTGGGCAGCACTTCAGGTGAGATCGTTGACTATAACGAAAAAGAACAAAACAAACCACTTCCCACAACAACAAATTCTATTAAACACAAATCCCTAAATCATCCAGACCCGCAGTCGCTGGGGAGCCCCTGTTGCAGCGACGTTTCTGGAGAACCCTCCCGACAATTGGGAAGTCCTACGCAGTGCGTCCACTCGTAGGTGAGGTTTCTGAAGTCGCTGCAAGAGGGTCCAGCATTTATACTATTAAATAAACAATCTTACATAACTTTGAATGCGGGAACATCTGGTGTTATTTGCTCCATTGAATTCTTCTCACAGCTTGGCCAGGGCTGAAGGAAGAATGCAAGGGAGTCTCCCTATCAATTTGATCCTTAATCACACACTTCTAACAAAGCAAAAGGCAGCTGGTTTCCCCGTCTTGCTTTTAGCTAAAGAAAGATCACTCTGCTGGTTAGTACCATAAACCTTAACACCTATTATGTGGCTTTGATTAGACAGTCTTACACAACCAATATAAGTTTCATTGTTAGTCACACAAAGAGAATACGTATCAGTACAACGGGTAACATTGAACATTGCTCTGCCATCAGCCGTAACCATCTTCTGCCAGTCCAATCCATGTCATCGTTGGCAATTGGTACCTCAGAGTCCCATCATGTCACTGGGCGAAACAAAGGGATTCAACAGGCAGGCCCAGTGCACGGTCGTGTTGCTGCTGCGCTACTGAAGTAACAGGATGCTGCACAGCCACATCATGCGGGATAGGAACCAAATCATGGTCATTAAATGGCTTAATTCGTTTCACTGGCAGCCAGTAAGGTCCTGTGGATAAAGAAACACAGCCATAACCTCTTCCCCACGTCAACAGAGGTACCGGACCTTTCCATTCATTAGTATGAATGTCCTTATACAGTACATTAGGCTTTGGCAAGTCTTTCTGTTTTTCTTTCTGAGATCTCAGATGAGGAGTTAACATATCAAAACTGGATATATTCAGAAAATTTAACACATACGTTGCTTTGGACAACTTCTCATGTGGAGACATCCCAACAACAGTGCTTTTCTGTTTCTGTAACATTCTTTTCAGCGTGAGATGTGCTCTTTCCACAATGCTCTGTCCCATTGGTGAATAAGGTATCCCCGTCACATGGGATATTCCCCATTCCTGCAAAAATACTTTAAAATTGTTAGAAACAGAAGCTGGACCATTATCCGTTTTTATCTGTGATGGCACTCCTAATGTGGCAATAGCACGTAGCAAATGCAGTCGAACATCTCTAAACTTTTCACCACTGTGCGCTGTGGCAACAATAAGAGATGAGAAAGTATCTACAGTAACAGGCACATATTTCAGTTTACCAAATTCAACTATATGTGTAACATCCATCTGCCATACGTCATTGGGAGCAAGACCACGAGGGACTGCTGTTATATTAGAGTTCAGTGGCATGATCGCTTGACAATCTGGACATGACAAAATAACATCTTGAGCTTGTCGAGATGTTACGTTAAACTGTTTGGATAAAGCCTTGCTATTTTGATGATAAAAAGCATGCGAAAGTCTAGCCTGTCCTAATACATCAGGAACAGCAGCCATAGCAGTCAAAGAATCAGCCCGAGCATTACCTTCGACTAACGGGCCAGGCAGATTAGAATGAGAACGAATATGTGTCACAAAGTATTGGTGTATCCGATTACTACAAAGTAAGCCTAATTTCTGAAACAACATAAAAAGAACACGATTAGAAACATGTTTTAAAAAGGCAAACTCAATTCTACACAAAAGACCATACACATAATGCGAATCAGCAACAATATTTACAGGTTGAGATGAGAAGAGCTGTAATGCTTCCACAGCAGCACGCAGCTCAACAAGCTGTGAAGAACCTTCTTGCAGGACAATGTGATTTTTCCAGTCTTGAATATCAGCATCGTACCAAACCACCACTGCTTTATGCGATTTGCTGGAGCCATCTATAAAAACAGTCAGTGCTCCAGGCAGCGGTTCAGGGCTGACTATAGGAGTGGCACGCAAAGGCATAACTGAAAGTGACTGCAATGCTTTATGAGGGGGGAGATTAAACTCCAGCCGTCCTAGAAAGTCAGCTAACGCAATCTGCAAATTCAAGGACATTTCCAGTAATGCTGTAAAATATAAGTTTGACACAGTGAGATGTAGTATATCGGGATCTCTTGCAAACATGCACGATGCTCTATGTCGCAACTTAATCAGTATTTCTGCTACCATATCAACTCTGCTCCAAATTGATTTAGGAGATGTGTGAGGCAAAAAAACCCCATTCAAGTATATAAAGCTTTTCATGATCCCATTGCCCCAAGAGAGCATAGGGCTGGAATTGAGCATTAATTATAAATCCCCTTAATTCAATGTTTGGATTGTAACGATGAGCAAAATTCGTTTGTAGCTTATTGGCTACTTTTTCTAAGGCAAACTTTGCTTCAGGAGTTAATTTCCTCTCAGAATTCAAATCCGAGTCTCCCCTTAACAAATCAAAAAGAGGAGATAATTCTTCAGTAGTAATGCCCAGAGAAGGACGAATCCAATTAATGGTCCCCAGTAATTTCTGCAAATCATTTAAAGTACAAATACTCTGATTCAAAGTTAATTTCTGTGGACAAACTAATGCCTTGGTTAATTTCCACCCTAAATACTTCCATGGAGCTTCTATTTGAATTTTTTCTGGTGCTATTTGTAAACCATACATTTGCAATGATGATATCAAAAAGGAACAGACTTGTTGCAGGTAAATCTCATCCATGTGAGCTATCAATATATCATCCATATAGTGATAGATCAATGCATGAGGATATTTTTCTCTAACCGGTTTCAAAGCAGATCCGACCACGAATTGACATATAGTTGGACTATTTTTCATTCCTTGAGGCAAGACAATCCATTCATACCTATCCATTGGCTCACTATTGTTAACACTTGGGACTGAAAATGCAAAATATTTGCAATCATCATCGTGTAACAAAATTGTAAAAAAGCAGTCTTTTAGATCAAATACGTAACACAGCCAATCTTCAGGTATTGCTACTGGATTAGGGGCTCCAGGTTGTAAGGCTCCCATATTGGCCATGACTGAGTTAACAGCTCTGAGGTCTTGTAATAAGCGCCATTTACCTGATTTTTTAGGTATCACAAATATAGGTGTATTCCAGGGACTAGTGGAAGGACGAATATGACCTGCCTGCAGTTGTTCTTGCACCAGCTGCCGTGCATGAATCAGCCGCTCTTGCTTTAAGGGCCATTGATCGATCCAAACGGGCTCATTTGTAAGCCATGTCAATTTTAGTCGCGGCTGTTTAGTTTCAATGGCCCCTATTAAAAAGGTGCCTTTGATGTATTTGTTGACAATGTCAATCCCCACTGTTTTAATAAATCTCGGCCCCACAAAGTGCAGCCGGTTTTCATTACAAACGGCCTAATGTATCCGATTTGACCATCCGGCCCGGTAACTTGTAACAGTTTTAAGGATTGTTGTGGAATTTGTATACCCCCAATGCCCTCTACAGTTGCATAAGTAGTTGTTAATTCCCAGTCCTCTGGCCATTCATGGCTAGCTATTATGGTAACGTCTGCCCCAGTATCAATCAATCCCTCAAAACGTTTCTCTAAGATTTTCACTGTTAACATGGGCCTAGAATCTCTAACAGTTTGTGACCACAACACTGAGGGCTGACCGGAGCTACCAAAACCCTGGGATCCTCGCTCCTTCTGAGCATAGGGTAAATTGCTGGTTAAGTCAGGTATAGGCACTAGCTGTGCGATTCGCTGTCCCTTTGGTATAAAACAGGGTGGTGATGGTGTCCACACCATTATTTTCACATTTCCTTGATAATCTTTATCAATTAAACCTGGTAGCACAAAAAGACCCATTTTTGATGCTGAGGATCGTCCCAACAATATAGCATGTGTTTCGAATGCCAATGGTCCATTGCAATTAGAGGATATTAAAGTAACTGAATTATCCTCTAAGGTGACCGATTCATTCGTTTCTGTGTCCAAGCCGGCGCTCCCTGCAGTCGCTCGGCTGAAGGCAAAGTCTGTGAGTCTTCTTTCCTCTCTACTGTGAGAACCCTGTTGGATTTTGGGGCACCGGGTTTCGCGCCCCGCGTCCCGTTTCCCGATTGAGGCAAAGTATTGCCGTGAGTATCAAATT
The DNA here is from genome assembly GCA_020746105.1 of Trogon surrucura. Classification (NCBI taxonomy): domain Eukaryota; kingdom Metazoa; phylum Chordata; class Aves; order Trogoniformes; family Trogonidae; genus Trogon; species Trogon surrucura. The sequence goes on along the minus strand of JAJGST010000004.1, from coordinate 88,869 downwards.
TAGATCGGCATTGAGTAGCCCAATGAAACCCCTTTTTGCATTTAGGGCACACTGTACCCGGTTTTCTCATTGTTCCTGCTGGCCCCTTCATAGGGCAATTTTTCATTACGTGACCTTCTTGTCCACACGTAAAGCATTTGACACTTGCTTTATTTACTGTAAGCTGCTGAGCCAGTGCAGATGCTATCAACTCAGCCTTATACCTATCCGATCCCTCATGCATGCAAGCCTTAATAAAATCTGTAATAGTAGCTGTTTTGTTAGTGGATCTCAGCATCTCCAGAATTCTTTTACAGTCCGCATTAGCATTCTCCACAGCAAGCTGCATTAATAATGCCTCTGCTGCCGCTGGTACATCTACCTGTCTTTCAATAGCTCCTTGTAATTGATCAATAAATTGAATGTAAGGTTTGTCATTAGCTTGCCTGATAGTACTAAAAGGTTTGCTTGATTTTTTCATGTCAGGAATCTTTTTAAAAGCTTTTGTTGCTAATTGAGCAGCGAGCTGTAAAAGTTCTGTAGTAAAATGAGCTTGAAGCTGTGGATTCGCAAACTGACCCTCCCCCAACAGCTGATCCGGGTTAATTGGAGCATTATTATTTTGAGCTACTGTAGCATGGGATATACATAACTCCCTGTATTCTACATACCAAATTGTATATTGGCTGGGTGTTAAAATCAACTTAAATACCACCTTCCAATCATGAGGAACCATAAGAAAAGCCTCTTTCATTGTCTCTATTAAATTTTCAGTATAGGATGATTGAATACCCGATTCAGCAACCGTACGCCGCAACTCTTTCAGCGTGCTATGAGAAATCTGTTGATGGTCTGGTGCCTGAGTCCCGTCCGGCCGCGTATGCATAACTACTGGCATAGCTTTAACTACCTGAGGAAAAAAGTCAGTGTTAAGGAAACCATGCTCATCACGATCGGTTAAAATATCTGTCAAGGAAATCTGAACCCTGGTGATAGAAGGCGGTGCTGGACAAACCTGTGGAGAAGATAAGGGAGGGGGTGCATAGGGTGGGGGTCGATAATTGAGTGGAACAAGAGAGTTCATCTGACCCTTATTTTGACACAGCTGCGAGCCAGATTTTGACAGCCCCTTTTTTCGAAAGTCCCAAAAAAACGTCCTGAGCAGTAGGTGCAGATGCCACCATGGCTCTATTCGGCGTGAGCGGAGGATAGAGGTTGGGTTCTGCCTCGGGGTCGCCAGGACCAACATCAAAGGAACTGTCGTCCTCCTCCGGATCCCCAGTTCTCAGCGCAATTCCCTCATAGCCACTCATCAATCCTTCTTGCAAACTTGTGAGATTAATCTGGCTAGTCTGTACCGCCGTTTCAGTTTGAGAGGACAAAAGGTTTACACAACTCGTTTGACTTGCAGTCTCTGTCTGCCGCGTAGGTGCTAAGTCAATTAAATCATTAGTGAGGTCTGTAGCAACAGAGCCCGCAGTGCTCGCCACACTGCTCTCAGAGCTGGCATCAGCAGCGCGTGGTTTCAGCGAGCGCAACGCCGCAAACAACGCTTTCCGTGTCTCTATATTATCAGGCGGACTGTCGTGACCAGCATGTTGTGCTTTAGTTAGCTCTTCGCCTACACGTTTCCAATCCTTAATTTCATAAGATCCTGTTTCAGGATACCAGGGGCAATTATGACCGATGCATAAAAGTAACAGAGTCACTTTCTGTGAGCTAATCTTATAACCGCGCTCCTTTGCAATACACATCAGTACATCATGATGAAGTTGTTGCGATCGTGTTGCGTTTTGCCCCATTTTTGTCCCCCGGCCGCGGTCCTCGTACCTGTTTCCTGAAGGGCGAGGATGGACGCGTCAGTTAATTCATCACCCCGTTCGGCTCACTGGGGGGTACTTCTCTTGGATATGATGAAGTCCCGATTCGGGCTGCCATTTGTTGAGAAGCACACACGAACTCCGAGATGGTGGAAAACGGAATTCACTTTATTGCAAGCAGGCACACATATTTATACCTACTAGCACGAAGCACTATTTTTGGGTTACAAACAAGAGATCAGACTATACAGCCAGGGTTGTTATTAGCTCATGTACTCCTTCAATCACTCTGTTATCACACAGGGAAAACAGACTTTGCCAGCTCTGTTTTGATCACACTCTCCCGTTCACTCCCATGCACATCGGGTGTACAAGAAGCACCTTATCTGTTCATTCTCACGGGCAAGCTCTCAACACGAGCTGTACTTGGCTGGTCAGGGTCTCTTTTCGTAATTAGCAAGCAAGAGTTTTGTACTTGTTTAGAAAAGAGCTCAAGGACGAAAGTCTTAATCCTGCAAGCAGTGCTGCCAGCACAGCTAACTAAAATGTAGGGTATCCACACTTCACCATCTCCAAGGCCTGTTCCAGCCAAAATGATTCGATAATTCTGTTCTAGCACACGTCCTGGAACAGCCCTGTGTGAGGAGCTTAATCCTTACACGCCTTCCCTGGAGCTTGTGCGGGGCGATGGTTTGCGTGTGTGCTGAAAAGAGCCTGGATGGCCGGGGATGTGTGAGTTCTTGCTGAGTGGGGCTTGCCCACCGCCCAGGGCTTCTCTGCTCCTCAAGATGCCCCACCAGGCAGCAGCCTGCGGGTGCACAGGGCACTGGCAGGGGACACGACGCTGGGGACACTTTCTCAATTTTATAGTGCAGCATTCACTCTCATGTTCACTGACATTTGCTGTTTTATTGGCAATGGGAATTGTCTAATCAGTCATTACACATCACTTTATCCATAGATTAAATATCCATTCCACAGGTATCAGCAGAAACCTAGATTCTGTGTAGGATATATAATTCTTAAACTGTACTTTTTGGACATGGTTCCGTTTTCCTGCCGTCCTCCATAGATTGTCACCGGTGTGCTCACCAGGCCCTGGATGGAGTAGATAAACCCAGAGCGTTACACAGAGACCAGTTTTCTCTCAGTCTCATTTCATCCTCATCGTTTCAGCAGAATATCTTTAAGCTTTTTGATCCTTGCTTCAGCCTACCCTGTGTACAGCTCGCTGCAGTTTGCTCAGAAAAACAATCTCCTATTTTCTAGCCTGGTGGGTTTTACTGAAGTACTGACATGCTGCTTTTTAGATCCATCTTCCCACTACATGTGAAACCACCAATCTCTTCTCTGGTTTAAGGCCTCCAAAATCAGTGAGTGGAAGAAGCGAAGGACTGGTCATGCTCATACCAAAGGCAGTGACATAGTTCCCTACTACTTCAGTGGAATCAGTTGTGCCACCAGCAACTGAGGAAAGAAAATAAAATGCAATAATAATTTTGTAGGTGGAATTGGATCATTTGAGCATGTGTATTTTTAAGCTGAAGAACGTTTTATTCCAATCTTTTATCTGGTCTGTTTTGGTGCTAGCGTAAACACCAGGCTTCATAATTTTTCTCCTTTTATATAGGTGTATACTTTCCTTAGATGTTTTCCAAAATTATGACTATTGTAGCTGCTTTTACAAATGAAATTGAAGAACGCCTGCAGATGCCCTTTACAGGGAGAGTATTAAGTTTTCTCTCTCTCGCCTTCTGGTCCAATAAGCGTTTATTTATAAAATGTGGAACAGATCCCACAGGACCCTAAAATATTAATTAGCTTGGTAAATATGCAGTGACCTAGGATATGGGTTCACATATTTGCTCCACATCCCGCAAACTAACGTGATTTAAACTAAGATATTTTTTATGCCTGTTTACTTGTTGGCTTCCTCATTTTTCTATTAAGAAAACTGCACTTGGGCTACCAAAGCACATCACTTGGGCAAAGTGAAGAAATCGAGGAAAGACAGAAGATAACAACATACTCTTAGGAGGTCATGGGACACGACTATTTAAATATGCTTTGTAAAGAAGAATCTTAGTATGATTTTTGACTGGTTAGAAGGTAAACTCTGAGTGCTCCCTTGCATCTTGGAGTGTGATAAGAGTAAGGATTTTACTGTAAGGAATTGTACCACGACCTAAGATTAATGGTAATAGTAGAGGTGCTGATGTGTTTATTTATCAGAAACTATGAGCAGTTGAAAGAAATAATCTCAGGAAGGAAAGAGAGAGTTGAGATTGTTCACCCTGGAGAAGGCACCGGAGAGACCTTATTGCGGCCTCCCAGGACCTGGAGGGGGCTACAGGAGAGCTGGAGAGGGACAGCTCGCAAGGGCGCGGAGTGGTAGGATGCGGGGCAGTGGTGTTAAACTGCAGCAGAGTAGGTTCTGCTCAGATATTAGGAAGAACTTTCCTGTGAGGGTGCTGAGACACTGGCACAGGTTGCCCAGAGACGCGGGGGATGCTCCGCCCCCCTGTAAGTGCCCAAGGCCGGGCTGGAGGAGGCTTTGAGCAACCCGGCCTGGTGGGAGGTGTCCCTGCTCCTGGCAGGGGGTCGGAACGAGATCTTTAAGGTCCCTTTGACCCCAAACCATTCGCCAACGGAATAAAAACAAGGAGCGAAGGAGGGGCCGAGGCGCGCCTGCCCTGCCCTTCGTTCCCCGGGCGGACACTGACCCCGCCGGCGGTGCGGGTTTTACAACGGGAAGCCCCGTTTTTGGCGGCCCCGGCGGGCGGAGATCAGAGGGGTTACCCGTTCCGCTTGCAGGGGGGAGCGCTGGGACAGCCGCTGTGGCACCCCAGCACCCACCGACACCTGCCCTGCCCGGCGGCCCCCTGCCGCCCCGCCGTCCTCGCTCCTCCACACCCCCTCAGCCCATCGCCGCGGGCCGAGCTCACGCCCCCTCCCAGCCGGCGCGTCCGCCGGGCCCGGTCCGGCGGCGGCAGCGGCGGGCGGGCGGAGGAGGGGGCTGCTGAGCGGCGTGTGCCGGGGCCACCGGGCGGCGGGGAGGGGGGCGGGCGCTGCGGGGGTGTCGGGTTCGAGCGAGGCGTGACCCAGCTGACGGGCGCCGTGCGGAGCCGGGCTGCGGGCGCGGAGCCGGCGGGGAGCAGCGGCAGCGGGCAGCGGCGCACGGCGTCGGCGAGCGGGTCGGCTCTGGCGCGGCGTCTCCTCCACCCCCTCGGGAGCCGAAAAGTTCGGCACATGCCGCCCAGAGGTGCCTTTTCCCATTTTCATTGCCTGGGTTTTCCGGGGGTGGGGGGGTGGGGAGGGGAATAAAAGGTTTGTTGGTATCGCTGGTGTAATGAGTTTGAGTTCGGCTTCCTCCAGCACTGATCACCTGGGGTGAGACGTTTTGGGGTGTGAGGGCTCTCAAAGCACCCTCCGCCTACCAAATATTGATTCCTCTGATTATTTGAAGGACCCCTGCCCTGTGTAGTCTCAGTTTATAAAACCCCAGTGTCAAGCTCCAGAGTGTGAGAACCCTGGGACAAGCATTTTACGCAGCCCCTGCCGTTCCTATGGATCACGTGGAGGGCGATGTGAAAATTTCTCTTAATTCACCCAGTGGAAGTGTAATATTTACAGCAGCTACAAGGAGGAGAGGAAAGAAACCCAAACCTCCCCAGCAGGTCGTATTTTAAGTTTGCTTCCTTTTCTTCCATCACCCTGATGACTGTATGTGTGTTTGAAGCCAAGGAGGCAGAAGAGTAGTTTGAAGGATTCATCCTTTTTGTCTGGGGCAGAACTCAAGTGTGTGTTTCCAAGGGGAAAAAAAACTACGTTAAGACACAATTAAACTGACCTATCTGTAGGTTAGCTGCTCCTGTCAAACTCTTCTCAAAAGCCAGAGTTTTGTTACATGCTCTTCTCTTTCAAAGCTGTCTTACAAAGCCTGTTTCTGTAGTTAAGGTGAGGCAACAAATTTCTACCAGGTGTTTTAAATCTCTCTTTTCAATAGAGAAGATACAGTTAAGTCTTCAGGAATTGCAGTCAGCTATAACCGACTTGCCCTGCACAAATCCTTAATGCTCTTATGTCTTTACTTTCACAAAATGCTGGTTTTGTGCTGGGGGCAGATGGGGTGAGGTTTCTGGTGGGCTCTGGTGAGTGTTGCTGTTACTTGCACTTGGATCTCCCAACTCTGCTGTTCCCTCTGTGAATTCATAGCCCAACATGTGAACTTGAACCTTTGGCAGAGAGGGCTGAGTGGGGGGACTGGGAGGTGAGCTGGGAGCCTGAGCTGCAGGCACGTTTTCATTGTCCTCATCAGCTGTGAGGATGGCGGGTCCGCATCGGTACGGTGATGTGACTGAATGCAAACCAGAGCTCACAACTGCTGGTGAGATTTATTTATTTGTTTTTTCTATCCAGGGAAGTAGGTTTGTGGGCACTACCTGGCCAGAGCTCAGTGTTTCTGCCTAGTAAGACCAAACAGCTTTTGCCAGTCTTCTGCTCCACTAACTGCTTTCCATCACCGTGCTGGTGCTGCTGAGCATTTTGAGTGAGGATGGCAGAAAAAACTTCTGTGCTCATTGCTGGCGTTGCTTTTGTGCCAGTCCCTGCGTGACTATTCTTCCCAAGTACCTCCTTTACTACAGAGCAAAACTATAGAAGCCCAATTAGTTTCTTTCCAACCCAGACTGTACTTTTAAACTCAACTCTTTTGTTAGGCCTGCCTTTGCCTTTCCCAGCTACTCCTGAGCCCCTGTCAAGCTTGCTGTGCACGCCGGCTCTGCTCTTCCTGTGAGGCTCCGAGTGCAATTGTTCTCAGCCTTTTCTATTCCAGAGAAGTTTGTAAAAAGAAAAAGCACCGATTGCTAAATATTGAGTTCAAACCCCCTGACAATACCCTTGCCTTTCTTAATTACTTTGCTGATAATTAAGGGTTGGTCCATGTTCTCCCAGGGTGGATATTGCTTGAGGACAGCTGAAACAGAACGGGAGCGGGACTGGAGTTGATTTCGGAGTCTTAGCCACAGGACTGCTCTGCTCGCAACCTTTCCAAGGCACTTTGTAAAGCTACAGGCAGAAAACTGTACTTCCAGCTGAGGCTGTTGGAAGCATCTTCCAGGAGGCTTGTGTATAATTAAGACTCGGGTGAAATTCTTGCTGCTGACTCGCAAGAGCCAAGTTTTGTGGAATCTTCCTACAGAGGGGAACTTGTCTCCAACCTTTTTAGCACAAGGTAGTAAAACTTCTTTTGCTTCAGTCCCTCAAAGCAGACACGCACAGACACGCTCTCTCAGGTTTGCCTGCACGTTCAATACCTGATGTTTTGTGTGCCTGAAGATCAAGTAATGGAGTGAAGTGCTTATCTGGTGTGTGTAATGGCGATACTAATCACATTAGTTTTACTTCTGCATTTGTAAATATCCAATTAAAATACCAAGCTTGAATAATGGGAGAGAAATGCTGTTGTCAACTGAAGAAAATGGTAATACTGTCAAAAATACCAGAGTAAACTTATTTTGATAAGGGAGTCTGTGCTTAAAACCTGCCTCTGGTTATTAGACTGTGTGGATTGCAGCCTGCATAATTAGGAAACTTTATTTTGGAGAAAAAAAACAACACACAGAAAAAAACAACAAAAAAAACCCAAAAAAGACCCAAACCCCATTGAAAGTGGGTTCTTTTTCTTTTTTTTTTTTATTTGAGGTTTGATCTGAGAAGCAGATGCAATGCTCTCAACTTACTCACTGCTCCTTCAACTTGAGGTAAAAATATTGTTTTCATGTCCACTTAGTCCTTTATGCCAAAAGCAAATAATACGGGTCTATCTTTCCCCTACACCCCTAGAAACTCTTGAATCATCAAAGAACATTTATTACTGATTAATGTTTCAAGAAAAACTATTGGTATGTTAATAGTAGTACAGTGCCACTGGGGAAAACAGGCACAGAAACTTAATTGGAATATGGGCACTGTGCAATTCTATAGTTTCGGTTTTTCTGTTTTTCTTTTTTTCTCCCCCCCCTTCTTCTGCAAGGGGAAAAGCTCTGCATGTTGTGCTAAGCTAATACAGGGTATGGGAGTGAGGAGGGAGAAGAGGATGTGGCTGCAAAAATCGGGTAGAGAGTCTTGCGGGAGTATGGGGTTGTTTGCGGTGTTGGGTCATTTAGATGGATTATTTTTTTTTCTTAGTCCATTTTTAGCAAGGTCTGAAGAAGAGTGAGGTTGGCAGCAGCCGTCATAATTGAACAATCTTGGAGACTTTCCTTTTCACTGACAGTCTGAAAAGAGACGTGGCGGGTTTCTTGGGAGCAAACAACCATCCGTGTGTGTTTTAGTGCGGTAACTGAGCGTGTTGCATTAATGCTCAAATAAAAACCTCTGAAGTTGAACCCATGCTGCCCACTTCAAACCCAGGTTCTCTTTGTCAGCGCTTTGAATCCGGCAGATGCAGGTCCTGGTGGTCCTGGTCTGCTTTTTTAGGAACACGGTGAGCCAGAGGGTGGCAGTGGGCTTTCCTAGTGCTTGGGTTTCTGTTCAACCACAGTCTGTCAAACTCACACACTTTTGTTGCTTCTGGGCATTTAGCAGATACTCTAGGATTTTCTTCAGCTGCTGATTTAATTTTTTTTTTTTTTTTGGCTCAAAATGGGATTAAATGCCACTGTGTGAGGAGTCTAAAGCAAATGACACCTGTTTATTCATGCTGCAAATGACCTGGCTTTCAGAACAAAAAGCCCAAGTAAACAAAGATGTCTTTCTTGTCACCCCAGACATCCATAAAGTGACACAACGTTGGCTTGAGCTCCAATTTCTTTTGTCATGTCGTAGCACTCCTGTTAAATTTGTGCCAGGCTCCCTGCCTGTATTTGCTGGCATTGGTAAACTAGTGTTAGGAAGATCAAAGTTAAAACATTTTTACTAACTTTTGAAGTTATGCTTTACAAATGCAGAACTTAAAGAATAGACTTCCATACCTGAAAGCTCCGTATAAAGCAGCAGTTTCCTACTGAAACTTGCTGTCAGTTCTCTGACCCTTCAGTTCAAGTGTCAGGAAGCAGAGGTGCAGTAGCACTGAGGGGAGTGGTAAGTCTGGACAGCTGAGAGTGTGGTGAAGAGGCATTTCTTTTTGCTGAGCTGGGATATCCAGAAATAGGCACGTACGGTTGTACAGACACCCTGTGTTTAGCTCCTGCTCCTTGTAACTCATGGAATCACCTGCGCTTGGTTCTCTCCAATGGTGTTTAATTGCATCAAGGACACTGAACTGGTCACTGCTTGGCTGATGTGCAAGGGTGTGTGAAAGCTTGCAAAACTAATTTTTTATTATTTCTTCTTCCCCTGAACAGAGCGTTTGCTGAAGATGACCTTGGAAGAAAGACGCCAAGAGTACTTAAGGGATTATGTTGCATTGAAAAATATTCCAAAGTGGATGGAAGACTTAAAAAGTAAGAGGGAAAGTGATGGTGAGTGAAATGGGAGTCTTTTTAACCACGGGCCATTCTGCTTTCTCAGTTTGAAGTTCCATGTAAGAGGGCCACGACTTGGAACCCATGTTGTTCCTAATGGTGGCAGCTGAACATGGGGACAAGAGCTCTTTGGGGGCAGGGGTGAAAAACCCCAACAAAATTTCCGAAAGCCTCATTGGTGTCCCCTAGTTCTGCAAGTAGCTCCAGGCAGAGTCATCATAACATTAATATTCTTAAATGTGTAAAATAGCTACTTTCTGAATGAGTCTTGCCTTCCAGCTACTCCAGCAGTCAGCCGTGCCTCACGAACTATTTTTGTGTGAAACTTGGCAAGCGTGATGATAGGGGGAATCTGCGCAACACATCACTGTTGTTGTAGGCAGCAGAAAAGCAGGGCACATGTGCAAGTTGTGTTGTTTTCTGGAAATCCAGAAGTGGGAGAAGACTGGGTTTGAAGCCTCTGTCTTGGGCTGAGGAACATCAGCCTGGTCTGTATGAACTCCCCTTTTCTTGGTGTGTGCAGCATTACCACAGTTATGATCACCAGTGGAATTGTCCAAATACTTGCAGTGAAGGCTGACCAGAAATGAAAATCTGATTCATTTAGAGAATTCTGTGTTCTGTAGGTAATTCTGTGATGGTGCCTTGTTCTCTGTCTGCTTTCCTTTTGTCCACACAAGGGTGTGGAAGAAGAGGGATGAATTGTGAGCTGGCTTCCTCCTCCCTTTCTCAAGTCTTGTTATCCTGCTTGGCTGAAGCTTGTGTTTTTTGGAAGAGGATCTGAGACCTGAAGTGTTTTCTGCTTCTGCAGATGTAGGAGTAGTTTTCTGACCTCTTGTTGTTTAAGGCAAATGCTGGCCCACGTGTGCAGGTGTCTGTGGAGTAATCTTGTGGCTGCAGGTGAACACGATCTTGTTGATGCTACTTCAGGTGAGGTGAGGCTAGAACTAACCAGCTGTTTTTAATATAATGGGAAAGCTGTAGTGCTTATTTTAGCCCAATCTGGAGGAGCTGACAGATTTGCAGATGCCATGGTCATACACAACTAATGCTATTACCTACTCCTGAAAGCATTTTTAATGACTTCTGAAGTGAGAACATGTCGGAGATTGCTGAGCTTTTCAATGCTGGTGAATAGTTGTATTGCAGCTGTACCCATAGACTTTTTTCTGCTATTAGAGTAGGTCTTTCTATATCTTAAAATAAAGAAGCCTGTCCATCTAGAAAACAAAGGCTGCATAAAATGAAAAAAAGATGACGTGACTTCTCCAAACTTCATTTTGGAGGCCTGTGGTATGTGGAGATGTGCAGTGTATCATGCGGTTTGACTGGGAGACTCTGTGTTCTAGCCTAAACTATGTTTTTATTCTAACTACTCAGATTCTGTATAATGTGCTAAAATTCACAGGTCTTGTATTACTTGTGCTGCTGAAGGTGACAAGGTGTGGATTTACGTTGTGATTGCTGTTACACTTCACATAAGCAAAATGTCAGCAGCTAATATGTGGATATTGAATCATGACAGTGGTGAATTTATTTTTCTTGTAGCTGCTCTCGCATTATTTCTGTTGGTAATAAGTACAATGCAAAAAAATGCTGGAAGGCAGAAGCTGTGCTGAAACACTTCTCTGCTGCTTGAAGCTTTTGTTATACTGTGCATTCAGGAGAAAATATCCACAGTCACTTCTGTTCTCTGATGTCCTTGTTGTCAATAAGCCGTGTGGAGCACTGAACTTCTAAAAGGTTAGGCTGCTGAAATGCTTCTATGGTTCAGCTGATCAGTACAATTAAAAAAAAACCAAAACATATTCATGTGACTGTTAGTGCATCTGTTTCAACCTTTATTTCCCTTAAATGTTGACCCCAATGTGAAGGTATCAAGAGTGTGTAAGAACAGTCTTTCTGAGCTGAAATACTGAGAAATTTGAATTTAAGTCTTCTTGCTGGTGAGAACTTCTGCTCTGTGTACTGGGAAGTAACAAAGGGCAGCTGATATGAACTAAATGAGGCTCTGGAGAGGGAAGTGAAGCCTCAGGTGTGTTGAAATTGGTGATGGCTTGATAATGCCATGCCCAAGTTCTGATGTGTTCTTCAAGTTAAATGCTGCTTCTTGAAGTGACAAACTGAAGAGGTCTAAAAAGGGAGGGCAGGGGAAATAATCCCCTGTGTGTTTGACAAGCCAGAACAGCGACTGATGGGCAATGTGGAAAGTTCTTCACTGTTTACTTCCAACACTGTGTACAGTGGGGAAAAAGAATGACAGATTAGTAAGTCATGGAGTGGCTGTTCAGGAAGAGTGATGAGGAGGAGATAAAGAGAGGAACCAAGAAAAAAATCAAGTGAAGCAGGTGCAATCACTCAGCTGCTGGAGTAAGAATCTCTAGCAGGAGGGGAGAAGAGCACCTGGGCTGGCAATAGTTCCTGTCGATACTCAACTGGAGATTAAGGGGGTTTAGTACTACACACAATTTTTGCACTGACTGTTCAGAAAGGTTGTGTGAACAATACAAAAGCTTTAAGATACCGATTTTTAGATGTGAGTGATACGCTGGAGGGGATCAGAAGACTTTGGTTAGGCACAGGTTTGTGTTATATGGAAGTTTAACAGAAGATTGTTAAGAAGTTGTTGTGTGGAACTGCTGGAAGGGAAATGTGCCAAAAGGTCATGTTGGGAAGGAACCAACCTGGCTGCCACGATACCTCTGCGTGTTCTTTACTGACAAATCTGGAGAACATATCTGAGTTTGTAGAGGAAAGTGTTTCTTCCACACTGCTCCTTCTCCACCCTTTGGTATGAGTTGTGTTCAGAATGAATTCCGAAGAGAACCAGTCAAGCCTGGAGTAGATTGATGTTAAGGTAGATTTTGGCAAGATGAGAAGTATTTATTGTAGTGGCATGTGTAACAAGTGAAGGCTTCCGAGGAGTGAAGTTCGGGAGTTCTGAATGGCAGCTGGCAAGGGGTCTGTCTTTTCTTCTGTTGTGGTTTGGTTGGTTTTTTTTTGTAGCAGCAAAGGTGTTTGAAAACATTTGGAATTTGAAAGCAGCCGAGTATAATTGTTGTCCTTGTTTTGCTCTTCTGTGACTAAAACCCCTCTGATCTGGGCAGGTCTCCTCATGGATGCGACTAGCCACGAGCAATTAGCTGGTGTGTGTTTTGGTCAATATTTCTGATGCTTTGATTTACGGGGGAAGTGGGGGAGCAGTGGACATCAACAGCCCTGGCTTTTGGTGCGCAACTTGCCCGGCTGCACAAGTGGACCCTAGAGATCAAGGATCATAACACCGTCCCTTCCCTTTTTAATGTCAGAGGGGATGGTGGGAAGGGAGGAAAAATTCTTGTCCTAGAAGTAGTTCTGTAAATGTAAGCTTTCTTTATTTTAAGGAAAATTTGTTAAGGAAATGACTTGTCCACTTTGGCAATGAGGAATGAGCCTGTCCCACAGGGCTGGGTAGTACATATGTACTGTAACGCGCCAGTCCTCGCGCTTGTTGTCCTTCAGATACACCGCAGGCAGCCACGTCTCATCTGTCGGGTTCCTTCCTGGCAACATGCGAATAATGGACTTGTTTTCTGAAGCTGTGGGATTTGTATACCTTTATTTGAGTCCTTTTTATTATATACTACTTTGTGCTGGGCACCCCCTGCTGTACAGCAGGGGTAGCTGATATTTTGTGATGGTGGTGGATGAAATGCCACGTGTAGATGAGTAACTACAGTGGGTGTTTTTGTCTTTGGAGATAAATACTAGCTTTTGAAGTTAAATATTAGCTTTTTCTTGGATACACGGTTATTCCCAAAGATGTCTTTACTCTTCAGTGGGCAATTTGAGAGGTGACTTCAGAAAACTTTTTTTTTCTTGAAAGCTTTTTGAAAAATCAGGGTCTCGGGAATTCTCTTGTCACTGAGTTTTGTGCGTCACTGGTAGAAAAATGTCTGGCAGCTGTGCCAAGAAAACAGCAAATTCAGATGATAGTTTAAAGATCTTTGTTTATGGTAAGAACTATTTTTGACTGGATGAAGTTAAGGAAGGACATGGTAACTTTTTTATGTGTTTGAGCCTAAATGACATGAAAGGACTAGGGTCTTTATTTTTAGCAAGTCTTGGAGTGTATTTAAATATTTTGGTATCCTCTGGATTGTCTTAATCTGCTGTGTGTTTGTTTGAAAATTACATGGTTCAAACTGTATTCAAATTCATCTACTTTGACTCTCAGGGTTTTATGTATAACAGTAAGATTTTGATTTTACAGAAGTGTCTTTATACCTTGAATCTCTAGCTTTCTAAATATTCACAGTGAGTCGACATAAGATTATAGAGACAAAGCATCTGGATGAGCCACTTGGTTCTTCGTGCCGAAAAGAAAATGTGTGGTGATACTGAGCTCTGTTAATTGACTAACGACGGGTAATCCTGGGTCCTTCAGAGCATTGCCGTGTGGCCCTGTGTGGTGTGAGTGTCTGTCCTGCAGGAACCGGGCGTCAAGGTGGCCGTCATCAAACAGCCTTCGGAAAGTAGCGCTGCTGCTGAGCCGCAGCCAAGTTCTGCCAGGCATCTACAGGGGAGAAATAGCAGCTCTCGGATCCACTCGTTTTCAGTGAGTTACACACACACACACACAAATTATGTTCTGCTAGAACATTAAGATAAGAGTTGCTTGACAATCCTGAAGCTCTGTCTGCAGTAGCTGCATGAAACCAGTACACTGTGAGACCGTCTCCACACCAAAACACCCCATCTGTGAGCTTGTGTTATCTTTTTTCTTACAGTGTCTTTAACAGCTGTCGTTGGAACAAATTTCTAGCTGGCTGAGGAGGATGGAAGGAAATGGAGATGTCTTAGCTCTGTGTGATGCTTGCTGTGTGTCAGTCAGAAAATTCAGCTTTTGCTCCTGAAGCCCTTTGGTTAAGGCCACAGTACAGCAGTTTTTCTGCTGAGCTTGCATAAACTGCAGTAATTTGTGTGCCCCAGTTCAGATCTCCTGCTGCCAACTGTGGCCTTGAATGGGGAGCCCAGCTTGGCTTGAACTCGTGCTGTAACTGGTTTTGTCGTTCATTTTCGCGTCCTGGCATGCCACTCCGTGACTTGTGCTAAATGTTTTATCACAGCTTTTCTTACAGACCAGTGTGTTTAAGGTTAGGAAGCCGTGTCGTTCAGAGGCACGTGGAGATCACTGCTTCTTAATTGCTGTGTGTAATAGCTGGGAGAGCTCCACCAAAAAGCTGATGTCTGTGGCTTCCTTGAGTTGTGTGAAGATCCTGGTAATGAAGTATTTTGATTCCTTAAGAAATGACATGCTTTTTATGGAAGTGGATATTAATCTGTTTGCTTATTTCTTTTGTCTGTTGGTGTTAGGCATGTATTAAGGAAAGAGAAAAGGAATGGGAGTGGTAACAACAGCAAGCCATGATTGCAGCTTCTTAGTCTGTTTGAACTGTGTCCAGGTGTCTGTGTGCCCGTGGCATAAAGTGGAGTGACTTTAAAGGCTGAGTGTTGGGGAATGGCTCGCAGAGAGGGGTCGTTCTGATCGTGTGCAGTTGGTGGGCCAACAGAGTGACGCTCACTTGGAGGGGACTGGTGTCGCCGGCCTTGACATGACTAGGCCCAACTAGGCCCCTGACACAGGTGTGTTGCCCCCTCAGCAAGGTCACAGTGCCCTTGAAGCAGGAAAACAACTAGGGCAGAACCGGTTAGAGCCGGTGAGAGAGGGGCTGCAGCTAGAGCGGGAGGCCACAGGTAGGCGGGGTGTGCAAACGTGACCTTTCCGGGCTGGCCTATGAACACGCTGTGTTTGGAATACATTAATGCAGAATGTATATAAAGCCACAGGCAGCGCAGTAAAGTTGTCACCACTTTATGATTCTGTTGGATTGCTGGTGTCCTTTGTTACCTTCTCGTCAAGTGGCGCCCGAACAGGGACCCCGCTTATTCCAACAGGGGTCAACCTAGAAAAGACGAGAAGCCAGAGACCGGTGCACCGGGAGCCGGTGCGGCGACTCCTCCGGCAGGGGGCACGACGAGCCCGGGAGGACGGCAGGGGGCCGGGAGCTGCGGAGAGGGAGCGCTCCGTCGCAGGAGTAGGGGACGCGCAGAAGACACGGCTGGCCAGCATGGATAAAGAGGTAGCGCTTTCTCTACTTCGATGCTTTTTAGAAAAGCGACAAGTGAACTTTAATCTTAAACATCTGTCCGCTCTGTGTGCCTATGGTTGCGCAAAGGGATTTTTCAAATCGGGAGATGATTATTTAGATTGGAACCAGTGGAGGGAATTTGGCAGTGAACGTTGGGACGATGTTATAGATGGAAAAAAAGGAAGCCAAAGCTCTCCAGGTTCCCTGGCGAGAGACTATTAATGCAATCGCCAAATATAAAGAGGAGAGGGCCCTGCCTGTCTCGGTGTCGGCGAAGCTGGATGGAACGCAAAGGGTGGCTCCTGCCCTTGTGGAAAATCACCAGCCGCGGGCTTTTAATTTGTTGGCGCCAGGACCGCCTGCTGTAGGTTTGCCGGTGGAGGTCGCTGGGACCGCGGCAGAAGCGTAGCTCTAGTGGTTCAGGTTCTGAGGAAGAGCTATCTGATTGGTTTGAGAAGTTGTTTAGGGTTTGTCAAAAGAAGAGGGTGAAGTGGCATAAAGTGGAGTGACTTTAAAGGCTGAGCTGGTTTATGTTGAGCTGCAACAGATGTCAAAAGCGACCGGAGCAGTAGGGAGTAACTGGAGCTCTGTGTGCTCTGCTTCTCCCAGGCTCTTGGCTGCCCTTTGGGGGTTTGTCCTGAGCAGATGCGAAGCTGCGGAGTGGTACAAATCTGACCGTGTGATCTACTGACCGCATGCACCTTGATTTTTCCTAAACACACACCTCAGCTATTCTTTTCTGAAGGTGGCTTTGCATAGCGTGGAGATGAGGAAGACTCTTGAGGTGCGAGTTTGAGCGTAAACTGAGAAATAATTTTTGTGATGTGTATATGTTGGTTTGTTTTTAGAGGCAAATATTTCTGTACAGTTAATGATAGCCCTGATGTAAGTGGCTGAAGCAGTGTGTTTAGTATGGTGGGGCAAAAAATACAGTAAAAGGAAAGAACGGATATGCATTCAGTTGACCTTGTAACTCCCTGGCAAGCTGCACACATATAACCTTTATAGGATGGATTAGCTGTCAAAGAAATGATGCTTGTGTTAGTTTTCTTTGAAGTGTTTTGGGGGGAGAACAAAAAATTCTTGTTTTCAGAAAGTGTGAGAGATGATTGTGAAAAAGCAAAAAATCAGTTCTGTTTGTATAGATTAAGAACACGTAATCCGGTGTGGCTAATCCTCTCTCGAAGAAAGTCCTTTGTCTCTGATGTAATGAAGAAGATGACTACTTCTTAAGCTGCTGTTCCATGATTTTTTTTTTAACAAGTTAACTTCCACATAGTGTTGAGCTTGTACAGGTCCTTGGTAGAGTTACTGTGTTGTGGCCCGTTTGCCTGGAGCTGAGAGAACCCTCTTATCTCCAGTGGCAGCTTGTCCCTCAAGGGGCAAGAGTTAACTGTAGGAGAGGATGCTGCTCTGAACACAAAATTAGTATCCTGATTGAAGTTCCCCGATCTCTCAGTGTGTTTTAGAGAGTGTAGGTGGAGATGCAAAGGGAAGTTAAGCTTGTCTTTGCCAGAAGGAATGTGTCTGAGTGCTTGGTGGCCCGAGTCTTGACCAGATTAACTCCGAAGCTTCTGCCCCATACGATATGAGAAGCAATCTTTTTTTTTTGGTAGCTACTGAATATGGCTGTGCACTGAAGTTTTTTACAGGAGTCTCTAGGGAAGTACTAACTAGAGTTAGACAGTCCAGATGATGCCGTGTACGGTCACCTGGTAGGCTTGTTCAGGATGTGAAGAAGGATGACTTCAGCAGCAGTGATGCTGTGTGGAGGTGGGTATGTGCTGTTCCTCAGAAACTGCTGGAAAAGCGGAGGGTTTCAGAGTTGCAGCCTGGAGTTTTTCAGTGGCTGATTTGTCTTGTATTCAAGGCTGCTAAGGGAAGAGGAGAAGAAGGGTCACTTTTTGAGATAGCTGAATGTATGCAGGGAAAAAGAACAGGTTATGCATCTTGGTTTCCAGTAATCTGTTTATATACGTCTTTCTCTTTTGATTTAATTTTTTCCCCTTCTTTTTTTTGTGTATAAAATGTGTTCTCCTTTGGAGCATGGGGGACTGCAAGATCGCATCCTTAAATTAATGTCTTGCTCTACAAAGACCATTTCAGTAAGTCACCCAGTCTTGCTCAGTACGGTAGCTTGGCGAAAGCCCTAATCTCTAATTTGTGATGGCTTGTGGCACATGTTCTCGCAGTCTTTCGCGGACAGATGTGAGCCAGTGCATGAGCCTGACTAGAAGTCCTGTGTCTGTGTTTAGGAAGAGGCCAAGATCAAGCTGTTAAGCCGTGACTGGTGTAGACCTGTTGCCCTGTCAACTAACTACATGACTTTGGGTTATCTTGAATTCAAGTGTAGGTGGAAAAAGCTGATATTCTCCTGCAGAGGGCTGGGAGCTTCTTTTGATCTGATAGTAAGAGGCTGGTATGGTTTGTATTAATTTGCTGTAGCTTAGAAGTGACAGACACTTGGGAAGGTGCTGAACTATGGCTTCAGTGAGGGTTTTCTGCCTGGGGCTGGTAGTAATTAGTGATCACACAGGATAGGCCTGTCAGCTGCTGCTCTCTGGATGTGGGAGGCTTGCATCAAGGCTGAGGGTTAACCACCATGTACGGACACTAGTTGAACTCCCTCGATAAGGTGGGGAGATCATTGATGCAGTTTAAGTTGACTGAGCTCTCTGTTTGGATCCCGTTAACCAACTGTCATGCATAGTTGCATTTCCTTCATGCACAATTAAACATTTGATTACACACGTGTTAAAACTCCAACCATTGGAAGCCAGATAAGCCTGGTTTCCCTTTTCCTGGTTCAGCACATAAAAAATGTCTCTAACAAACCGTGGTGGTTCGAGCCGAGTTACCGGCGGGAAGGAAACAAAGGAACCACATGGTCGCTCGCTCCCCCCTACCGAGAGTGAGGGGAAGAGCCCGAAAGGAGCCGCAGGCAAAGGCCTCGTGGGGTTGAGATAAAAACAGTTGGTTTTAATGGTGAACATAAATGGTAACAATAAGAGTGAAATAACAGTAATGTTTAACCAGATATAACGCGAGTAACGTGTAACGCGGATCTCACCAACCCGAACGGACCGAAAACCGGAAAAGAAGAGCGCCCCCACCCCGACCGCTCCGTGTATATATACCCCGAGCATGACATCATGGTGGTATCGAATATCCCTTTGGCTAGCAACTAGACTGGTTTGGTTGAGCTATTCCCTATTCCCGGCTAGCTTCTTTACTGAGAATTAACCCTATCCTAGCTGAACCCAGTACAGCGTCAAACTGCCGTTGTGACGTGTGACTGTGACATCACGGAGCCCCCGTCATAAGCCAGGTCCCGGGGCCTTCGCTCCAGCAGCGCCAGCGGTGGCAGCGCCAGCAGCGGCAGCGTTAGCAGCAGCAGCAGCGTTGGCAGCAGCAGCGTCGGCAGCGGCGATATGGTGCTGGCACGGGGGGGCTGTGGTCCCCACGTGCCTCCTCATCTTCCTCCTGGTGGCCCTGCTGCCCCAGGAGGTTGAGGCTGCTCCATGGCAAGTGCCGGGACCAGGTAGGTGGGCAGGGGAGGGCCAGCCCCCAGCCCTGGCAGTGTGGTTCGGGACCCTGGGCTGGTGGCAGGGCTGGGGGTGCCGTGGGGCAGGGCCAGGAGAGCAGCGGGGCTGGGCTGGGCTGGGCTGGGTGAGCCACGGCCAGCTCCACGGGCAGCAGGAGGCGGGTGTCCCGTGGGCAGGAGGCTGTAGCTGCTGCGGGGACACTTTCCAGGGGAGCGGTGGGGCCAGGACATGCAGTGCGGGGGGAGAACCCGTCCCTGGAGCTGGCCCTGTGTCACCCTGCCCCGCGGCAGTGTTCCCCCAGCCCGCGGGGCAGGGCCAGAGCGGCACCGCAGGGGCCAGGCAAGAGCCGGCTTCTCGCAGCAGCTCTGGGGCAGCTTCTCCCTGGCCCAGGCTCTTCCACGTGAGGGATCCTTATTTCTCAGCCGTGCTTTCCCGTGGGCTTGTTTTGTGCCCAGTAGGAAACCCCCAAGGAGCCCTACGCTGGCCCATGCGGTCTTTGCACGGGGCCCACAAACATCTTTCGAGAGCTGCCAGCTGCCAGCCACCTGTCACCCAGGGCCCTGTGCAGCTTTGGAAATCGCCACCCGCGACTGGGTGCCACGGCATTGCCTGCCCCAGCTCCAGTCCCTGCAGGACACTGGGGAAAAAGGGGATCCCAGCATCTGATGGAAATGTGCTTGGTTACAGCTGTGCCTCTGACCGATGGTGCCCCGACTGCTCAGCCAGATCTTGTCCCGGAGCCTCAGGGCGATCCCGCAGGTACGTCACTTGAAGGAGAGAGCATTTAGGGTTTAAGAGGCTGCTCACAGGAAACTGAACTTCCTGTTTGCTCGGTCAGCGCTCGGCCAAGAGCAGAAGAGCAGAGAGCGAATGGGTCCAGCTCAGCGACCTGCCCTGTGGCAAAGCTCTGCCTTGCAAAACTGTCTTTGCCAGCAGCCTCCTGACACACACACTGCTTCCCCTGGGCTTGAGTTTGGAGCTGGTGTGAGCTCCAGGGAGCCCTTTCTCCCAACAGCTCCCCGCGTGCTTGGTTTCAGACCGGCACGGTGCAGGCACCCCGTGATGGTGGGCACAGCGCTCCTGAGCAGAAGGGAGAGACGAGTGCCGTGGAGCACTCCTGCGCTCAAGCTGCATTCACTGCTTGTCACATCTGCAGAAGTCTGTTGAACTATTTCCTGGGAGCTTCTCTCTTCTGTTTCTTTACAGATGTTCCAGGCGGTGAGGGATATCCAGCTTCCCGGCTGGGTGCTTGGGCTGACGCTCAGGGAGATGCCGTGGGTACGTCCTGTTTTCAGTTCCTTTGAGCGCTGCCAGCTCAAAGCCCAAATGCGAGCGAGGCCTCTCTCGCGGTTGTGACAACAGAGACCTGCACCGCGTGTGCCACGTTGTTCCTTGATCCCCTCCTGTGTTCTGTCAGTCACTGATGACAGTGTGCCTCACGGCAGTGCAGAACGGAAACTTCTCATGGGTGTTTGGTCGCAGGTGTGGAGCCAGGGAGAGCTTTTGCAGCTTCTCGGCTGGATCCTGCACCGGAGCTCACCTGGCGTCCCAGGCGTGAGTACTCCATCTCTGGACCCAGTTCACAGACCAGCGCTTGTTTCCACTGTTTTCTCTGGCATAATCTAACTTTATACTTTCTGCAAAGGTCCTCAAAGAGTAAACTATGGGCTTGGAAGAGGTAAATCTTCCCAGCGAGTATCAGGAGTCCTTAAGCAAATCCTGAGGGATCTGGACAATGCCGGAGACGGTGACTGTCCCCCTCTCTTTCTCCAGAGCTGGGCCAAGACACCGAGGCAGATAGAGGAGATGGAAGAGCCTCCCTGCCCGTCTCGGCCGATGAATTACAGGGGATGCCAAGGGCTGGCCTGCCAGGTAATTACCGTCCCGTGGCCACGAGGTGCCACCCATCAGGACCATGCTGTGTCTGTCAGCAGGTCCTTGCCCCGATGCCAGCTCTTGCTGGCTCCAGAGCCATGCCCTGACTCCCAGACTGGGCACGGGCTTAGAGGGAACCTCCGCGTCCTCCTGGACATGCTCTGTGCCTGAGCCATGCTGAGGCTTTCTCTGTCACCTCTGCTTTCTCACAGTGCTGTCGGAGCCTGCAGGAGACCATGACGACGATGACCAAGCTGATGAATTCTTTCGAGCAGCCTCAGGTACCGAGCTGTCTTGCTGGAGTCCCCAAGTGGGAGTCCCCTTCCAAAACCTGGGAGTGCTGCAAGCGGTGTCCATGCTGGAGAGAGAGCAGAAGGAGAGGGCAAGGCTCAAGTCCAGAGGGAGAGAGCTCAGGTGGCTCCTGAGAGGGCCTGGCTCCAGCCCCTGGGGCTGTGGGAGCTGGCCCAGGGAGAGGGAGAGCTGGGGCTGGCACTCCCTGCTGCAGGGATGGTTTTTGTCCTCTTTTGTCCCTGCAAGGAGCAAGGGGCCGAGGAGCTGCGCTCCCGCCACGCTCTGCCTCTGCCCTCTGGAGCTGGGTTCCGTGGGACAGCCTGTCCCCAAGGGTGGCAGCGTGCCGCCAGGCACCAGCACTGGGGGAAGCGCAGAACCTCCTGGCCATAGCCAGCGTGCTGCAAGGTCACTGGTCACACGCAGGACAGACTAACCCTCCAAATCGTTCCCTCAGATCCAGCCAGCGAGGACACGGATGTTCTCTGCCCTGGAGACGTGCGGAGGCGCTGCATGGTCACCACGGCGACGCTTATGATCGTCATCCCTGCTGTGGTTGCGGCGCTCGTTGTCTTTGTCTGGTGGCGGAGAAAGAAAAAACAGCGAGTCCTGATTTCTGGCCCCTCCACCGCTCCCCCCCACAGCTCAGCCCGTGGTGGTGAGCCTTGCCAGCTCTGGGCAGTGCCGGGCAGAAGAGTCCCCGTGTCCCCTCCTGCAGCTGAGGCTCGGCCAGGGTGAGGCTCAAACCCCGCCCGGGGCTCAGCAGACCCCTCTTTCCGCAGGGCCAGGGCGGGAGCTGAGTACGGCCCCAGCGACCGCAGCTCCCACTGTGACAGCTGGAGCCAACGTGACTGGGACCCCGGCATCCGCCCCTCCCGCCCGAGGACCCGGAGCGCCCGTGTTTCCCATGGCCCCGCGCCCCGTCCCCGGCGAGGAACCAGCCCGGCGCCGAGGACTCCAGCCCGGCACGGCCCCTCTGCCCCCCGAGACCCCCACCCCCAACCGAGCGTCCCACCCGTCCTGCCCCACCTCGGCCCCCCGTCCCTCGGGCACCCCCCCTGCCCCCCAACTTCCGTCAATAAACTGCCCGGCTGGGGCTGGGGACACAAGCCCTGGGTGTCATCGTCGTTGTTGGATCAAGCACATGAAGTTTCTCCTCATGTTGAGGTGGAACTTCCTCTGTTCTAACTTAAACCCATTATTCCTTGTTCTGTCACTGGGCACGACTCAGAAGAGATTGGCCCCTTCCCCTTGACCCCCACCCCTCAGGTATTTCTGTACGTTAATAAAGCCCCTCTCAGCCGTCCCCTCTCCAGGCTGAACAGCCCCAGCTCTCTCAGTCTCCACAGCAGAGATGTTCAGTCCCTTGATCACCCTCGTAGCTCTCCCTTGGACTCTCTCCAGCAGTTCCCTGTCTCTATGGAGCTGAGGGGCCCAGAACTGGACACAAGATTCCAGATGTGGCCTCACCAGGGCAGAGTAGAGGGGCAGGAGGACCTCTCTCCACCTACTGGCTACTCCCCTTCTAATACACCTCAGGATGCCCTTGGCCTTCTTGCCCAGGAGGGCACACTGCTGGCTCATGGCCATCCTGCTGCCCACCAGCACCCCCAGGTCCCTTTCCCCTGTGCTGCTCTCCAGCAGGGCAGTCCCCAGCCTGTGCTGGCACATGGGGTTATTCTTTCCCAAGTGCAAAACTCTACACTTGCCCTTGTTGAACTTCATAAGATTTCTCCCCGCCCAGCCCTCCAGCCTGTCCAGGTCTCTCTGAATGGCTGCACAGCCTTCTGGTGTGTCAACCACTCCTCCCAGTTTGGTGTCATCAGCAAACTTGCTGACAACATTCTCTAATCCCTCATCCAGATCATTGATAAATATATTAAACAGCACCTGCCCAAGCACTGACCCCTGAGGGACCCCACTAGACACAGGCATCCAGCCAGACTCTGCCCCAGTGACCACAACTCTCTGGCTCCTTCCCTTCAAGCAGTTCTCGACCCACCTCACTACTTGGTCATCCAGACCACACTTCCTCAGTTAGTCCAAGGGTGTTTATGGTTATGACTCCACAATTTATTGATAGAGTCAAGCTGTGGCTCATTCCCAGCCCCATCCACGCCCGTATTTTCACCAGCAAGTGGTTCACCTGCCTGGTACTGATTCACCTTTCCCTTAGCAGCCGACCCTCCCCAGCTCCATCCTCACCCCGCGGTTCCCTGACTAACCTCCCAAACTTCTCAGAGATGGCAGAAACCTGAGAGGGAGAAACCAGCACTAGCAAGCCTTGGAAAGGGATGGTGGGCAAGTGCAGAAGAAATAGTGCTCCAGTGGGAAGGATCCCCAGGCAGGGGGGAGCAAACCCACGACCCTGGGAAAACTGGATTACAGCCACCCCAGAGCGTAAGCAAAGCTGAGAGGAGAAGGAGAGGCTCCAGAGCGCATTGCTTTGCACAACTTTTGCCCAGAAAGCAGGGAAACGTTGCCGCCCCAGGGTGTTCGCTCCTCCGGAGATGCTGACAAAGGGAGAAAGAATGTATCCTGGCACAGTCTGGCCTCCTGTGTGATGTCCTGTAGCGTGCAGGACACAGTGACATGCAGCACTATTCCTCCAGCTGTGGGTGGCAGGAGAAACAAGAGCACTCCCGGAAGTTTCAAGATCTCGTGCACTGAAGGCGTCGTGGCAGTCTTGGGCTCCGCGTTCTACGGGTCGGTGTTCTTCTGCGTGCTCTGTCTGTGCCTGAGGAAAAGAATTATAAAGAGTTGTTTGGGGCAGTAAAGGGGGGAAGGGGGATGTTGCCAAACCCTGCTGTTAGATGGCTGCTCTTAGCCACAAAGTCTAGAGGGGTCCCTTTGGAGAGCCGGCCAAGTTAACGACCATCACACCAATATGGCTACAGATCATCCTCTCCTTATTGCTCCGGACAGCTCAATCTATACAGTTCAGCAGTGTCCCCGCGCCTGCCACAGAGTGGGTCAGTTACAGGTTCACACGCGCCAGCGTTTTATTGGGTAGTGCCATTCAACTCTGCAGGCGGCTCTCGCCCCCCCTTCTCCCCCCGGGGCCAGCACCTCCAGCCAAGCATCTCGCAAAGCTCTCACAAAACAGATAAAACCTCCTCCTCCCCGTGTTCCAAGGCAGCTTCAAGGACAGAGCCTCTGTTTAGGCCTAAGCTGGGTTGTCCACATCTTTAAAGTAACACTGCGCCTCTGCTCCACAAGAAATTCCTCTACATATCCCCCTTTTTCTTTTTGGACAACCCAGGCTTTGTCCGCTAGCTTGCTTATCATTTTCTTGATTGTACTTATCAAACAACTAAACATAACTAAGCCTATAACAATTAAAACTGCAATAACCAAAAATGCCTTAACTAAACTCTTAATTCATCCTGTCAAAGTTCTCACACCCATCACCCTAAATCATACTTTGATCCTTAATCACACACTTCTAACAAAGCAAAAGGCAGCTGGTTTCCCTGCCTTGCTTTTAGCTAAAGAAAGATCACTCTGCTGGTTAGTACATAAACCTTAACACCTACTATGTGGCTTTGATTACACAACCAATATCAGCTTCATTGTCAGTCACACACAGAGGATACATATTAATACAACAGGTAACATTGAGAACAGTTACATTTCCCCATAATTGCTCTGCCATCAGCCGTGAGCATCTTCTGCCAGCCCAACCCATGTCGTCGTTGGTAATCGGTACCTCAGGGTCCCATCACGTCACTGGGCGAAACAGAGGGGTTCAACAGGCAGGCCCAGTGCACGGTCGTGTTGCTGCTGCGCTGTTGAGGTGACAGGATGCTGCACAGCCACATCATGCAGGATCATGCGGTTCCCAGGTCCCTTGTCCATTACTGATAATAACAGGACACGCAATTGAACTGGCTGCTTCCCAATCTCCCTCTGTTATAGCGTCTCTGATGACACCGCTCCATCGCTGTTGCAAAGGATCCTTTATGGTTCAAGCTTGAAAATCAGGCTTGAGTGAGGGAGCTGATGGTAATGGGGGAGCTGAACTGGTTTAAGGGTTTCTTCTATTTCTTGCTGTCTAGTTGATAATTCAGCGAGTTTGTTCAGCACCTCTTTCAGGAGTTCATCCTGATCTTCTTTTCTTCCCCCCCCCCCCCTTTTTTTTTTTTTCCTTTTTTTTTTCTTATTAGCTCAAGTATTACTTCAATCACTCTGTTACCACACAGGGAGAGCAGAATTTCCCAGCTCTGTTTTGATCATACTCTCCCGTTCACTCCCATGCACATCTGGTGTACAAGAAGCGTCTTATCTTCATTCTCACGGACAAGCTCTCAACATGAGCTGTACCTGGCTGGTCAGGGTCTCTTTTCATAATTAACAAGCAAGAGTTATGCACTTGTTTAGAAAAGAGCTCGGCTCAAGGACCAAAGTCTTAATTCTGCAACACAGTGCAGTTTCTCCTCTTTTTTTTTTTCCCTTCCACCCAGTCAGGACGAGCAGGGAGTTTCTTCCTTTGCCTTTTTCCTTTCCTGCCCTCCCCTCAACGCTTCGATCGCTGCCGCAGCAACTTTCTTTTCTGCTTGCGTGATTTCTAGAGTGCGTATTACGGTTTTCCAAACTGTTCCTAGTTCTTTCGCTTCTTTTCCTTCTTTTCCTCCCTCTAGAGTACAGTCCCACCAAAAGTCTCCTCCTTCACGCCATTCCGTGGAACTAAAGGTTAATGGCGGGTCGTTCATTCTCTCCCGTTTCCGATCCCATGGGGCTAATACGTCTCGCTCCTTTACTTGTCCTCCTCTCTTACAGAGTATACTAAGGAGGCGAGTTGCCGCGTCCGTTTCCATCGCGGTCTTACCTTGGCAGGGGCTTGATCGGTCGCTCAAGCTCTGGTCTCCGGTGCCCTTTTGGTCACACCCGGAACTCTCCTGCCTCCAGCTCTCCGGCTCCCAAATCGGGTCACCTCCGATGCTTCGGAGTCTTCCCACATTTAAGCAATCCGCATTTAAGCGTCCATAGAGGGTCCCTTGTTCAGGCGCCAGATCTAGAGGGGTCCCTTCGGAGAGCCGGCCAAGTTAACGACCATCACACCAATATGGCTACAGGTCATCCTCTCTTTATTGCCCCGGACAGCTCAATCTATACAGTTCAGCAGTGTCCCCGCGCCTGCCCCTTCACAGAGTTGGTCAGTTACAGGTTTACACGCGCCAGCGTTTTATTGGGTAGTGCCATTCAACTGTGCAAGCGGCTCTCGCCCCCCCTCCTCCCCCCGGGGCCAGCACCTCCCGCCAAGCATCTCGCAAAGCTCTCACAAAACAGATAAAACCTCCTCCTCCCCGTGTTCCAAGGCAGCTTCAAGGACAGAGCCTTTGTTTAGGCCTAAGCTGGGTTGTCCACACCTTTAAAGTGATACCACACCTCTGCTCCACAAGAAATTCCTCTACAGTTTTCTGTTTCCTCAATGCTATTTTCTTTACTGGAGACCTGACCTACTCTTTTACAACATTTACTATGCAACTGCCGACCCTTTTTTTCCAGAGAACTTCCAGGGGGTTTTGTTCCAGTCTTCCCATTTCCTGCCACATTTCTCACCGTTCTCTCAGAAGGAAATCCAGGTGTATTCTGTGGAACAAGGTTACATCTGGAAGGACCTGAAAAGTTACACTCTTCAGAATTAAAAGCTTTAAGAGCAAACTCTGCCTCATCATTCCTGTTTTCAAAATCAGTGAATCACACAACAGCCCAGGTTGGAGGTGACCTCAAAAGATCATCTGGCCCAGCCTTTAAAATCTTCCACTCCACTGCCCAGACTCGAGGGAGCTGCTAAATACAGCTGCTGAAGGCAAGGCTCAAGTTCAGAACACACACACGCTTTCAAGAAAAACTTAGCCTAGAGCTCCTGTCTCAGCTTCTGTTCCCTCACACCACAGTCAGGCTCCTCTCACCATCTCAGTTTGTGAATAGTCCAAAGGCTTCAGTTGAAATTAACTTTCAGTCACAAGTATCACTCCTGAAAAATGAACTGGGACTATACATGTGAAGATACAGTAGACACTAGAAGAACATACACTCCGATACAGGAACCCATTTTAATCCCTTACGTACCAAGATACATGGAATATTATATATTTATCTATACATGGAAGATACATGCGAATTCATTATATACACCTGGAGTTTAATCCCACCCCAATACCTCTTAAATGCTTCAGCTTGTGACTCTAAATCATAAAACAGTTTGTCAGTAGATACCATCAGGCACAGATTTCAGTTCTGACAAATACTGCATTTTAAATTTTGGAACACGTGTGTTTTTATTTTTATTTTTTAAAGAGATGTGTGCTCTAAATAAAGAATATGATCTACATACCCAAGACAAGAACCTGGTCCTGACAACTCAGACATTACCTGGGAGCATGCCTAGAGGGGGCTGAACTACTGTGATACGCTACAGGACTAACCAAAGGTCTCTGCTCTCTACAGCTCATTATCTAAGTGTCCCCTCCAGAAAATTTATACTTGGCTTGCACAGAAGTGTTTGGCAGAGCTTGAAAATAAGCTGGTGGTTCCCTACTTGATTTTGTTCAGAAACCTCTAATTAAAAGGAAAAGATGCTGTTCACGGCATGTACCTGAACTTTTTCAGATAGCTTGTCTTGTGGTATTCTTTTAAATGCTCCAATGTGTTGACACATTCAAACCAATTCCCAGAGGCAGGATAATTCTGCTGTTTGAAGAAGCCTTGTCTATCTGACTTGGGAGTGTCTGTACAAAGCTGCTGCCAGAGCAGCATCACCTTCTCCTTTTATCTATCGGTACCCGTGAACCTTTAACAAGTTTATTTCCACTGCTTCCTGATTTTGGCAGATGTGCATAACCCTTGCTCCACCAGCCTAGACGATCTCCCTTTTTCTTCCGTGTCCACAATTCTTCAGTAGTCATGCTCTGCTAATATTTCAATCCTGTGCTATTATGCCAAGTCACACCTCTAAGTAAAACCACGTGTCCAGTGCTCTTCCCAACCTGCAACTTTCATGCTCTTATTTTGTCTAGAGATACCCTGGCAACGATCTTGTACAGATAATTTATCTGGTGAGCAGTGCTCTTTCATATGAAACTAAAACCATGTATTTTTTGTCTCAACTACAGACCCCAGTCCAAATCACTAACATTTATATTAATCACAAGCATTTCTTAGCAACCTCTTGATACCTCAGGCACTCAAGCTACGCGTGTGGTGAACAAACAACAGCACCGGTACCTTACGTCGTCAGATCAGATCCTCTATCGGCTACATTTTTCCACCAGTGGGAACATTACTGTTCCAGAATTAGCTTACGGTCTGACCAACATTTTATATTCTACAACAACCCTCACCCAAGGTTTTCAAAACCATGTACAGCATTAATCAAATTTCTCAAAGGACATATCCTACTCCTGAGAAATAGCCTATGGCTGGCAATCTGTATTCTTCAAAGCATCGACTCACAGAAAATCCTGAAAATGCCAACTGCCAGTGTGAGCTGTAATCCACTATGATGCTTGCTAGTTTACTGCTTACCAGACTTCAGAGGGAATTTAATCACACCCATGTTTACCCACACCAGCAGAATTTTTTAGAAGAACCACAGCCTCTGGTCCTGCAGAAGGAATTATGTCTTGGAGGGGAGAGGTCAAAACAAAGATGCTAAATACAGGAAGGACAAAACCCCTCTTCTCAGACTGTTTACAACAATAAGCCCAAGAGCTGCTTAGCAAAGAAAAGCTCTTGTTCACTTTCACAGCACCAGGGGTAGTATTTTGCAACAGAAGTAGAAATTTTGGCAAAATACTGGGATTTTTTTCCATATTCTTCCTACAAATATATGAGGAGCCTACTATGTTTTCCCCCCTGTTACATCAATGTTTTTATATTTCAGCAATGATGCACTTCCTTCCCTGCCTTCCCACTCCACCTCTTTTCACTACAGTTTATTTCAGCCTCAAAGCCGTTAAAAGCTGCTCATTAAGCACAATTCTGCCTTTTCCCTAGTATGATTATTTACACAGGTGGCTTTCTCTGAAAGCATCTCCTGGGGAGAAAAAGCTTGCTGACCACTGTGGTGGCACAGCTGCCCCAAGGTCACTCTGACATCTCAGGCCAAGTTGCACCTGATGGCAAGCACTGTTATCTTGGTGACAAGTACAGCAATTTGGGTGTCGAGCACCTCCTTAACCCTAAATTGCTGCTAACCCAAAGCAGTCTAGTGAAACCTTCTGTCTGCCACATCCACCCATTTGCAGAGTTGTGTTTCAAAGGGAGCTGAGGAGCTTGCTGGAAAACCCACAGAGAAGCAATGTGGGAGAACCCTGCACAGCCGGGAGCCACAGGAGATCTTTCATCTAGGGGACAACAACCGACTGAGATCATTCACTAGTGACAATTTACTGACAATTCTGACCTTTTTCTCTTTTTTACTTCCCCCTTTACACCTATTCCCCTAGTAATTAGCCCTAGATTATTTCTCAAAACATAGCCCACATTCTCTGATAACAATCAGACTCAAAATGTTAAAAACTAAACGTGTCAAATGTCGTGTAAACAGTACTCTCTTGTTGGCTGGTGGCGTTTACATATGCTAGTACGGAGAAATTAATCCTGCTGTGCTTAACAGTGCAGTTGTGCCAAATGGCACGAAATAAAGGCTAGTGGTGGAGCCCTGCCTGTCTGGGTGACCTTGCAGGGCTCGGTACAAGGGCCTCGGTTCTGATGTGAACTTGCTCAGTGCAACTTTTTACAAGCTTTGCCCTCAAGAGAGCTAAATAAGGCAGTCAACAAGACATTGGGGTCGGGGGGAGGGGGGGGAGAGGGGGAAGACATTTAAAAAAAAAAAAAAAATCAGCTCATTTTCCCTCATTTTCCTTGTGCACTGAATATCAGTTCTTCCTTGGTCCTTACTTAGTAAGCTACAATTTAAAACCTTCAAGATTCAACTCCAGATATGCACGCAATCCAACTTGCTTCTTTAGAAAATCTTACCCGCTGGCTGCTCTTACAGCGCTGCTGACAATTCCCCCTGTGCTGTTACACACATTTCTACAAGGAGGCAGCGATCACGATGGGGCTGGTACATCCATCACGGGACGCGGCCAAGCACACAGGTAACAAACGTGCCTCAGAATGCACTAGTGCAACCACACGGTGCATTCAGTGATCTCCAAAGTGCAAACGTGCACGGTAAGAAAATGAAGCAGCAAAGAAATTTCCCAGTGGGAAGTACTCAAGCAACCCCTTGCACCCACCCACAACAGAAACGGAGGCCAAAATGCTTTGCCTAGAAAACTCTTTGTGCTTTAATTTATTACCTCAGGAAGGCAGATCTCCATTTCCAGGATTTCTTTCAGAAAAACAAGCTACTTGGGCCACTGGCAAGTGGAGAAGATATTCATACGCAGTGTTACAGGTTACCAAGAGAGACTACAGCTTGCCTGGGCTACCACATAACCCTTACTGACGCCTAGAAACTAAAGGGTACCTGTGTAGTTTACAGTGAAAGCTGCCCCCAACTCAAAAGCATTTACCTTCCTCTATCCTTTGATCCTAACAAGCCAGTATCTTACCTGGAACATCAAAGCCTTAGAGTAAGTATAAGAAAAGCTCATGAGCACACGCACAGAGAGCACCTGAAAGTTATTTAAAGGTCAGTGCAATGCAGAAGGAATATCTCTATGTTTCAAGAGCCCTCGATCTTTACGGGGCACCTTAACTAGCTGTGGATGAAATACTGGATTCCTTTCCTCCTATTATGACCCCTGTGTAAGGAAGGGAAAAAAAAAAATCAATTTAGCTACATTTGTGTCTCTTGTTTTCTTGTCTGCTTCCAGGGAAGTACAGGTATGCTCATCCAGGATTCATGACCCAAACTCATTGTCAGCACTATTATCTGTGAAAAAGCAAGCAGAGTTTTACTAAAAATAACTATTTTCTCCTCAGGTAAGGGTGATCAGGCATCTCCAACACTATTAAATGCCAAAAACCCAAGCAGATCAGTTGCATCCCGTGCTGAGGTACCCATTCTTAAGAACATACTCACCATCCTTGGATGTTCGTTGTCGGGTTCCCCTTTCAGTCACTAAAGAGAAGAAAGTTATTAGTCAGGACAGAGTACAGCCCAGCATAAAGGTTATTCACAGATCTCGCTACAATAAAATACTGACCTATTAAAATAAATGCTGTGATGATTGTGCTGTATTTACAAGCACAGTAACTACTCCCCTGCCCCAAAACCCCCTTTTTTTTGGATTGAACTATTTCCAAAAGATTACCCAGTTGAACTGTTCTTACAGTTACGAACCATTCCATACGCAGACAACTGTTATCAAGACTGCTGGGTGGTTTTTTAAATAGAAAACTGGAATGTTTCAAGGCATTTAAATATTTTACATCATTTTTTTCCATAGATGTAATTTCTCCTTAACAATGTTAAAATCCTGATTCTTTAAAGTAAAATACATTATCAATACGTGACTATTCTGCTCTTAAGTATTGTTAATGGCACTGGGATTTCATGTGGAAAAAGTCTCCAAGTCCAATAATCAAGAAAAAGCACAAAGAACACCAAAGTATCTCTTGGATTTCTTGAAGAACAGACACAATGCAAGCAGTACATCCCCCTGTGTTTCTCAACAA
This sequence comes from Trogon surrucura, assembly GCA_020746105.1. Classification (NCBI taxonomy): domain Eukaryota; kingdom Metazoa; phylum Chordata; class Aves; order Trogoniformes; family Trogonidae; genus Trogon; species Trogon surrucura. The sequence continues at coordinate 57,127 of JAJGST010000004.1, read as the reverse complement.
GTCTAGCTACTAGAATATAAGAGACCAGAAAACTTTAGAATAGAAACTCATATTCAGTTTTAATTATATTCCCTCCAACAGTGAAGAGAACATGTATGCAAAAATTCCTTCTCTCAGTAAGAAAACCACTGCTCCAAAAAATACACAGGAAAAAAACATTAAAAAAATGAGAGATGTGCTTGCAATGTTTGTTTCAGAGCACCACAAGACTTTAAAATTGCACGTTACCTGAGGATTTCCTACCAAAAGAAAAATACGAATAAAAAGTAAGTATGAAATCTTCAGATACAGATCTATACAGCTAAAACATATTTATGTGTACACACTGTGCTATGTGGATGGGAGAAAATGGGAATAACTTACTGCAGTGTGCATTTGAAAATATTGAGAAATACTTCAGCAACACCCAAATATATTTCCCATTTTCACTACTCCAGCTCTGAACGGAGGACGCAGACACCAGAGATACACCGCACCGTGGGTACTTTGCTTTAAACCCATTAAGCTCACGGGCACAGCCACTTGCCACAAAGCATTTTTGGGAATTCCTGAGACACAAAGCTCGCAAAGCACGGCAACTGCGGCTGGCCCAGCCCTTGGAAAACACTGGACAAAGCGAGCGCCAGTTTGCGGTGGCCGAGCAAACGTCCTCGTCACAGGCCTCGGTGCTTGGGAAGAGCAAGGGTGCAGGGCAAGACAGACTCAGCTGCAAACGCAGGGTTATTCGCTTACAGTAGCTGAAAACGTTGCAGCCCAAATTTCTGGGAGCCATGACCAGGTTTTGGGGGTTCCCACCCACAGGCTTTGAGCTGTACTGAATGAGTTGGCTCACCTGGGGGTGCAGTGTGCTCATATTCCAGTTTGTGCTGGGGATTCTTCCTGCAAAGAAGAGAACAGTAAAAGCTTGATTCGCCACCTTGTTCCACACTTAACAAGCTCAGCACTCCTTTGTATTTTATGGATAATCTTCATTTCTTTTCAAAATAAAATTCTGTGACCAGTGCCTTACTGCAGTGTCTCAGCTGAGAGAAGGTAGGGTTGAAAAAAAAAAAAACAAACAGGTTAAATAAGAGTTCCTCTTTTCATCATTAAAAAAAATAAAAAGATGGCTGGTCAAAACCAAGAGATGAGATACTTTACAAAGCTGCATGATACGATGCACTCGCTCAGCATAAGAAGCGATCCAACTATTTTACTCGCCAACAACACAACCAGAACATAACTTCTGCTGCATTAAGTACAACACATGCGCGGTGCACCACGGCTCCGAGGCACCCAGGCACAGCTTCCATATTCTGCAACGTAAGGCACAAATTAAACAGTTTGGGAAAACTACAGAATGAGAAAGAACTGCTTGTCACTAAGGATCGCAGGGAGAGGCCGTACACCTGCAGTCCAGCAAGTCCACTTCAGGAGTTCTTATGTCTTCTATTTGAAAAAAAAAAAATCAAGCAATGACACAAAATGTGAAGTCAACACACTCCTGGATCTGCAGTGCACGTTTCCCTTGGTTCAGGCTGTGATCCAGGTCATTAACGCACTCATTAATCACCTCGCCAAACAGTTGTCCACTGCTGCCCAAACCTTTTCCCTCGGTGCAGCTCCAGGCTGTGCTCACAGTGTATTAGAGGCTTTTCTCGGGGCTGCACGTCAAAATAGTTTCAACTCGGTTCGGTTTTGTGAAGAAAATTTTTAAACAATTCTGACTTTGGAATAAACCCAGTTCAGTTGTCGCAATTTTTGCCGCTGAAAATAAGAAACAACCCAAGTCCACTTTTTAAGAATGACATACCACATGGCATTGCTTAAAACTTGAGATAAATCTCTGCAGCTGCGGAAGTTTTTTGTGTATTTTACAAAATGCCCTTGCTGTGAAGACTGCCTTGTATAAGCAGTTGCTTATTTATGCTTTCTTATTCTTCAAAGAACAGAGTAATGCAGTCAGCCTTCAGTAGAAAAATCTTATTTTTATGTCAAATAACTTGTGAATCAGCCTGAAGTGTATGAATTTGTCACAATTCTAGAGCTGCTACATGTGCATTAGAAGTGCTAGCTACCTGAATAAAAAATGGAAATACAGCTTCCTATTAAATACACTGTGCTGAAACAAAAAACATTGCCTATTTCAGTGTTTTACTACTACTGTCAGCATCAGACCGTTTGATCCCAACTCAAGGCAGAGCCTTTAGATCATTCAATTATTCTCCCTTCAAGCAGGAGCCAACAGATAGAGACAACAAAAATAACACACAAATCCTCCAGGTTGTATCTGTGGCTTCACTGAAAGAATTATCATTGATTCGTGTGTGCCTCTTTTCCTCTACCCCCAAATAAAAGAAACACAGGTTAAGAAATGATCAACTGATACAGCACAGGTTGTGCAATCTGGAAGCAGAGAGAGTTCTGGTTCTGGATAAAACATCCATCGCACATCTGAAAAGTATGTTGGCAATTTCATTACCGGTATAAGCCCAGATTTCTCCTCCTGAGGGAAGAAATTCTTCTCAGAGTTGGTTTTCAGAAGAGAAACACTTCTGCATTAGGCGACCACAACATGGCTTTTCCTTAAAAGCTGCCCTCGTTTTGTCACATTTCACAGAGAACACGCTTTTTAGGATCCCCACGCTCTCCAGGAGAGAGAGGAGAAAATGTTTCTGCTCAGGCACAATCTTTGTAAGAGCAGCTCTTAGTTTCAGTGTGCCCCCACACAAGTGCTGCTGCCTCAAACTACATCCTGTTGGCCACCGTGTCAAATGCAGAGCAGTCGTTAAACTCCGCTAAATAAAAGTGTAAAACCTTAGACGCTGAGAAGCAAAAGGGAACAAAATCTTTTGAAGAAAATCAACAGCGCTTAAAAGAACCTGCACCAGTCAGCCGTACGCTGGATTTTATTGCTGTTACTTAAATCACGCTTTCTAACGAATCCAATACTGATTATAAGAGCTTTTGTATAAAATCTCAACAAACACTTTATCAAAACTCACACACATGGAGAACAACAGGTAACAATAAGTTATTGCTTATATAAAACATGTTGAGAAGTACAATTTGTTGATGTCAAGGTCACTGAACAGGTTCCAAAAGGCAAACTCTCCCGTTCCCCAGCTGGAATCGCTAACAAATACTACGCACAGACCTCGGTGCTTTAAAGGTCATTTCAGAGGAAATTTCAGAAGGCTACGCTCAAGATTGAACATCGAGAATTACTCCTTATTCTGCTGTCATTTTGCATCTCCAGGGAAGAACATTCTTAACCGGTAACAGAAGAGGAGCCGTTCTGACAGCGTTTCTCACCTGTCACGAGCCGCTCCACAGGGGCAGTCAGGCCGGTCGTCATCCTTACCCCGAGTTACGATCCCCGTCTCACGGCAGTCATCATGGTTGGGGCGACTGAACTGCTGACAGGGAACGGGATTCTTCCTGCCAAAGACAAAGATGGATCAAGAACTGGCTGTTCCATCTCAACACGAGCAGTGGAGATAAGAAAGGTGTCACTGAATCAGTGACAAATCATTTCCCTGCTGTTACGTGAAGAGGAGGTTTTAATGTCCAACTTTACGCAGGACGCAAGACCTACTTCCAGGTAACCTTCCAGAAGAAACCGTTTTGTCTCCGCACACGCTGCAAAAGAAGTTTAGACGGGAATTATCCCCTTTGCCACCAGCTTTGAGTTTCAGACCTCCAACATGTGCACCCTGTGTGGGCGCACTTAGACAAGAGTTTGCTCTACAAACCTTCTGTGAGTGATGTTAAAAAGAAAACATTACGACTACGGGAGAAATTCATGTGACAGATCAAAACTTACTGCAAAAAAATACGCCAAAGTGAACATACTGTTACCAAAAGAAAATCTATTTTTTTCCCCTATCATTTCTTTTAGAGACACTTTTTTTTTCCCAAGCATAATATTGAAAAGCAAGACATACGAGATATTTTAATAAATTATTTTCCAGAAGACATCCATAACATACTCCAGTGATCTACCACACTAACTCCCAGAGTAAGTAATCTTCAACGTGTTTGTGCAAATTATAAAAGTGAACTGCTTGCCTCAAGCTAGAGGAACAATGACTTTCCTCTAGAGAGTAATTACTCCTTGAATTTACCCTTGTTACAGCTGCATTTAGAAACACAAAGCCCGAAATACCCATGTAGCTACCCACAAACACATCTTCCTCACTGATCCCAGGCATCATCTCTCCTTTAAACTCACAGCTACCTCTTATTAACTTTACAGGGAACAGGCAATACTAATTTCAACATTTCAACTAGCATCATAAGGAAAAAAAAAACAAAAAAAACAAAGAACAAAAAAAACCCAAAGAACAAAAGCTTTTGCAAAACCATTCCTTCAGCTCCGTGAGCTCTACGAGCCATTCAGGCCTCCTTTCAGGCACTGGAAAGTGATGAGATATTTAGTATTAACACTTTACACCTCCATCTGCCTGGTGTTTCTCACTCGGGAAACTTAACAAGAACGCTGCAGATAAACTCTTCTGCCTCTCATCAAAGGTCCATTGTCCCCTGGATCTATTTATAAGGTTGTCAGACTTCTTGTCCTGCTCTTTTGTGTTAATTTCTGCAAACTGTAAGGCAAGCAATGACTGTCTCACTGGAAATCACTGCAAGGTTGCATTTACCAGACTTTTATTCTACAAGTTCTCAGGAAACAACATTTCTTATGCCAAATTCAGGCTGGCTGCCTATTTATTTCCCCATTTAAAAATAAATGAGATGAAACAAAGTAATTTCAGATGTTACTTTGTTTTTTATAAGCATAGAGCTGATTTACTAATAATACTAGCAAGAATTTTCAGCCACGTAAAACACGATTCATCTTCTCAAAGGGATAGAGAAGCAACTGATGTTCTGTGAAATCATTTTAATATTTTTCCCTACAATAAGATCCATGTAGCATCGCAGTCACCAAGGAAAGAAGATCTGATAGCTCTCGATTAACCAAACTATTGGAATTTTGGAGATATCCATTTCCTTTCAAAAATTTACTTTGAAACTTACTTGGACAACACCAAACAGCCCTAACTGGAGGAGACAGGGGGGAAAAAAAAAAGTAATATGGAAGGAAGGAGGAAGAGAAATAAAAGCATCTTGACGTTTGCTCCCCATCACTGGGCTTCAGGATTCTTTGGGCCAGTGGATGTTACTCCTCAAAATACACATCACCTACAAAGCACATTAAACACATCCTGCTTCAGCTGCTCAGGACTCGTAGAAACATCACATTTTATCTTACCTTCACCTGGGTCATTTGTACTTACTCCACTTTTGTGTGTTGGGCAACAATATCCAGCAAAACAAACACAAGTGCAGAGCTTACATTAAGCAAACAGTTTCTCTTCTCGCAAAAGTCGAAAGCATCTTCCTTTTATTAAAGGGTTGGTTTGTTCGGTTGGTTTTTAACTTTTTTTCTCAGACTTGTACAAGAGATGTCAGCTGTAAGAGAACAACATCTACAATGCCCTAAGTTGCACACCAAAGTTCACCAGTTTCACAAAACCTCACTGCACAGGAAGGTGTTATGCATTTGATCAAAACAAAACCATCTGGCTTTACTCACACTAGAAATAACCCATTAAAAGTCTATTTTAAGAGCAAAGTTTGATGGGAGCTTTGTCTTCTCATAAACTCACACAGTCACCGCCACTTGGCTGTCACAGGAGCTCTAAATTTGTGCACTCACACTTCCTGATGCAGAAAACTCTGCAAATAAATAAAAATCAGGAAAATAAAACTCACAAAGTCCTTCAGAATCAATGAATTCACTTCAAGCAGAAGTGGAGTATTGCTCACTGAAACATTTAAAGACAGTTTTAAAGGCATAGAATTCAAGCCCGAAGCTACACTACAATGTTTTACGTCTTCTGAGAAGACAGGACTCAAAGAAAGGCAGACACAGGCCTTTGGCTGCCAGATGTACAAGCTGAAGAAAAAAGGAAAATGTTTAATTTTCATAAACAAGGAGCAAAGCATTGGGAAGAATGCACACACAACCCAAAGGGCCGCTGGTGTGACAGGGACGGGAAAGATTTACACACCCCCAGTCAGCAGAGAACTGCACCTCAGGCTGGCGAAAGGGCACGACTGTGACCAAAACTCGAGTTTTAGAGAGGAGAGCTCAGGCCTCCCGCACCTCTGCCGTGCAGCCCTTGGAAAGGGGAGTTGGCTTTGAATTGACTTTTAATTCCCTGTTTCTCTAACCTAGGGAACACAAGCAGTAGACAAGAAAGTGAACACAAGACAGTATTTCCTTGACAACAAATACAGTCAGAGCACTCTGCCTACGACTTCTAGTCGTAACAGCAGTTTCTTCCAACTCAGTAAAGCTTCAGGCTGCCTCAGAAAGAGAATCCAGTGCTGAAGGACGACAGCAAGAAGAATCCCTGGAGTGAAAGGGCTGCATCAAGCTTGATTCTCTCAAAAGCAGTGTTTTCAAATTCATAATTGAAGCAACTGAACTACGGGTGACAAAGTCACTTCTTACAATATTTAAGATACGTGTTGGAAAAACCTAATAAAATTAATAAAACTAACATTTAATCTTTGCAATTTCTGCTGGTTTACTAAGCACCTACCAGAGGTGCCAACGTTATATACAGAAGGCAAGTATCTCTTAACAGGAGTTTACAAAATCAAGGCTACAACACTGAAGAGCATTTAGTTATTGGAAAAATGACATCTTACGAATAAGAAACCTCACCTACAAGTAAAAAAAAAAAAAAAGGAAAAAAAAAGAAATGTAAGTTACCAAAGCGGTACCCATTTAAGATGCTGACTCCTACAGCACATCTTGTGGGAAGACACCTTTCGTAACGTTGAAGTAATGAGGAGAGAGAAACCAACTACCCCCTGTACTCGAAAGAGCGCTCAAAGCAGCTCCTCTTCCTTAGCAACTCTAAAAAGTACTTTTTGCTCATGGAAAACACGACGCAACTGAAAACTGAACACGCCATCGACGTGTTCCTTCAGAGCATCCGCGCACATCACACTGAACATACACGTTCTTGTGAAAACACGGGTCAGGGCAGTGATTTGCTTTAGCACAGCTGTGCCACCAGTGCAGAAAGACTCCTTGGTGGTCTGGCATGAACAGCAAACGCTAAGACAGGTGACAAAACAGATTTCTTTGGCTGCAAACAAGCAGGTTGAGTCTCATGGCGTTTCTCGAGGATCACAGCCAATGTTCTTGATACTTTCTATTTACAAATTTCTCCAGCAAAGGTTTAGTTATGCCTTATTTCAGAGCATTCTCTTCTCTTACAAAGCACTACTTCCCAAAAGCCTTGCTGCCAGACGTTTTAGAAGAAAGGCCCAAGAAATGTGCACCTGCAGACTCCTATTTCATATTAACTGCAACTGAAATTTGCCTTCCTAAACATTAGGAATCCTTCAGTGTATTGAAGTATCAAATCAACTTAACCCCCACACAGGGGAAAACTTGTCTGAGTAGAATTTCAAGTAGCTGCAGGAAGCTAGAGGCTGAGTTTGCACTACTGGATCAGCTTAACTGCCTCAGAAAACACGTTTTCCTCCTAATCATTAGGGGTAAAAATTGAGATACATGAACGAGAGCCACATGAAACCTGGAAGTCTGATGTGGTTTTGACAGACACAGTTCTCTGCAACATCAGGCACGCCAGTCACACACAAGAACCCATTGACTAGTGCTTGCTTGTTCCTAAGTGTGCCTTGTTCTGGTTTTAGGGGGATGATGACAGTGTAAAGCTTAAAACAACATAAAATCAAAACCCACCAAACACGCACATACTGGTCAAGTAACTCTTGATTATTTCGGGATGGCAAATAACAAGTTGTTTAAATATTCAGACTGCAATAACTTCAATAAATACAATCACCTTTAATAAAAGTCTCACCAGCAAATAAAACAAGCCTCAGGGTCTGTGCTGAGCATTTCAACCACTTACATCTCTTCTCCCTGCTGGTACATGGAATATACACAGGGTTTTTTTACTGCTTTTCTTTTTGAAATGGACCTTCATGTCTCACTTCCAACAACATTTCATCTTTTATTCTGATGAATTTCTTCATCCCTTGTTTGGGTTATAGTAGCACTTAGTAAGACACCCTGGCTTCTCCTTTTACACTTGGAAAACTCCCGTTATGTCGTTTGTTTCTCACCAGTCCCGTTTCCCAAAAGATTTCTTTTGCAAATCAACGCTTGTGATGACTTGACTGTTTTCTCTTCCATAACTAATCCATTATTTCTTATTAGCAAGCTAGCTTAAGCTACTTTTAATTTTCCTTTACCTGGAACAGCTTGTTCCATACACGCAAGGTGTCCTCTTATGCTTCATCTGCTTGGAGCTTTCTGAAGCATCTGCACTTCTGCTCGAATCAGAAATCTCAGTCTTGTCATCCAGATTTGCATCGGGCTCAAGAATCCCTTCCTGGGCACCAAAAGAGTGGGAAGTCCTGCCCCCCTGAGCTTGCTGGCTTGTAGAATCAGTAATCTGCTCTTGGTTTTCTGTTTCCTCAATGCTATTTTCTTTACTGGAGACCTGACCTACTCTTTTACAACATTTACTATGCAACTGCCGACCCTTTTTTTCCAGAGAACTTCCAGGGGTTTTTGATCCAGTCTTCCCATTTCCTGTCACGTTTCTCACCGTTCTCTCAGGAGGAAATCCAGATGTATTCTGTGGAACAAGGTTACATCTGGAAGGACCTGAAAAGTTACACTCTTCAGAATTAAAAGCTTTAAGAGCAAACTCTGCCTCATCATTCCTGTTTTCAAAATCAATGAATCACACAACAGCCCAGGTTGGAGGTGACCTCAAAAGATCATCTGGCCCAGCCTTTAAAATCTTCCACTCCACTGCCCAGACTCGAGGGAGCTGCTAAATGCAGCTGCTGAAGGCAAGGCTCAAGTTCAGAACACACCCACGCTTTCAAGAAAAACTTAGCCTAGAGCTCCTGTCTCAGCTTCTGTTCCCTCACACCACAGTCAGGCTCCTCTCACCATCTCAGTTTGTGAAGAGTCCAAAGGCTTCAGTTGAAATTAACTTTCAGTCAGAAGTATCACTCCTGAAAAATGAACTGGGACTATACATGTGAAGATACAGCAGACACTAGAAGAACATACACTCCGATACAGGAACCCATTTTACTCCCTTAAGTACCAAGATACAGGGAATATTATATATATTTCTCTATACATGGAAGATACATGCGAATTCATTATAAATACCTGGAGTTTAATCCCACCCCAATACCTCTTAAATGCTTCAGCTTGTGACTCTGAATCATAAAACAGTTTGTCAGTAGATACCATCAGGCACAGATTTCAGTTCTGACAAATACTGCATTTTAAACTTTGGAACACGTGTGTTTTTATTTTTGTTTTTTAAAGAGATGTGTGCTCTAAATAAAGAATATGATCTACATACCCAAGACAAGAACCTGGTCCTGACAACTCAGACATTACCTGGGAGCATGCCTAGAGGGGGCTGAGCTACTGTGACACGCTACAGGACTAACCAAAGGTCTCTGCTCTCTACAGCTCATTATCTAAGTGTCCCCTCCAGAAAATTTATACTTGGCTTGCACAGAAGTGTTTGGCAGAGCTTGAAAATCAGCTGGTGCTTCCCTATTTGATTTTGTTCCTTTCAACGCAAGCCTCGTAACACGTTCCCCAAACCCAGCGATTATTCCATCTGAGCAGCAACGTGACAAAGAAACGGCAAACTCAGCACCAAGAACAAGCGCTGCCGAGAGCAGCTTCTGTAGGGAAGGCCAGGGGGAGGCAGAGACGCCTCTTTTCTCAGGACTCCCAAAACAAGGCTCAGCAAACAGCTGCAGCTTAGGAAATGAGCCTCCATTTGCACAGGAAGGACTCAATCCCTTTTCCTGACTGATTTGCCACTCCCACTGGTGACTTCTCTCTGCTACAGACTTCAGTCACTGCCCAGAGCAAACACTTTCAGATTTATTGTGGCAACGAGGTAAAAAAGAGGTTGCAACCAAGGAAAACCACAGCCAAGAGCCGTGTAGCACCCGCTGCCACCTCGTGGCTGCCGGCACTTGGAAGAATTAAGATTCTTTTTCCTTCCTGCCCTCCAGCAGCTTTTCTCGATTGCCGTAGACATGACAGCAGGAGAGTGATACTGAGTTTTCAATCAAAATTGCATCCTTTTGGAGCTCGCTCTGATTTCTGGCTTGCACTAACACACTCTTTTTTCTGCAAAGTTCTGAAGCCAATTTCTTACACAGTGCTTGAGATCAGAATAATTTATGAAATTGTCAGGAGAAAGGAACTGAAGCTTCATTCTTACAAACTGCAACCTTTAACATGTTAAAAAAAAAAGAAGTACTTTTTTATGGGGGGCATCTGCCACGCACAGGATAATCCATTGATGTTTCTGGGAAGCATCTGGTTTCCAAAGCTGAGTGAAAGAATACTGTAAGCTTGGAGTGAAGGCTCATCATTATCCCAGGAAGTTCTGGATTGTTTTGAACACACCAGGAGTAGTTGTGTGAATGCTGAGATCTTACCAGGACACAGCTCTTGCAGGGAAGGTGTGTCTGCTTTGTGTCTGAAGGAATCTAGTGACGGAGCATCACCTATAGTCTCCCAGCTTTGCAGAGGAGTATCAATGTACTTGTGATGCGATGGACAGAGGTCTAAAGGAATGTAATATGTTTTTCTCTCAGTTTTTGAGCTTATGTGCTTAATCACAAGTTGTCTGTAGTAGAGGGAGGTTAAAAACTCGAAGATGATGCAGTGTATTTCTTCTGTGTGACCTTGGTTGACCATTTAATGGATTTCAGTACAACTCACGCTGCTATTCTGGAAGAAGGATCTGTTATTGGAACTCTTGGCATCCCTCAGACCAGGGTACTGAACATTTGGTTTAGGCAAAGACTCGGAAAATACGCTATCCAACTGTGGGTTTTATTCCCACATGTTGCTACAGGTCTTGAATCTCTCTGAAGGCTTACATTAAAAAATCCAAACAAAAAACAACAAACAAGACAGTGATTGAATGATGGGAAAAAAAATGCCTTCTCATGAGCAACCAAGTGTTCCACCTTCAACAGCATCTATTTTATTTACCAAGAAATGAAAACCCATTGTTAACAAGTGTGAAGAGCACATACGCCATCACACAGAAATAAGTTTATAGTGGGGAAAAACAAATTCATTAGCTTACAAAGCAGTCAGATAATTTTTACTCTACATTCTCTGCTTTTCTGAATTCTCTACACCATTGCTAAGCAACAGATTCTCTAGCTGAACATCACAGCCTTTTGTAGGCCTTACTATGGAGCTTGGAAATAAAAAAATACTACCAGCAAACTAGGAAACTTCCACAAAACTGTCAGTCAATATCTCATGACATCGTCATTCAGGAACCTCTCTGCACGAGATACAGTGACAGCTGCTTGCCAAATGGGAGCAGGAACTTCAGGTTTCTCGTACGAGGGGAGAGACGGGCGAGTTTTCAACGCATGTACAGAAGATGTTTTCCACCTGCGGACGCTGGGCCTGGTGGATCGCGCTTTCCTTGCAGCATTTCCCCTCCCCTACTCGCCGAGACACCACACGCAATTTGCCATCCTAAGAAACCACAGGGCTTCAGCCCAAACAACAAGGTACAGCAGAAAACCTTCAGTATTTGAAGAGCTCGCTGATAAAACCCATTAGGTTTTGTTCTGAATCATGCTTGCTTACTTTGACTTCAAAATTAGACATTAACAAAAACTCACAAGTAGTTACAAACTCACTAGCAGTTAGGAGAAAGATTTAGCTCTACATTCTTCTGCATGTCTACCTGGGGGAAAAAAAAAAAAAAAAGACACACCAGATCTCAGATCCCTTAAAGTCAATACAGACATGTTGGTGTGCATCACCTGTTCTGCCTGGGTTTAGTTATTTGCAATACACTTACAAACCTTCTGTGAGGACTCTGGCAGCAATGCGGAAATGGCAAAAAGAAATAAAAAAAACCCCAGAATCCTACTTTTCCTCTAAATATAACTGAACCATATCCTCAGTAACAGTTACATAAAGTCTGGGGTTTGCTTTTGCTTGATGTAGATCATTAAGTATTCCCACAAAAACACAGCACTGCAACACACAATATGTTTATGTGTCTTTTTTAAAAAGACTACCTTATTCATATATAGGAAAAAATAAGCATACAGGCATAAACCCAGTTTAGGCTGAACTTCAACTACCAGTTGTATTTGCGTAGTGAAGCAAACCCAAAGAACTTACACCACCTGACCAATCCCCAGCACCAAAGAGACAATCAGAAAGGCCCCTATTTGCAGAAACAAACCTCTGTGGAAAAGAGCAAAGAGCAGGATTAGACAAGTGAATGTTTTAGAGCAAGACACATGTGCAACCAGTTCTACACTTCCTTCCGACCTGCATTATAGATGGTCTGAGTCTTGGTGAGCTACGGGCAGTTTTTTCTAACTCAGTGTTTGATCATTAACTCCCAGAGATGCTGTTAGGGCAAAAGTGCACACAGACAACTGCTTTCCTTTTCAGAAATAAATTTACTGGCTAGACCAGCACAAGGCTAAGAGGTTTAATTCTGCAAGACGCGCATTCTATAGCATCCTGCCGACAAAAACATCTGGCAACCTCGGTAAAGGTCCTTGTGACACACACTTCCACAAGCACATCAAGCCAACAGGCAGTTGCTGTCAGTCTCACTCCCTCCTCTGTGCACAAGCATCAGACCTTTCCCCTCAACACCATTTAAACAAGAAATACTTCTCAGGGAAATGGAGCCACACAATTGTAATTTCAATGGCTTTTAAAGCTGGGCAAAAATGGAAGTTTCTAGTAAAGCTGGATTGTTAAGCCTTGTCCCCAGCAGAGGAGCATTTTCTGCGCACTGTAACGGGCACATCTGTACGCAGCACTTCCTACAGGGCTGAGGAATCCCGCGTCAACTGGATTTTCCAACACCACATCAGCTAGACGCCCTCTCAGAGAGGGCCACATATCACTGCACACGGGAAGTACTACAACAATTTATTTGGACATCACTTGGTTTGTTAGAGACACTTTTACGTGCTGAGCGGTTTGGCTCTAGAGAACCAGGAAAAGGGAAACCAAGCTTATCTGGCTTCCCATGGTTGGAGTTTTAACACGTGTGTCATCAAATGTTTAATTGTGCATGAAGGAAATGCAACTATGCATGAAAGTTGGTTAACGGGATCCAAACAGAGAGCTCAGTCAACTTAAACTGCATCAACGATCTCCCCACCTTATCGAGGGAGTTCAACTAGTGTCCGTACACGGTGGTTAACCCTCAGCCTTCATGCAAGCCTCCCACAGCCAGAGAGCAGCAGCTGACAGGCCTATCCTGTGTGATCACTAATTACTACCAGCCCCAGGCAGAAAACCCTCACTGAAGCCATAGTTCAGCACCTTCCTAAGTGTCTGTCACTTCTAAGCTACAGCAAATCAATACAAACCATACCAGCCTCTTACTATCATACCAAAAGAAGCTCCCAGCCCTCTGCAGGAGGATATCAGCTTTTTCCACCTACACTTGAATTCAAGATAACCCAAAGTCATGTAGTTAGTTGACAGGGCAACAGGTCTACACTAGTCACGGCTTAACAGCTTGATCTTGGCCTCTTCCTAAACACAGACACAGGACTTCTAGTCAGGCTGATGCACTGGCTCACATCTGTCCGCGAAAGACTGCGAGAACATGTGCCACAAGTCATCACAAATTAGAGATTAGGGCTTTCGCCAAGCTACCGTACTGAGCAAGACTGGGTGACTTACTGAAATGGTCTTTGTAGAGCAAGACATTAATTTAAGGATGCGATCTTGCAGTCTCCCATGCTCAAAAGGAGAACACATTTTATACACAAAAAAAAGAAGGGGAAAAAATTAAATCAAAAGAGAAAGACGTATAAAAACAGATTACTGGAAACCAAGATGCATAACCTGTTCTTTTTCCCTGCATACATTCAGCTATCTCAAAAAGTGACCCTTCTTCTCCTCTTCCCTTAGCAGCCTTGAATACAAGACAAATCAGCCACTGAAAAACTCCAGGCTGCAACTCTGAAACCCTACGCTTTTCCAGCAGTTTCTGAGAAACAGCACATACCCACCTCCACACAGAATCACTGCTGCTGAAGTCATCCTTCTTCACATCCTGAACAAGCCCACCAGGTGACCGTACACGGCATCATCTGGACTGTCTAACTCTATTCAGTACTTCCCTAGAGACTCCTGTAAAAAACTTCAGTGCACGGTCATATTCAGTAGCTACCAAAAAAAAAAAGATTGCTTCTCATATCGTATGGGGCAGAAGCTTCGGAGTTAATCTGGTCAAGACTCGGGCCACCAAGCACTCAGACACATTCCTTCTGGCAAAGACAAGCTTAACTTCCCTTTGCATCTCCACCTACACTCTCTAAAACACACTGAGAGATCGGGGAACTTCAATCAGGATACTAATTTTGTGTTCAGAGCAGCATCCTCTCCTACAGTTAACTCTTGCCCCTTGAGGGACAAGCTGCCACTGGAGGTAAGAGGGTTCTCTCAGCTCCAGGCAAACGGGCCACAACACAGTAACTCTACCAAGGACCTGTACAAGCTCAACACTATGTGGAAGTTAACTTGTTAAAAAAAATAATCGTGGAACAGCAGCTTAAGAAGTAGTCATCTTCTTCATTACATCAGAGACAGAGGACTTTCTTCGAGAGAGGATTAGCCACACCGGATTACGTGTTCTTAATCTACACAAACAGAACTGATTTTTTGCTTTTTAACAATCATCTCTCACACTTTCTGAAAACAAGAATTTTTTGGTCTCCCCCCAAAACACTTCAAAGAAAACTAACACGAGCATCATTTCTTTGACAGCTAATCCATCCTATAAAGGTTATATGTGTGCAGCTTGCCAGGGAGTTACAAGGTCAACTGAATGCATATCTGTTCTTTCCTTTTACTGTATTTTTTGCCCCACCATACTAAACACACTGTTTCAGCCACTTACATCAGGGGTATCATTAACTCTACAGAAATATTTGCCTCTAAAAACAAACCAACATATACACATCACAAAAATTATTTCTCAGTTTACGCTCAAACTCGCACCTCAAGAGTCTTCCTCATCTCCACGCTATGCAAAGCCACCTTCAGAAAAGAATAGCTGAGGTGTGTGTTTAGGAAAAATCAAGGTGCATGCAGTCAGTAGATCACACGGTCAGATTTGTACCACTCCGCAGCTTTGCATCTGCTCAGGACAAACCCCCAAAGGGCAGCCAAGAGCCTGGGAGAAGCAGAGCACACAGAGCTCCAGTTACTCCCTACTGCTCCGGTCGCTTTTGACATCTGTTGCAGCTCAACATAAACCAGCTCAGCCTTTAAAGTCACTCCACTTTATGCCACTTCACCCTCTTCTTTTGACAAACCCTAAACAACTTCTCAAACCAATCAGATAGCTCTTCCTCAGAACCTGAACCACTAGAGCTACTGCTAGAACAACTGAGAAGAGTCTCCACCTGACTACGACTTTCTGCAAGAGGCTTCAGTTCTCAAACAGAGCCCCTCCGAGAGGGCAGCGCAGAGGTTTGGACAGCAATGTCCTGTAAAAAGGGATTCAGAGCCGACGACAAAGGCGGTGCTGAGGCTGGTGGAGAAGAAGAATCTGCTACGCAGGCAATGTCGGATCCCTGGTTATAAGGCGGCGGCGCGGCAACAGCCTCCCGTGTCCGCTGTTCCGCTTCTGCCGCGGTCCCAGCGACCTCCACCGGCAAACCTACAGCAGGCGGTCCTGGCGCCAACAAATTAAAAGCCCGCGGCTGGTGATTTTCCACAAGGGCAGGAGCCACCCTTTGCGTTCCATCCAGCTTCGCCGACACCGAGACAGGCAGGGCCCTCTCCTCTTTATATTTGGCGATTGCATTAATAGTCTCTCGCCAGGGAACCTGGAGAGCTTTGGCTTCCTTTTCTTCCATCTATAACATCGTCCCAACGTTCACTGCCAAATTCCCTCCACTGGTTCCCATCAAAATAATCATCTCCCGATTTGAAAAATCCCTTTGCGCAACCATAGGCACACAGAGCGGACAGATGTTTAAGATTAAAGTTCACTTGTCGCTTTTCTAAAAAGCATCGAAGTAGAGAAAGCGCTACCTCTTTATCCATGCTGGCCAGCCGTGTCTTCTGCGCGTCCCCTACTCCTGCGACGGAGCGCTCCCTCTCCGCAGCTCCCGGCCCCCTGCCGTCCTCCCGGGCTCGTCGTGCCCCCTGCCGGAGGAGTCGCCGCACCGGCTCCCGGTGCACCGGTCTCTGGCTTCTCGTCTTTTCTAGGTTGACCCCTGTTGGAATAAGCGGGGTCCCTGTTCGGGCGCCACTTGACGAGAAGGTAACAAAGGACACCAGCAATCCAATAGAATCATAAAGTGGTGACAACTTTACTGCGCTGCCTGTGGCTTTATATACATTCTGCATTAATGTATTCCAAACACAGCGTGTTCATAGGCCAGCCCGGAAAGGTCACGTTTGCACACCCCGCCTACCTGTGGCCTCCCGCTCCAGCTGCAGCCCCTCTCTCACCGGCTCTAACCGGTTCTGCCCTAGTTGTTTTCCTGCTTCAAGGGCACTGTGACCTTGCCGAGGGGGCAACACACCTGTGTCAGGGGCCTAGTTGGGCCTAGTCATGTCAAGGCCGGCGACACCAGTCCCCTCCAAGTGAGCGTCACTCTGTTGGCCCACCAACTGCACACGATCAGAACGACCCCTCTCTGCGAGCCATTCCCCAACACTCAGCCTTTAAAGTCACTCCACTTTATGCCACGGGCACACAGACACCTGGACACAGTTCAAACAGACTAAGAAGCTGCAATCATGGCTTGCTGTTGTTACCACTCCCATTCCTTTTTTCTTTCCTTAATACATGCCTAACACCAACAGACAAAAGAAATAAGCAAACAGATTAATATCCACTTCCATAAAAAGCATGTCATTTCTTAAGGAATCAAAATACTTCATTACCAGGATCTTCACACAACTCAAGGAAGCCACAGACATCAGCTTTTTGGTGGAGCTCTCCCAGCTATTACACGCAGCAATTAAGAAGCAGTGATCTCCACGTGCCTCTGAACGACACGGCTTCCTAACCTTAAACACACTGGTCTGTAAGAAAAGCTGTGATAAAACATTTAGCACAAGTCACGGAGTGGCATGCCAGGACGCGAAAACGAACGACAAAACCAGTTACAGCACGAGTTCAAGCCAAGCTGGGCTCCCCATTCTAGGCCACAGCTGGCAGCAGGAGATCTGAACTGGGGCACACAAATTACTGCAGTTTATGCAAACTCAGCAGAAAAACTGCTGTACTGTGGCCTTAACCAAAGGGCTTCAGGAGCAAAAGCTGAATTTTCTGACTGACAGACAGCAAGCATCACACAGAGCTAAGACATCTCCATTTCCTTTCATCCTCCTCAGTCAGCTAGAAATTTGTTCCAACGACAGCTGTTAAAGACACTGTAAGAAAAAAGATAACACAAGCTCACAGATGGGGTGTTTTGGTGTGGAGACGGTCTCACAGTGTACTGGTTTCATGCAGCTATTGCAGACAGAGCTTCAGGACTGTCAAGCAACTCTTATCTTAATGTTCTAGCAGAACATAATTTGTGTGTGTGTGTGTGTAACTCACTGAAAACGAGTGGATCCGAGAGCTGCTATTTCTCCCCTGTAGATGCCTGGCAGAACTTGGCTGCGGCTCAGCAGCAGCGCTACTTTCCGAAGGCTGTTTGATGACGGCCACCTTGACGCCCGGTTCCTGCAGGACAGACACTCACACCACACAGGGCCACACGGCAATGCTCTGAAGGACCCAGGATTACCTGTCGTTAGTCAATTAACAGAGCTCAGTATCACCACACATTTTCTTTTCGGCACGAAGAACCAAGTGGCTCACCCAGATGCTTTGTCTCTATAATCTTATGTCGACTCACTGTGAATATTTAGAAAGCTAGAGATTCAAGGTATAAAGACACTTCTGTAAAATCAAAATCTTACTGTTATACATAAAACCCTGAGAGTCAAAGTAGATGAATTTGAATACAGTTTGAACCATGTAATTTTCAAACAAACACACAGCAGATTAAGACAATCCAGAGGATACCAAAATATTTAAATACACTCCAAGGCTTGCTAAAAACAAAGACCCTAGTCCTTTCATGTCATTTAGGCTCAAACACATAAAAAAGTTAAAACCACAACAGAAGAAAAGACAGACCCCTTGCCAGCTGCCATTCAGAACTCCCGAACTTCACTCCTCGGAAGCCTTCACTTGTTACACATGCCACTACAATAAATACTTCTCATCTTGCCAAAATCTACCTTAACATCAATCTACTCCAGGCTTGACTGGTTCTCTTCGGAATTCATTCTGAACACAACTCATACCAAAGGGTGGAGAAGGAGGAGTGTGGAAGAAACACTTTCCTCTACAAACTAAGATATGTTCTCCGAATCTGTCAGTAAAGAACACGCAGAGGTATCGTGGCAGCCAGGTTGGTTCCTTCCCAACATGACCTTTTGGCACATTTCCCTTTCAGCAGTTCCACACAACAACTTCTCAACAATCTTCTGTTAAACTTCCATATAACACAAACCTGTGCCTAACCAAAGTCTTCTGATCCCCTCCAGCGTATCACTCACATCTAAAAATCGGCATCTTAAAGCTTTTGTATTGTTCACACAACCTTTATGAACAGTCAGTGCAAAAATTGTGTGTAGTACTAAACCCCCTTAATCTCCAGTTGAGTATCTACAGGAACTATTGCCAGCCCAGGTGCTCTTCTCCCCTCCTGCTAGAGATTCTTACTCCAGCAGCTGAGTGATTGCACCTGCTTCACTTGATTTTTTTCTTGGTTCCTCTCTTTTATTTCCTCCTCATCACTCTTCCTGAACAGCCACTCCATGACTTACTAATCTGTCATTTTTTTTCCCCACTGTACACAGTGTTGGAAGTAAACAGTGAAGAACTTTCCACATTGCCCATCAGTCGCTGTTCTGGCTTGTCAAACACACAGGGGATTATTTCCCCTGCCCTCCCTTTTTAGACCTCTTCAGTTTGTCACTTCAAGAAGCAGCATTTAACTTGAAGAACACATCAGAACTTGGGCATGGCATTATCAAGCCATCACCAATTTCAACACACCTGAGGCTTCACTTCCCTCTCCAGAGCCTCATTTAGTTCACATCAGCTGCCCTTTGTTACTTCCCAGTACACAGAGCAGAAGTTCTCACCAGCAAGAAGACTTAAAATCAAATTTCTCAGTATTTCAGCTCAGAAAGACTGTTCTTACACACTCTTGATACCTTCACATTGGAGTCAACATTTAAGGGAAATAAAGGTTGAAACAGATGCACTAACAGTCACATGAATATGTATTTTTTTTAATTGTACTGATCAGCTGAACCATAGAAGCATTTCAGCAGCCTAACCTTTTAGAAGTTCAGTGCTCCACACGGCTTATTGACAACAAGGACATCAGAGAACAGAAGTGACTGTGGATATTTTCTCCTGAATGCGCAGTATAACAAAAGCTTCAAGCAGCAGAGAAGTGTTTCAGCACAGCTTCTGCCTTCCAGCAGTTTTTTGCATTCTACTTATAACCAACAGAAATAATGCGAGAGCAGCTACAAGAAAAATAAATTCACCACTGTCATGATTCAATATCCACATATTAGCTGCTGACATTTTGCTTATGTGAAGTGTAACAGCAATCACAACGTAAATCCACACCTTGTCACCTTCAGCAGCCCAAGTAATACTAGACCTGTGAATTTTAGCACATTATACAGAATATGAGTAGTTAGAATAAAAACATAGTTTAGGCTAGAACACAGAGTCTCCCAGTCAAACCGCATGATACACTGCACATCTCCACATACCACAGGCCTCCAAAATGAAGTTTGGAGAAGTCACGTCATCTTTTTTTCATTTTATGCAGCCTTTGTTTTCTAGATGGACAGGCTTCTTTATTTTAAGATATAGAAAGACCTACTCTAATAGCAGAAAAAAGTCCATGGGTACAGCTGCAATACAACTACTCACCAGCATTGAAAAGCTCAGCAATCTCCAACGTGTTCTCACTTCAAAAGTCATTAAAAATGCTTTCAGGAGTAGGTAATAGCATTAGTTGTGTATGACCATGGCATCTGCAAATCTGTCAGCTCCTCCAGATTGGGCTAAAATAAGCACCACAGCTTTCCCATTATATTAAAAACAGCTGGTTAGTTCTAGCCTCACCTCACCTGAAGTAGCATCAACAAGATCGTGTTCACCTGCAGCCACAAGATTACTCCACAGACACCTGCACACCTGGGCCAGCATTTGCCTTAAACAACAAGAGGTCAGAAAACTACTCCTACATCTGCAGAAGCAGAAAACACTTCAGGTCTCAGATCCTCTTCCAGAAAACACAAGCTTCAGCCAAGCAGGATAACAGAACCTAAGAAGAGAAAGGGAGGAGGAAGCCAGCTCACAATTCATCCCTCTTCTTCCACACCCTTGTGTGGACAAAAGGAAACCAGACAGAGAACAAGGCACCATCACAGAATTACCTACAGAACACAGAATTCTCTAAATGAATCAGATTTTCATTTCTGGTCAGCCTTCACTGCAAGTATTTGGACAATTCCACTGGTGATCATAACTGTGGTAATGCTGCACACACCAAGAAAAGGGGAGTTCATACAGACCAGGCTGATGTTCCTCAGCCCAAGACAGAGGCTTCAAATCCAGTCTTCTCCCACTTCTGGATTCCCAGAAAACAACACAACTTGCACATGTGCCCTGCTTTTCTGCTGCCTACAACAACAGTGATGTGTTGCGCAGATTCCCCCTATCATCACGCTTGCCAAGTTTCACACAAAAATAGTTCGTGAGGCACGGCTGACTGCTGGAGTAGCTGGAAGGCAAGACTCATTCAGAAAGTACCTATTTTACACATTTAAGAATATTAATGTTATGATGACTCTGCCTGGAGCTACTTGCAGAACTAGTGGACACCAATGAGGCTTTCAGAAATTTTGTTGGGGTTTGTCACCCCTGCCCCCAAAGAGCTCTTGTCCCCATGTTCAGCTGCCACCATTAGGAACAACATGGGTTCCAAGTCGTGGCCCTCTTACATGGAACTTCAAACTGAGAAAGCAGAATGGCCCGTGGTTCAAAAGACTCCCATTTCACTCACCATCACTTTCCTTCTGACTTTTTAAGTCTTCCATCCACGCTGGAATATTTTTCAATGCAACGTAATCCCTTAAGTACTCTTGGCGTCTTTCTTCCAAGGTCATCTTCAGCAAACGCTCTGTTCAGGGGAAGAAGAAATAATAAAAAAAAGTTTTGCAAGCTTTCACACACCCTTGCACATCAGCCAAGCAGTGACCAGTTCAGTGTCCTTGATGCAATTAAACACCATTGGAGAGAACCAAGCGCAGGTGATTCCATGAGTTCCAAGGAGCAGGAGCTAAACACAGGGTGTCTGTACAACCGTACGTGCCTATTTCTGGATATCCCAGCTCAGCAAAAAGAAATGCCTCTTCACCACACTCTCAGCTGTCCAGACTTACCACTCCCCTCAGTGCTACTGCACCTCTGCTTCCTGACACTTGAACTGAAGGATCAGAGAACTGACAGCAAGTTTCAGTAGGAAACTGCTGCTTTATACGGAGCTTTCAGGTATGGAAGTCTATTCTTTAAGTTCTGCATTTGTAAACCATAACTTAAAAAGTTAGTAAAAATGTTTTAACTTTGATCTTCCTAACACTAGTTTACCAATGCCAGCAAATACAGGCAGGGAGCCTGGCACAAATTTAACACGAGTGCTACTACATTACAAAATAAACTGGAGCTCAAGCCAACGTTGTGTCACTTTATGGATGTCTGGGGTGACAAGAAAGACATCTTTGTTTACTTGGGCTTTTTGTTCTGAAAGCCAGGTCATTTGCAGCATGAATAAACAGGTGTCATTTGCTTTAGACTCCTCACACAGTGGCATTTAATCCCATTTTGAGCCAAAAAAAAAATAAAAATTAAATCAGCAGCTGAAGAAAATCCTACAGTATCTGCTAAATGCCCAGAAGCAACAAAAGTGCGTGAGTTTGACAGACTGTGGTTGAACATAAACCCAAGCACTAGGAAAGCCCACTGCCACCCTCTGGCTCACCGTGTTCCTAAAAAAGCAGACCAGCACCACCAGGACCTGCATCTGCCGGATTCAAAGCGCTGACAAAGAGAACCTGGGTTTGAAGTGGGCAGCATGGGTTCAACTTCAGAGGTTTTTATTTGAGCATTAATGCAACACGCTCAGTTACCGCACTAAAACACACACGGATGGTTGTTTGCTCCCAAGAAACCCGCCACGTCTTTTTTCAGACTGTCAGTGAAAAGGAAAGTCTCCAAGATTGTTCAATTATGACGGCTGCTGCCAACCTCACTCTTCTTCAGACCTTGCTAAAAATGGACTAAGAAAAAAAAAAAATCCATCTAAATGACCCAACACCGCAAACAACCCCATACTCCCGCAAGACTCTCTACCCGATTTTTGCAGCCACATCCTCTTCTCCCTCCTCACTCCCATACCCTGTATTAGCTTAGCACAACATGCAGAGCTTTTCCCCTTGCAGAAGAAGGGGGGGGGAGAAAAAAAGAAAAACAGAAAAACTGAAACTATAGAATTGCACAGTGCCCATATTCCAATTAAGTTTCTGTGCCTGTTTTCCCCAGTGGCACTGTACTACTATTAACATACCAATAGTTTTTCTTGAAACATTAATCAGTAATAAATGTTCTTTGATGATTCAAGAGTTTCTAGGGGTGTAGGGGAAAGATAGACCCGTATTATTTGCTTTTGGCATAAAGGACTAAGTGGACATGAAAACAATATTTTTACCTCAAGTTGAAGGAGCAGTGAGCAAGTTGAGAGCATTGCATCTGCTTCTCAGATCAAACCTCAAATAAAAAAAAAAAGAAAAAGAACCCACTTTCAATGGGGTTTGGGTCTTTTTTGGGTTTTTTTGTTGTTTTTTTCTGTGTGTTGTTTTTTTTCTCCAAAATAAAGTTTCCTAATTATGCAGGCTGCAATCCACACAGTCTAATAACCAGAGGCAGGTTTTAAGCACAGACTCCCTTACCAAAATAAGTTTACTCTGGTATTTTTGACAGTATTACCATTTTCTTCAGTTGACAACAGCATTTCTCCTCCATTATTCAAGCTTGGTATTTTAATTGGATATTTACAAATGCAGAAGTAAAACTAATGGGATTAGTATCGCCATTACACACACCAGATAAGCACTTCACTCCATTACTTGATCTTCAGGCACACAAAACATCAGGTATTGAACGTGCAGGCAAACCTGAGAGAGCGTGTCTGTGCGTGTCTGGTGTGAGGGACTGAAGCAAAAGAAGTTTTACTACCTTGTGCTAAAAAGGTTGGAGACAAGTTCCTCTCTATAGGAAGATTTCACAAAACTTGGCTCTTGCGAGTCAGCAGCAAGAATTTCACCCGAGTCTTAATTACACACAAGCCTCCTGGAAGATGCTTCCAACAGCCTCAGCTGGAAGTACAGTTTTCTGCCTGTAGCTTTACAAAGTGCCTTGGAAAGGTTGCGAGCAGAGCAGTCCTGTGGCTAAGACTCCGAAATCAACTCCAGTCCCGCTCCCGTTCTGTTTCAGCTGTCCTCAAGCAATATCCACCCTGGGAGAACATGGACCAACCCTTAATTATCAGGAAAGTAATTAAGAAAGGCAAGGGTATTGTCAGGGGGTTTGAACTCAATATTTAGCAATCAGTGCTTTTTCTTTTTACAAAGTTCTCTGGAATAGAAAAGGCTGAGAACAATTGCACTCGGAGCCTCACAGGAAGAGCAGAGCCGGCGTGCACAGCAAGCTTGACAGGGGCTCAGGAGTAGCTGGGAAAGGCAAAGGCAGGCCTAACGAAAGAGTTGAGTTTAAAAGTACAGTCTGGGTTGGAAAGAAACTAATTGGGCTTCTATAGTTTTGCTCTGTAGTAAAGAAGGTACTTGGGAAGAACAGTCACACAGGGACTGGCACAAAAGCAACGCCAGCAATGAGCACAGAAGTTTTTTCTGCCATCCTCACTCAAAATGCTCAGCAGCACCAGCACGGTGATGGAAAGCAGTTACTGGAGCAGAAGACTGGCAAAAGCTGTTTGGTCTTACTAGGCAGAAACACTGAGCTCTGGCCAGGTAGTGCCCACAAACCTACTTCCCTGGATAGAAAAAACAAATAAATAAATCTCACCAGCAGTTGTGAGCTCTGGTTTGCATTCAGTCACATCACCGTACTGATGCGGACCCGCCATCCTCACAGCTGATGAGGACAATGAAAACGTGCCTGCAGCTCAGGCTCCCAGCTCACCTCCCAGTCCCCCCACTCAGCCCTCTCTGCCAAAGGTTCAAGTTCACATGTCGGGCTATGAATTCACAGAGGGAACAGCAGAGCTGGGAGATACAAGTGCAAGTAACAGCAACACTCACCAGAGCCCACCAGAAACCTCACCCCATCTGCCCCCAGCACAAAACCAGCATTTTTGGAAAGTAAAGACATAAGAGCATTAAGGATTTGTGCAGGGCAAGTCGGTTATAGCTGACTGCAATTCCTGGAGACTTAACTGTATCTTCTCTATTGAAAAGAGAGATTTAAAACACCTGGTAGAAATTTGTTGCCTCACCTTAACTACAGAAACAGGCTCTGTAAGACAGCTTTGAAAGAGAAGAGCATGTAACAAAACTCTGGCTTTTGAGAAGAGTTTGACAGGAGCAGCTAACCTACAGATAGGTCAGTTTAATTGTGTCTTAACGTAGTTTTTTTCCCCCTTGGAAACACACACTTGAGTTCTGCCACAGACAAAAAGGATGAATCCTCCAAACTACTCTTCTGCCTCCTTGGCTTCAAACACACATACAGTCATCAGGGTGATGGAAGAAAAGAAAGCAAACTTAAAATACGACCTGCTGGGGAGGTTTGGGTTTCTTTCCTCTCCTCCTTGTAGCTGCTGTAAATATTACACTTCCACTGGGTGAATTAAGAGAAATTTTCACATCGCCCTCCACGTGATCCATAGGAACGGCAGGGGCTGCGTAAAATGCTTGTCCCTGGGTTCTCACACTCTGGACCTTGACACTGGGGTTTTATAAACTGAGACTACACAGGGCAGGGGTCCTTCAAATAATTAGAGGAATAAATATTTGGTAGGCGGAGGGTGCTTTGAGAGCCCTCACACCCCAAAACGTCTCACCCCAGGTGATCAGTGCTGGAGGAAGCCGAACTCAAACTCATTACACCAGCGATACCAACAAACCTTTTATTCCCCCCTTCCCGCCTCCGGAAAACCCAGGCAATTAAAACGGGAAAAGGCACCTCTGGGCGGCATGTGCCGAACTTTTCGGCTCCCGAGGGGGTGGAGGAGACGCCGCGCCAGAGCCGACCCGCTCGCCGACGCCGTGCGCCGCTGCCCGCTGCCGCTGCTCCCCGCCGGCTCCGCGCCCGCAGCCCGGCTCCGCGCCCGCAGCCCGGCTCCGCACGGCGCCCGTCAGCTGGGTCACGCCTCGCTCGAACCCGACACCCCCGCAGCGCCCGCCCCCCTCCCCGCCGCCCGGTGGCCCCGGCACACGCCGCTCAGCAGCCCCCTCCTCCGCCCGCCCGCCCGCCGCTGCCGCCGCCGGACCGGGCCCGGCGGACGCGCCGGCTGGGAGGGGGCGTGAGCTCGGCCCGCGGCGATGGGCTGAGGGGGTGTGGAGGAGCGAGGACGGCGGGGCGGCAGGGGGCCGCCGGGCAGGGCAGGTGTCGGTGGGTGCTGGGGTGCCACAGCGGCTGTCCCAGCGCTCCCCCCTGCAAGCGGAACGGGTAACCCCTCTGATCTCCGCCCGCCGGGGCCGCCAAAAACGGGGCTTCCCGTTGTAAAACCCGCACCGCCGGCGGGGCCAGTGTCCGCCCGGGGAACGAAGGGCAGGGCAGGCGCGCCTCGGCCCCTCCTTCGCTCCTTGTTTTTATTCCGTTGGCGAATGGTTTGGGGTCAAAGGGACCTTAAAGATCTCGTTCCGACCCCCTGCCAGGAGCAGGGACACCTCCCACCAGGCCGGGTTGCTCAAAGCCTCCTCCAGCCCGGCCTTGGGCACTTACAGGGGGGCGGAGCATCCCCCGCGTCTCTGGGCAACCTGTGCCAGTGTCTCACCACCCTCACAGGAAAGTTCTTCCTAATATCTGAGCAGAACCTACTCTGCTGCAGTTTAACACCACTGCCCCGCATCCTACCACTCCGCGCCCTTGCGAGCTGTCCCTCTCCAGCTCTCCTGTAGCCCCCTCCAGGTCCTGGGAGGCCGCAATAAGGTCTCTCCGGTGCCTTCTCCAGGGTGAACAATCTCAACTCTCTCTTTCCTTCCTGAGATTATTTTTCTCCTCCTGATCTAAATAAACACACAGCCTTCAGCAGGCTAAGTAACCTAAACGCATCGCTGCAGCTGGATGGATCCTCTTTGCTTCACTGGCATCCCAGTGGAGGGAAAAGTCTTTCCCCTGCAGGTGACCAGGTTGGGCCCTGGAGCACAGCAGGCACTGGCAAGCACTTATCCTGGGGCTTCGTGGGCGACACAGGTTTTGGGGTGGCAGGTTTGGAGCAAGCTCCTTTACCAAAATAAAGATAATTCGATATTTTTGACAGTGTCAGCAATTTCTTCAGTTGACAAAAGCATTTCTCCCCCATTCTTAAGGCTCGCCATTTTACAAAATGTACCATTTCAGGAAATTCATACACAGAGTATTTTACGTACACCTTCTGGTCAAGAACAGGCTCTTCTTTGACAATACATGCTCTTACTTGACCTGTAACAAAGACAGGGGAGGCACAACGTGGCAGTGTTTCAACTGCTCATAGTTTCTGATAAACAAACACATCAGCACCTCTACTATTACCATTAATCTTAGGTCGTGGTACAATTCCTTACAGTAAAATCCTTACTCTTATCACACTCCAAGATGCAAGGGAGCACTCAGAGTTTACCTTCTAACCAGTCAAAAATCATACTAAGATTCTTCTTTACAAAGCATATTTAAATATTCGTGTCCCATGACCTCCTAAGAGTATGTTATTATCTTCTATCTTTCCTCGATTTCTTCACTTTGCCCAAGTGATGTGCTTTGGTAGCCCAAGTGCAGTTTTCTTAATAGAAAAATGAGGAAGCCAGCACGCACGAACTCCGAGGTGGTGGAAAATGGAATTCACTTTATTGCAAGCAGGCACACATATTTATACCTACTAGCACGAAGCACTATTTTTGGGTTGCAAACAAGAGATCAGACTATACAGCCAGGGTTGTTATTAGCTCATGTACTCCTTCAATCACTCTGTTATCATACAGGGAAAACAGATTTTCCCAGGTCTGTTTTGATCATACTCTCCCGTTCACTCCCATGCACATCTTGTGTACAAGAAGCACCTTATCTGTTCATTCTCACGGACAAGCTCTCAACATGAGCTGTACTTGGCTGGTCAGGGTCTCTTTTCATAATTAGCAAGCAAGAGTTATGTGCTTGTTTAGGAAAGAGCTCAAGGACGAAAGTCATAACTCTGCAACGCAGTGCTGCCAGCACAGCTAACTAAAATGTAGGGTATCCACAATTCCCCCTTTTTTGTTTTTTGGATCACCATCAAAGTCATAAGATGTATTTTCCAGTTCTTCAGACCCCTTGGGCAGCACTTCAGGTGAGATCGTTGACTATAACGAAAAAGAACAAAACAAACCACTTCCCACAACAACAAATTCTATTAAACACAAATCCCTAAATCATCCAGACCCGCAGTCGCTGGGGAGCCCCTGTTGCAGCGAGGTTTCTGGAGAACCCTCCCGACAATTGGGAAGTCCTACGCAGTGCGTCCACTCATAGGGGAGGTTTCCGAAGTCGCTGCAAGAGGGTCCAGCATTTATACTATTAAATAAACAACCTTACATAACATTGAATGCGGGAACATCTGGTGTTATTTGCTCCGCTGAATTCTTCTCACAGCTTGGCCAGGTCTGAAGGAAGAATGCAAGGGAGTCTCCCTATCAATTTGATCCTTAATCACACACTTCTAACGAAACAAAGGGCAGCTGGTTTCCCCGTCTTGCTTTTAGCTAAAGAAAGATCACTCTGCTGGTTAGTACCATGAACCTTAACACCTGTTATGTGGCTTTGATTAGACAGTCTTACACAACCAATATAGGCTTCATTGTTAGTCACACAAAGAGAATACGTATCAATACAACAGGTAACATTGAAAACAATTACATTTTCCCATAATTGCTCTGCCATCAGCCATAAGCATCTTCTGCCAGTCCAATCCCTGTCATCGTTGGTAATCAGTACCTCAGAGTCCCATCATGTCACTGGGAAAAACAAAGGGATTCAACAGGCAGGCCCAGTGCACGGTCGTGTTGCTGCTACGCTACTGAAGTAACAGGATGCTGCACAGCCACATCATGCGGGATAGGAACCAAATCATGGTCATTAAATGGCTTAATTCGTTTCACTGGCAGCCAGTAAGGTCCTGTGGATAAAGAAACACAGCCATAACCTCTTCCCCACGTCAACAGAGGTACCGTGTCGGAGATTTCAGCGGGAGACGAGCACACTCTATAGTGATCAACAAGTCTCAAATTTATTGTTCAGCACTTCATACATTTATAGTACTCATAATTAGGTTCATACATATTGCAAAAGCTAAGCTCCTTATTGGCTACCATATTATTAGCATCATATCAGTATTTGCAGTTTTTGTAGCTTTTACTTGTTACTTTTCCCAGTTCTTGTTTTCTTCTTCAACAACCTGCTATCGTACCCTTTTTAGCTCAAGGACAAGCATGTTGTCCCGTCCACATACCTCACGTATTACACATCCACGTCCCGCACGTACTACACGTCCATTAATCTAATCGTATCCTCCTGATGCCTTTCTTCCTGGCCTTTCTCTTTTAACCATGTTTCAGCGATATTCTCCACATTTCCCCCGTTTTCTTTAACAACCATAAGTGAAGCAGTAAATCTATTCATTGTCCTAGTTATAAAGGATTGAATACATTGCAACAAGCACGGCAAAAGCATTAATATAAGCAGAATCACCAACACAATAATTATTCCATGTTTGATAAGATCAAAAAGCCAACCACTAATTCCCCATGATGACAGCCAGTTATCAAGCCAGCTAGATGAAACAGTAATCTCCTTGAACTTCCTGCGTAACTCCGAGATGGTGGAAAACGGAATTCACTTTATTGCAAGCAGGCACACATATTTATACCTACTAGCACAAAGCACTATTTTTGGGTTACAAACAAGAGATCAGACTATACAGCCAGGGTTGTTATTAGCTCATGTACTCCTTCAATCACTCTGTTATCACACAGGGAAAACAGATTTTCCCAGGTCTGTTTTGATCATACTTTCCCATTCACTCCCATGCGCATCTGGTGTACAAGAAGCACCTTATCTATTCATTCTCACGGGCAAGCTCTCAACACGAGCTGTACTTGGCTGGTCAGGGTCTCTTTTCATAATTAGCAAGCAAGAGTTATGTACTTGTTTAGGAAAGAGCTCAAGGACGAAAGTCTTAACTCTGCAACACAGTGCTGCTAGCACAGCTAACTAAAATGTAGGGTATCCACAATTCCCCCTTTTTTGTTTTTTTGGAACACCATCAAAGTCATAAGATGTATTTTTCAGTTCTTCGGACCCCTTGGGCAGCACTTCAGGTGAGATCGTTGACTATAATGAAAAAGAACAAAACAAAACACTTCCCACAACAACAGATTCTATTAAACACAAGTTTAACACAGAAAATTATGTTTTGAGATTTAACCAAATCATATGCTTGCTAAAAAATGTGTAGTATTTATCCCACTGCTTTGTTATATTTTACTTGCTGCTCTGCCTGAGTTCCCAGGACTCACATTCACTGCTTTGCAGGGCAGGAATGCGAGAGATGCCTCCGCATCAATCCCAGGCCTCTGGTATCTCAGTGTGGGTGTGCTGCTTGTCGAGCATACAAGGCCAAGCAGTGATCCAGTGAGATGTCTGTGCTTTCTGACACCTTAGGTGCAAGTTGTTTGAGCGTACCTACAGTTCCCATCACCAATCACCCTAAATCATCCAGACCCGCAGTCGCTGGGGAGCCCCTGTTGCAGCGAGGTTTCTGGAGAACCCTCCCGACAATTGGGAAGTCCTACGCAGTGCGTCCACTCGTAGGTGAGGTTTCCGAAGTCGCTGTAAAAGGGTCCAGCTTTTATACTATTAAATAAACAACCTTACATAACTTTGAATGCGGGAACATCTGGTGTTATTTGCTCCGTTGAATTCTTCTCCCAGCTTGGCCAGGGCTGAAGAAAGAATGCAAGGGAGTCTCCCTATCAATTTGATCCTTAATCACACACTTCTAACGAAGCAAAAGGCAGCTGGTTTCCCCGTCTTGCTTTTAGCTAAAGAAAGATCACTCTGCTGGTTAGTACCATAAACCTTAAAACCTATTATGTGGCTTTGATTAGACAGTCTTACACAACCAATATAAGCTTCAGTGTTAGTCACACAAAGAGAATACATATCAGTACAACGGGTAACATTGAAAACAGTTACATCTTCCCATAATTGCTCTGCCATCAGCCGTAACCATCTTCTCCCAGTCCAATCCATGTCATCGCTGGTAATCGGTACCTCAGAGTCCCATCACGTCACTGGGCGAAACAAAGGGATTCAACAGGCAGGCCCAGTGCACGGTCGTGTTGCTGCTGCGCTGTTGAAGTGACAGGATGCTGCACAGCCACATCATGCGGGATAGGAACCAAATCATGGTCATTAAATGGCTTAATTTGTTTCACTGACAGCCAATAAGGTCTATATGTGTCGATTGTTACATGGACATACTTTAAGCGCCCAAAACTATTAACATGAGTAACATCCATTTGCCAAGTCTCATTGACCGCACGAAGATCATGTAACAGTCGATATTTTCCAGATTTCTTTTTAATTATAAATATAGGGGTGTTCCATGGACTAGTAGACAACTTCAGATGTCCTTGTTGTAATTGCTCAGTAATTAGTTCGTGAGCATGGTGAAGACTTTCCCGTTTTAAAGGCCACTGCGTGACCCACACCGGAGAATCTGTTTTCCAGGTAATGGGAATTGGGAAAGTCCAGGCAGCAGCCGTCATGCCAAAGGGTGCTCATTCGTTAATACCATACCCAATTGAGATAAAATATCCCGACCAATCAAACAGTCCACTGTGGGGGGTAGTTGTGTAATACAAAAAGCTGCTGTCACTGTTTTGTGTTCTATTGTCACTTGAAGAATTGGCGAGCGACTTGCCAGTGTCAGTCCTCCTACCCCAGTGACAGTAGTCGTGGATGCTTGTAATGGCCATTCCTGAGGCCAGGATGACGGTGCAACAATGCTGGAATCCGCTCCTGTATCTAACAGTCCCATAACAGTCTTTTGTTGTCCCAGATACGTCAGTAGTACTTTCTTTCTTGGTCTATCTTTTAGGTCCAGAGTTAACAGCGTCAGACCCCCTGTTGATCCGAAACCTTTTTGATCCCTTGCGTCCTGTATACAGGACTTCATTCCCGCAGTCAGTTGGGGTAATGGCACTAATTGTGCAATCCTCTGACCCTTTTGAATCCTTATAGGTGGGTTTAAGGTATAGGCCATTATCATGATTTCTCCTTTATAGTCCGCATCTATTACGCCAGGAATTATAAATAATCCGAGCATAGAGGCAGATGATCGTCCCAAAAGTAATGCACCCATTATTTGTCCTTGTACTTGTACAGGTCCATAAACTCCTGTAGCAATCTTTTGTGGGCACGTAGTTATCAAGTCCACTTCTACTGCGGCTGCCAAGTCCAGGCCGAGGCTCCCTCTTGTCGCTGGGTGGAGCTGTTGTCCAGCAGACTGGGTGGTTGTTGGATTGCAGCTGCTACTTGTGTCGTTGCGCGGCCACTGCGGTTCGCGCTGGTACTGGAGTTTCCCGACCTCCCGCAGCATGCACCAGTGCTGTGAGTGTTGGCCCAACATTTTTGGCACCAGACGCGTGTAGCAGTACAATCCTTTCGTATGTGACCGGAGCCCCCGCATCGAAAACATTTAGGTCGATTTCCTTGTGACTGCCGATTAATTACTGTGGACGCTTGGAGAGGAGCAAGAGCTGCCAGCACCTGATTCTGTGAAGCCTCTGCTTGCTTTCTCAACCCATCACCTAGCTCTTTTATAGCATCTACCAGGAAAGCCTGATGCCCTGTGGGCATTGTTGCTGCTTTCTCTAGTGCTTCCTCTATACTCCACTGAGGTCCCAGTGTACTTATAATGCTTCTAGTAGTTGCATTTCCATTTTGGAGAGCACATTGTTTTAATAAGGCTCCCCTCATATATTCAGGCACTCCTGCCTTTTCTATTGCGGTTGCTATCTTATCGACAAATGCTCCCAGTGACTCCTCTCTACCTTGTTTCACCCCCATATAGAATGGTATCCCTCCTGGCTCCTTAACCCGATCCATAGCGAGTCGCACTAATCTCATAGCCTCCCTACACTTATCTGGTCCCAGCAATGCCTGAGCTTCCGTATTAAAGTAAGGACCCAAACCCATAAGCTCATCTATGGTTATTCCATGCAACGGATCACCTGCCTGCCTCTGCACTGCCACAGCTTCATTAACAAGCCCCTGCCAATGCGCGTTAAAAATCAACCGTTGATGCTGTGTATATATCAGCTTTACTATCCCTTTACAATCTGATGGTAACAATACCTGTGTGCTCCATAAGTAATCCAACATTTGTTTTACAGGCTCACTCGTTGCCCCAAACTGACTTACAGTAGCTCGCAGCTGCGCTAGCAACTTCCAATCCAGTGGGTTAATTTCAGCTACGTATCCTTCCCCCTCAGCCTGCTGAAACGTAACCGGACAAGCCAACTGTGTCGCTGTCTGAATGGCCCAATCATCCCCCCTGTTCATGCTATCTCTCGCTAGAGCAGCCCATGCCTCCCGACGTTCCCTCGCCAGGGCCCCCGCTGGGTCAGCTTTTGCCCCAGGGATCGGCTCACTGGTGCTCTGGGAATTGTCTGGTGATGGCTCTTGCACAAGCAGAGAAGGCGGTGGTGGAGGCGGCCGCCCAGGAGGAGGTTGCGGGGCCGAGGGTTTTGGACAGCAACTAGTCTCTGTCTCGGTTTCCGTATTTACTGGCCGTAGGGGTGGTAAAGTTATCTTGGAAATTCGAGGTGGTAACGGTATTCCCCCTGTCAGTTCTCTATCATAGGACCTGTTCTTTTGTTGTGCGGCAGTCGCTTCTTGAGCCGCTGTTTTTTCTGCTTGATACTGTAGTAACTCATTCTGCACTACCTGCCACATCTTTCCAAACTTAATCGCCATCTTATCATCCTGCAGAGTCAACTCCCACAATATATCTCCAAATTTCCTCCACTCTGATAACTCGTGGACTGTATGGGGATTTGTAAAACATCCTTTCGCATACCCAAACGCTAACAGTCCTGGTAAATCTTTCTGCAAATTTAACCCCTTAATCTGCCTTTTTTCTAAAAAGGTCGTAAATAAATCATATGCTGCTTGCCTCTCCATACCTTAAACGTCAGCGCTGTTGCAGCTTTCCAAGGTCTCGGCAGCACGTATCAGCTGAGCTCGCCGATGCGGTCACTCAGGGCTCGGAGCGCCTTTTCTTCGGGCTGCTCTTATCGCCGTCCTCGCTGCATAGGACCTGAACTCCTTCGCTGAATCCCTTCTTCTTTTCGATGTATCACGTCGGGGTCACCATTTGTCGGAGATTTCAGCGGGAGACGAGCACACTCTATAGTGATCAACAAGTCTCAAATTTATTGTTCAGCACTTCATACATTTATAGTACTCATAATTAGGTTCATACATATTGCAAAAGCTAAGCTCCTTATTGGCTACCATATTATTAGCATCATATCAGTATTTGCAGTTTTTGTAGCTTTTACTTGTTACTTTTCCCAGTTCTTGTTTTCTTCTTCAACAACCTGCTATCGTACCCTTTTTAGCTCAAGGACAAGCATGTTGTCCCGTCCACATACCTCACGTATTACACATCCACGTCCCGCACGTACTACACGTCCATTAATCTAATCGTATCCTCCTGATGCCTTTCTTCATGGCCTTTCTCTTTTAACCATGTTTCCACAATAGTACCGGACCTTTCCATTCATTAGTATGAATGTCCTTATACAGTACATTAGGCTTTGGCAAGTCTTTCTGTTTTTCCTTCTGAGATCTCAGATGAGGAGTTAACATATCAAAACTGGATATATTCAGAAAATTTAACACATACGTTGCTTTGGACAACTTCTCATGTGGAGACATCCCAACGACAGTGCTTTTCTGTTTCTGTAACATTCTTTTCAGCGTGAGATGTGCTCTTTCCACAATGCTCTGTCCCGTTGGTGAATAAGGTATCCCTGTCACATGGGATATTCCCCATTCCTGCAAAAATACTTTAAAATTGTTAGAAACAGAAGCTGGACCATTATCCGTTTTTATCTGTGATGGCACTCCTAACGTGGCAATAGCACGTAGCAAATGCAGTCGAACATCTCTAAACTCTTCACCACTGTGCGCTGTGGCAACAATAAAAGATGAGAAAGTATCTACAGTAACAGGCACATATTTCAGTTTACCAAATTCAACTATATGCGTAACATCCATCTGCCATACGTCATTGGGAGCAAGACCACGAGGGACTGCTGTTATATTAGAGTTCAGTGGTGTGACCGCTTGACAATCTGGACATGACAAAACAACATCTTGAGCTTGTCGAGATGTTATGTTAAACTCTTTGGATAAAGCCTTACTATTTTGATGATAAAAAGCATGTGAAAGTCTAGCCTGTCCTAACACATCAGGAACAGCAGCCATAGCAGCCAGAGAATCGGCCCGAGCATTGCCTTCGACTAACGGGCCAGGCAGATTAGAATGAGAACGAATGTGTGTCACAAAGCATTGGTGTATCCGATCACTACAAAGTAAGCCTAATTTCTGAAACAACATAAAAAGAACACGACTAGAAACATGTTTTAAAAAGGCAAACTCAATTCTGCACAAAAGGCCACATACATAATGCGAATCAGCAACAATATTTACAGAACAGTAGCTGTTTTGTTAGTGGATCTCAGCATCTCCAGAATTCTTTTACAGCCCGCGTTAGCACTCTCCACAGCAAGCTGCAGTAATAATCCATCTGCTGCCGCTGGTACATCTACCTGTCTTTCAATAGCTCCTTGTAATTGATCAATAAATTGAAGGTAGGGTTCATCGTTAGCTTGTCTGATAGTGCCAAAAGGTTTGCTTGATTTTTCCATGTCAGGAATCTTTTTAAAAGCTTTTGTTGCTAATTGAGCAGCGAGCTGTAAAAGTTCTGTAGTAAAATGAGCTTGAAGCTATGGATTCGCAAACTGACCCTCCCCCAACAGTTGATCCGGGTTGATTGGAGCATTATTATTTTGAGCTGCTGTAGCATGGGATATACATAACTCCCTGTATTCTACATAACAAATTGTGTATTGGCTGGGTGTTAAAATCAACTTAAATACCACCTTCCAATCATGAGGAACCATAAGAAAAGCCTCTTTCATTGTCTCTATTAAATTTCCAGTACAGGATGATTGAATACCCGATTCAGCAACCGTACGCCGCAACTCTTTCAGCGTGCTATGAGAAATCTGTTGATGTTCTGGTGCCTGAGTCCCATCCGGCCACGTATGCATAACTACTGGCATAGCTTTAACTACCTGAGGAAAAAAGTCAGTGTTAAGGAAACCATGCTCATCACAATCGGTTAAAATATCTGTCAAGGAAATCTGAACCCTGGTGATAGAAGGCGGTGCTGGACAAAGCTGTGGAGAAGATAAGGGAGGGGGTGCATAGGGTGGGGGTTGATAATTGAGTGGAACAAGAGAGTTCATCTGACCCTTATTTTGACACAGCTGCGAACCAGATTTTGACAGCCCCTTTCCTTTTTCCAAAAGTCCCGAAAAAACATCCTGAGCAGTAGGTGCAGATGCCACCATGGCTCTATTCGGCATGAGCGGAGGATAGAGGTTGGGTTCTGCCTCGGGGTCGTCAGGACCAACATCAAAGGAACTGTCGTCCTCCTCCGGATCCCCAGTTCTCAGCGCAATTCCCTCATAACCACTCATCAATCCTTCTTGCAAACTTGTGAGATTAATCTGGCGAGTCTGTACCACAGTTTCAGTTTGAGAAGACAAAAGGTTTACACAACTCGTTTGACTTGCAGTCTCTGTCTGCCGCGTAGGTGCTAAGTCAATTAAATCATTAGTGAGGTCTGTAGCAACAGAGCCCGCAGTGCTCGCCACACTGCTCTCAGAACTAGCATCAGCAGCGCGTGGTTTCAGTGAGCGCAACGCCGCAAACAACGCTTCCGTGTCTCTATATTATCAGGTGAACTGTCATGACCAGCATGTTGTGCTTTAGTTAGCTCTTCGCCTACACGTTTCCAATCCTTAATTTCATAAGATCCTGTTTCAGGATACCAGGGGCAATTACAACCGATGCATAAAAGTAACAGAGTCACTTTCTGCAGGCTAATCTTATAACCGCTCTCCTTTGCAATACACATCAGTACATCATGATGAAGTTGTTGCGATCGTGTTGCGTTTTGCCCCATTTTTGTCCCCCGGCCGCGGTCCTCGTACCTGTTTCCTGAAGGGCGAGGATGGACGCGTCAGTTAATTCATCACCCCGTTCGGCTCACTGGGGGGTACTTCTCTTGGATATGATGAAGTCCCGATTCGGGCTGCCATTTGTTGAGAAGCACGCACGAACTCCGAGGTGGTGGAAAACGGAATTCACTTTATTGCAAGCAGGCACACATATTTATACCTACTAGCACGAAGCACTATTTTTGGGTTACAAACAAGAGATCAGACTATACAGCCAGGGTTGTTATTAGCTCATGTACTCCTTCAATCACTCTCTTATCACACAGGGAAAACAGAGTTTGCCAGGTCTGTTTTGATCATACTCTCCCGTTCACTCCCATGCACATCTGGTGTACAAGAAGCACCTTATCTGTTCATTCTCACGGGCAAGCTCTCAACACGAGCTGTACTTGGCTGGTCAGGGTCTTTTTTTGTAATTAGCAAGCAAGAGTTTTGTACTTGTTTAGGAAAGAGCTCAAGGACAAAAGTCTTAATCCTGCAAGCAGTGCTGCCAGCACAGCTAACTAAAATGTAGGGTATCCACAGTTCCCCACAAGGGAGGTGGCATCTTCGGGAGGCAGCACTTGTCACAGGCAGGGACAAGGTTTAGAGCAAATGCCGGGGAGTCTGGGGCTGCTCCTGGAAGCAGCCCAGTGGCAAGCAGTGCCACATGTGAGCTGAACACCAGCTCAACGCAGCCCGGGCCTCAGATCTGCCTCCCAGCGTCTGCCCAGCCCACCTCTGCGCCATCCCAGTAAAACTGGGGCAGCAGCAGCTGCCCCTGGCCCTCAGCTTGACCCACACCTGACAGCAGAGACTCTGCAGCATCTCTGGGGCTTGCCAGCACCCGCAAAGCGTGAAACCCAGGCAGCTGGCAGCTGGCAGCCCTCTCGCAGCTCCTCGGGCATCAGCTCCTCAGTAGGTGCCTCGCGCACTCAGGGGCTGAGCGCCCCCAGTTCCTGCCCGCTGGATACCGACTGCCCAGGACAGCTCTGACCAGGACTGCAGCCACTGTCCCTGGGACTCAGCATGAACCACAACTGGCAGCAGAGACTCTGGACCATCTCTGCAGCTCAACAGTGCCTGCCAGGCACAAAGCTGTCACCACAGGGAGCCTTGGATCGATCACTTGCTGCTGTGTGGGCTACAGCTTGGCCATACGGGCACCTAAAACCTCAGCTTCCCAGGGCTTCTGGTTAAGAGTGAGGAGCACCCACCGTCTCCGGCATTGTCCAGATCCCTCAGGATTTGCTCGAGGATTCCTGATACTTGCTGGGAAGATTTACCTCTTCCAAGCCCATAGTTTACTCTTTGAGGACCTTTGCAGAAAGTATAAAGTTAGATTATGCCAGAGAAAACAGTGGAAACAAGCGCTGGTCTGTGAACTGGGTCCAGAGATGGAGTACTCACGCCTGGGACGCCAGGTGAGCTCCGGTGCAGGATCCAGCCGAGAAGCTGCAAAAGCTCTCCCTGGCTCCACACCTGCGACCAAACACCCATGAGAAGTTTCCGTTCTGCACTGCCGTGAGGCACACTGTCATCAGTGAATGACAGAACACAGGAGGGGATCAAGGAACAACGTGGCACACGTGGTGCAGGTCTCTGTTGTCACAACCGCGAGAGAGGCCTCGCTCGCATTTGGGCTTTGAGCTGGCAGCGCTCAAAGGAACTGAAAACAAGACGTACCCACGGCATCTCCCTGAGTGTCAGCCCAAGCACCCAGCCGGGAAGCTGGATATCCCTCACCGCCTGGAACATCTGTAAAGAAACAGAAGAGAGAAGCTCCCAGGAAATAGTTCAACAGACTTCTGCAGATGTGACAAGCAGTGAATGCAGCTTGAGCGCAGGAGTGCTCCACGGCACTCGTCTGTTCCTTCTGCTCAGGAGCGCTGTGCCCACCATCATGGGGTGCCTGCACCGTGCCGGTCTGAAACCAAGCACGCGGGGAGCTGTTGGGAGAAAGGGCTCCCTGGAGCTCACACCAGCTCCAAACTCAAGCCCAGGGGAAGCAGTGTGTGTGTCAGGAGGCTGCTGGCAAAGACAGTTTTGCAAGGCAGAGCTTTGAGCTTTGCCACAGGGCAGGTCGCTGAGCTGGACCCATTCGCTCTCTGCTCTTCTGCTCTTGGCCGAGCGCTGACCGAGAGCAAACGGGAAGTTCAGTTTCCTGTGAGCAGCCTCTTAAACCCTAAATGCTCTCTCCTTCAAGTGACGTACCTGCGGGATCGCCCTGAGGCTCCGGGACAAGATCTGGCTGAGCAGTCGGGGCACCATCGGTCAGAGGCACAGCTGTAACCAAGCACATTTCCATCAGATGCTGGGATCCCCTTTTTCCCCAGTGTCCTGCAGGGACTGGAGCTGGGGCAGGCAATGCCGTGGCACCCAGTCGCGGGTGGCAATTTCCAAAGCTGCAGAGGGCCCTGGGTGACAGGTGGCTGGCCGCTCTCGAAAGCTGTTTGTGGGCCCTGTGCAAAGACCGCATGGGCCAGCGTAGGGCTCCTTGGGGGTTTCCTACTGGGCACAAAACAAGCCCACGAGAAAGCACGGCTGAGAAATAAGGATCCCTCACGTGGAAGAGCCTGGGCCAGGGAGAAGCTGCCCCAGAGCTGCTGCGAGAAGCAGGCTCTTGCCTGGCCCCTGCGGTGCCGCTCTGGCCCTGCCCCGCGGGCTGGGGGAACACTGCCGTGGGGCAGGGTGACACAGGGACAGCTCCAGGGACGGGTTCTTCCCCCGCACTGCATGTCCTGGCCCCACCGCTCCCCAGAAAAGTGCCCCCACAGCAGTTACAGCCTCCTGCCCACGGGACACCCGCCTCCTGCTGCCCGTGGATCTGGCCGTGGCTCACCCAGCCCAGCCCAGCCCCGCTGCTCTCCTGGCCCTGCCCCACGGCACCCCCAGCCCTGCCACCAGCCCAAGGTCCCGAACCACACTGCCAGGGCTGGGGGCTGGCCCTCCCCTGCCCACCTACCTGGTCCCAGCACTCGCCATGGAGCAGCCTCAACCTCCTGGGGCAGCAGGGCCACCAGGAGGAAGATGAGGAGGCACGTGGGGACCACAGTCCTCCGTGCCAGCACCATATCGCCGCTGCCGACGCTGCTGCTGCCAACGCTGCTGCTGCTGCCAACGCTGCCGCTGCTGGCGCTGCCACCGCTGCCGCTGCTGGAGCGAAGGCCCCGGGACCTGGCTTATGACGGGGGCTCCGTGATGTCACAGTCACACGTCACAACGGCAGTTTGACGCTGTACTGGGTTCAGCTAGGATAGGGTTAATTCTCAGTAAAGAAGCTAGCCGGGAATAGGGAATAGCTCAACCAAACCAGTCTAGTTGCTAGCCAAAGGGATATTCGATACCACCATGATGTCATGCTCGGGGTATATATACACGGAGCGGTCGGGGTGGGGGCGCTCTTCTTTTCCGGTTTTCGGTCCGTTCGGGTTGGTGAGATCCGCGTTACACGTTACTCGCGTTATGTCTGGTTAAACATTACTGTTATTTCACTCTTATTGTTACCATTTATGTTCACCATTAAAACCAACTGTTTTTATCTCAACCCCACGAGGCCTTTGCCTGCGGCTCCTTTCGGGCTCTTCCCCTCACTCTCGGTAGGGGGGAGCGAGCGACCATGTGGTTCCTTTGTTTCCTTCCCGCCGGTAACTCGGCTCGAACCACCACGGTTTGTTAGAGACATTTTTTATGTGCTGAACCAGGAAAAGGGAAACCAGGCTTATCTGGCTTCCAATGGTTGGAGTTTTAACACGTGTGTAATCAAATGTTTAATTGTGCATGAAGGAAATGCAACTATGCCTGACAGTTGGTTAACGGGATCCAAATAGAGAGCTCAGTCAACTTAAACTGCATCAATGATCTCCCCACCTTATCGAGGGAGTTCAACTAGTGTCCGTACATGGTGGTTAACCCTCAGCCTTGATGCAAGCCTCCCACATCCAGAGAGCAGCAGCTGGCAGGCCTATCCTGTGTGATCACTAATTACTACCAGCCCCAGGCAGAAAACCCTCACTGAAGCCATAGTTCAGCACCTTCCCAAGTGTCTGTCACTTCTAAGCTACAGCAAATCAATACAAACCATACCAGCCTCTTACTATCATATCAAAAGAAGCTCCCAGCCCTCTGCAGGAGGATATCAGCTTTTTCCACCTACACTTGAATTCAAGATAACCCAAAGTCATGTAGTTAGTTGACAGGGCAACAGGTCTACACTAGTCACGGCTTAACAGCTTGATCTTGGCCTCTTCCTAAACATAGACACAGGACTTCTAGTCAGGCTGATGCACTGGCTCACATCTGTCCGCGAAAGACTGCGAGGACATGTGCCACAAGTCATCACAAATGAGAGATTAGGGCTTTCGCCAAGCTACCGTACTGAGCAAGACTGGGTGACTTACTGAAATGGTCTTTGTAGAGCAAGACATTAATTTAAGGATGCGATCTTGCAGTCTCCCATGCTCAAAAGGAGAACACATTTTATACACAAATAAAAGAAGGGGAAAAAATTAAATCAAAAGAGAAAGACGTATATAAACAGATTACTGGAAACCAAGATGCATAACCTGTTCTTTTTCCCTGCATACATTCAGCTATCTCAAAAAGTGACCCTTCTTCTCCTCCTCCCTTAGCAGCCTTGAATACAAGACAAATCAGCCACTGAAAAACTCCAGGCTGCAACTCTGAAACCCTACGCTTTTCCAGCAGTTTCTGAGAAACAGCACATACCCACCTCCACACAGCATCACTGCTGCTGAAGTCATCCTTCTTCACATCCTGAACAAGCCTACCAGGTGACCGTACACGGCATCATCTGGACTGTCTAACTCTATTCAGTACTTCCCTAGAGACTCCTGTAAAAAACTTCAGTGCACGGTCATATTCAGTAGCTACCAAAAAAAAAAAGATTGCTTCTCATATCGTATGGGGCAGAAGCTTACGAGTTAATCTGGTCAAGACTCGGGCCACCAAGCACTCAGACACATTCCTTCTGGCAAAGACAAGCTTAACTTCCCTTTGCATCTCCACCTACACTCTCTAAAACACACTGAGAGATCGGGGAACTTCAATCAGGATACTAATTTTGTGTTCAGAGCAGCATCCTCTCCTACAGTTAACTCTTGCCCCTTGAGGGACAAGCTGCCACTGGAGATAAGAGGGTTCTCTCAGCTCCATGCAAACGGGTCACAACACAGTAACTCTACCAAGGACCTGTACAAGCTTA
The DNA here is from genome assembly GCA_020746105.1 of Trogon surrucura. Lineage (NCBI taxonomy): Eukaryota > Metazoa > Chordata > Aves > Trogoniformes > Trogonidae > Trogon > Trogon surrucura. The sequence goes on along the minus strand of JAJGST010000004.1, from coordinate 15,128 downwards.
ACACTATGTGGAAGTTAACTTGTTAAAAAAAACCATCATGGAACAGCAGCTTAAGAAGTAGTCATCTTCTTCATTACATCAAAGACAAAGGACTTTCTTCGAGAGAGGATTAGCCACACCGGATTACATGCTCTTAATCTATATAAACAGAACTGATTTTTTGCTTTTTAACAATCATCTCTCACACTTTCTGAAAACAAGAATTTTTTGGTCTCCCCCCAAAACACTTCAAAGAAAACTAACACAAGCATCATTTCTTTGACAGCTAATCCATCCTATAAAGGTTATATGTATGCAGCTTGCCAGGGAGTTACAAGGTCAACTGAATGCATATCTGTTCTTTCCTTTTACTGTATTTTTTGCCCCACCATACTAAACACACTGTTTCAGCCACTTACACCAGGGCTATCATTAACTGTACAGAAATATTTGCCTCTAAAAACAAACCAACATATACACATCACAAAAATGATTTCTCAGTTTACGCTCAAACTCGCACCTCAGGAGTCTTCCTCATCTCCACGCTATGCAAAGCCACCTTCAGAAAAGAATAGCTGAGGTGTATGCTTAGGAAAAATCAAGGTGCAGGCGGTCAGTAGATCACACGGTCAGATTTGTACCACTCCGCAGCTTTGCATCTGCTCAGGACAAACCCCCAAAGGGCAGCCAAGAGCCTGGGAGAAGCAGAGCACACAGAGCTCCAGTTACTCCCTACTTTTGACATCTGTTGCAGCTCAACATAAACCAGCTCAGCCTTTAAAGTCACTCCACTTTATGCCACTTCACCCTCTTCTTTTGACAAACCCTAAACAACTTCTCAAACCAATCAGATAGCTCTTCCTCAGAACCTGAACCACTAGAGCTACTGCTAGAACAACTGAGAAGAGTCTCCACCTGACTACGACTTTCTGCAAGAGGCTTCAGTTCTCAAACAGAGCCCCTCCGAGAGGGCAGCGCAGAGGTTTGGACAGCAATGTCCTGTAAAAAGGGATTCAGAGCCGACGACAAAGGCGGTGCTGAGGCTGGTGGAGAAGAAGAATCTGCTACGCAGGCAATGTCGGATCCCTGGTTATAAGGCGGCGGCGCGGCAACAGCCTCCCGTGTCCGCTGTTCCGCTTCTGCCGCGGTCCCAGCGACCTCCACCGGCAAACCTACAGCAGGCGGTCCTGGCGCCAACAAATTAAAAGCCCGCGGCTGGTGATTTTCCACAAGGGCAGGAGCCACCCTTTGCGTTCCATCCAGCTTCGCCGACACCGAGACAGGCAGGGCCCTCTCCTCTTTATATTTGGCGATTGCATTAATAGTCTCTCGCCAGGGAACCTGGAGAGCTTTGGCTTCCTTTTTTTCCATCTATAACATCGTCCCAACATTCACTGCCAAATTCCCTCCACTGGTTCCAATCAAAATAATCATCTCCCGATTTGAAAAATCCCTTTGCGCAACCATAGGCACACAGAGCGGACAGATGTTTAAGATTAAAGTTCACTTGTCGCTTTTCTAAAAAGCATCGAAGTAGAGAAAGCGCTACCTCTTTATCCATGCTGGCCAGCCGTGTCTTCTGCGCGTCCCCTACTCCTGCGACGGAGCGCTCCCTCTCCGCAGCTCCCGGCCCCCTGCCGTCCTCCCGGGCTCGTCGTGCCCCCTGCCGGAGGAGTCGCCGCACCGGCTCCCGGTGCACCGGTCTCTGGCTTCTCGTCTTTTCTAGGTTGACCCCTGTTGGAATAAGCGGGGTCCCTGTTCGGGCGCCACTTGACGAGAAGGTAACAAAGGACACCAGCAATCCAACAGAATCATAAAGTGGTGACAACTTTACTGCGCTGCTTGTGGCTTTATATACATTCTGCATTAATGTATTCCAAACACAGCGTGTTCATAGGCCAGCCCGGAAAGGTCACGTTTGCACACCCCGCCTACCTGTGGCCTCCCGCTCCAGCTGCAGCCCCTCTCTCAGCGGCTCTAACCGGTTCTGCCCTAGTTGTTTTCCTGCTTCAAGGGCACTGTGACCTTGCTGAGGGGGCAACACACCTGTGTCAGGGGCCTAGTTGGGCCTAGTCATGTCAAGGCCGGCGACACCAGTCCCCTCCAAGTGAGCGTCACTCTGTTGGCCCACCAACTGCACACGATCAGAACGACCCCTCTCTGCGAGCCATTCCCCAACACTCAGCCTTTAAAGTCACTCCACTTTATGCCACGGGCACACAGACACCTGGACACAGTTCAAACAGACTAAGAAGCTGCAATCATGGCTTGCTGTTGTTACCACTCCCATTCCTTTTTTCTTTCCTTAATACATGCCTAACACCAACAGACAAAAGAAATAAGCAAACAGATTAATATCCACTTCTATAAAAAGCATGTCATTTCTTAAGGAATCAAAATACTTCATTACCAGGATCTTCACACAACTCAAGGAAGCCACAGACATCAGCTTTTTGGTGGAGCTCTCCCAGCTATTACACGCAGCAATTAAGAAGCAGTGATCTCCACGTGCATCTGAACGACACGGCTTCCTAACCTTAAACACACTGGTCTGTAAGAAAAGCTGTGATAAAACATTTAGCACAAGTCACGGAGTGGCATGCCAGGACGCGAAAATGAACGACAAAACCAGTTACAGCACGAGTTCAAGCCAAGCTGGGCTCCCCATTCAAGGCCACAGCTGGCAGCAGGAGATCTGAACTGGGGCACACAAATTACTGCAGTTTATGCAAACTCAGCAGAAAAACTGCTGTACTGTGGCCTTAACCAAAGGGCTTCAGGAGCAAAAGCTGAATTTTCTGACTGACAGACAGCAAGCATCACACAGAGCTAAGACATCTCCATTTCCTTCCATCCTCCTCAGTCAGCTAGAAATTTGTTCCAACGACAGCTGTTAAAGACACTGTAAGAAAAAAGATAACACAAGCTCACAGATGGGGTGTTTTGGTGTGGAGACGGTCTCACAGTGTACTGGTTTCATGCAGCTACTGCAGACAGAGCTTCAGGACTGTCAAGCAACTCTTATCTTAATGTTCTAGCAGAACATAATTTGTGTGTGTGTGTGTGTAACTCACTGAAAACGAGTGGATCCGAGAGCTGCTATTTCTCCCCTGTCGATGCCTGGCAGAACTTGGCTGCGGCTCAGCAGCAGCGCTACTTTCCGAAGGCTGTTTGATGACGGCCACCTTGACGCCCGGTTCCTGCAGGACAGACACTCACACCACACAGGGCCACACGGCAATGCTCTGAAGGACCCAGGATTACCCGTCGTTAGTCAATTAACAGAGCTCAGTATCACCACACATTTTCTTTTCGGCACGAAGAACCAAGTGGCTCACCCAGATGCTTTGTCTCTATAATCTTATGTCGACTCACTGTGAATATTTAGAAAGCTAGAGATTCAAGGTATAAAGACACTTCTGTAAAATCAAAATCTTACTGTTATACATAAAACCCTGAGAGTCAAAGTAGATGAATTTGAATACAGTTTGAACCATGTAATTTTCAAACAAACACACAGCAGATTAAGACAATCCAGAGGATACCAAAATATTTAAATACACTTCAAGACTTGCTAAAAATAAAGACCCTAGTCCTTTCATGTCATTTAGGCTCAAACACATAAAAAAGTTACCATGTCCTTCCTTAACTTCATCCAGTCAAAAATAGTTCTTACCATAAACAAAGATCTTTAAACTATCATCTGAATTTGCTGTTTTCTTGGCACAGCTGCCAGACATTTTTCTACCAGTGACACACAAAACTCAGTGACAAGAGAATTCCCGAGACCCTGATTTTTCAAAAAGCTTTCAAGAAAAAAAAAGTTTTCTGAAGTCACCTCTCCAATTGCCCACTGAAGAGTAAAGACATCTTTGGGAATAACCGTGTATCCAAGAAAAAGCTAATATTTAACTTCAAAAGCTAGTATTTATCTCCAAAGACAAAAACACCCACTGTAGTTATTCATCTACACGTGGCATTTCATCCACCACCATCACAAAATATCAGCTACCCCTGCTGTACAGCAGGGGAGTGCCCAGCACAAAGTAGTATATAACAAAAAGGACTGAAATAAAGGTATACAAATCCCACAGCTTCAGAAAACAAGTCCATTATTCGCATGTTGCCAGGAAGGAACCCGACAGGTGAGACGTGGCTGCCTGCGGTGTATCTGAAGGACAACAAGTGCGAGGACTGGCGCGTTACAGTACATATGTACTACCCAGCCCTGTAGGACAGGCTCATTCCTCATTGCCAAAGTGGACAAGTCATTTCCTTAACAAATTTTCCTTAAAATAAAGAAAGCTTACATTTACAGAACTACTTCTAGGACAAGAATTTTTCCTCCCTTCCCACCATCCCCTCTGACATTAAAAAGGGAAGGGACGGTGTTATGATCCTTGATCTCTAGGGTCCACTTGTGCAGCCGGGCAAGTTGCGCACCAAAAGCCAGGGCTGTTGATGTCCACTGCTCCCCCACTTCCCCCGTAAATCAAAGCATCAGAAATATTGACCAAAACACACACCAGCTAATTGCTCGTGGCTAGTCGCATCCATGAGGAGACCTGCCCAAATCAGAGGGGTTTTAGTCACAGAAGAGCAAAACAAGGACAACAATTATACTCGGCTGCTTTCAAATTCCAAATGTTTTCAAACACCTTTGCTGCTACCAAAAAAAACCAACCAAACCACAACAGAAGAAAAGACAGACCCCTTGCCAGCTGCCATTCAGAACTCCCGAACTTCACTCCTCGGAAGCCTTCACTTGTTACACATGCCACTACAATAAATACTTCTCATCTTGCCAAAATCTACCTTAACATCAATCTACTCCAGGCTTGACTGGTTTTCTTCGGAATTCATTCTGAACACAACTCATACCAAAGGGTGGAGAAGGAGGAGTGTGGAAGAAACACTTTCCTCTACAAACTAAGATATGTTCTCCGAATCTGTCAGTAAAGAACACGCAGAGGTATCGTGGCAGCCAGGTTGGTTCCTTCCCAACATGACCTTTTGGCACATTTCCCTTTCAGCAGGTCCACACAACAACTTCTCAACAATCTTCTGTTAAACTTCCATATAACACAAATCTGTGCCTAACCAAAGTCTTCTGATCCCCTCCAGCGTATCACTCACATCTAAAAATCGGCATCTTAAAGCTTTTGTATTGTTCACACAATTTTTCTGAACAGTCAGTGCAAAAATTGTGTGTAGTACTAAACCCCCTTAATCTCCAGTTGAGTATCTACAGGAACTATTGCCAGCCCAGGTGCTCTTCTCCCCTCCTGCTAGAGATTCTTACTCCAGCAGCTGAGTGATTGCACCTGCTTCACTTGATTTTTTTCTTGGTTCCTCTCTTTATTTCCTCCTCATCACTCTTCCTGAACAGCCACTCCATGACTTACTAATCTGTCATTCTTTTTCCCCACTGTACACAGTGTTGGAAGTAAACAGTGAAGAACTTTCCACATTGCCCATCAGTCGCTGTTCTGGCTTGTCAAACACACAGGGGATTATTTCCCCTGCCCTCCCTTTTTAGACCTCTTCAGTTTGTCACTTCAAGAAGCAGCATTTAACTTGAAGAACACATCAGAACTTGGGCATGGCATTATCAAGCCATCACCAATTTCAACACACCTGAGGCTTCACTTCCCTCTCCAGAGCCTCATTTAGTTCATATCAGCTGCCCTTTGTTACTTCCCACAGTACACAGAGCAGAAGTTCTCACCAGAAAGAAGACTTAAATTCAAATTTCTCAGTATTTCAGCTCAGAAAGACTGTTCTTACACACTCTTGATACCTTCACATTGGAGTCAACATTTAAGGGAAATAAAGGTTGAAACAGATGCACTAACAGTCACATGAATATGTATTTTCTTTAATTGTACTGATCAGTTGAACCATAGAAGCATTTCAGCAGCCTAACCTTTTAGAAGTTCAGTGCTCCACAGGGCTTATTGACAACAAGGACATCAGAGAACAGAAGTGACTGTGGATATTTTCTCCTGAATGCACAGTATAACAAAAGCTTCAAGCAGCAGAGAAGTGTTTCAGCACAGCTTCTGCCTTCCAGCAGTTTTTTGCATTCTACTTATAACCAACAGAAATAATGCGAGAGCAGCTACAAGAAAAATAAATTCACCACTGTCATGATTCAATATCCACATATCAGCTGCTGACATTTTGCTTATGTGAAGTGTAACAGCAATCACAACGTAAATCCACACCTTGTCACCTTCAGCAGCCCAAGTAATACTAGACCTGTGAATTTTAGCACATTATACAGAATATGAGTAGTTAGAATAAAAACATAGTTTAGGCTAGAACACAGAGTCTCCCAGTCAAACCGCATGATACACTGCACATCTCCACATACCACAGGCCTCCAAAATGAAGTTTGGAGAAGTCACGTCATCTTTTTTTCATTTTATGCAGCCTTTGTTTTCCAGATGGACAGGCTTCTTTATTTTAAGATATAGAAAGACCCACTCTAATAGCAGAAAAAATTCCATGGGTACAGCTGCAATACAACTACTCACCAGCATTGAAAAGCTCAGCAATCTCCGACGTGTTCTCACTTCAAAAGTCATTAAAAATGCTTTCAGGAGTAGGTAATAGCATTAGTTGTGTATGACCATGGCATCTGCAAATCTGTCAGCTCCTCCAGATTGGGCTAAAATAAGCACTACAGCTTTCCCATTATATTAAAAACAGCTGGTTAGTTCTAGCCTCACCTCACCTGAAGTAGCATCAACAAGATCGTGTTCACCTGCAGCCACAAGATTACTCCACAGACACCTGCACACGTGGGCCAGCATTTGCCTTAAACAACAAGAGGTCAGAAAACTACTCCTACATCTGCAGAAGCAGAAAACACTTCAGGGCTCAGATCCTCTTCCAGAAAACACAAGCTTCAGCCAAGCAGGATAACAAGACTTGAGAAAGGGAGGAGGAAGCCAGCTCACAATTCATCCCTCTTCTTCCACACCCTTGTGTGGACAAAAGGAAACCAGACAGAGAACAAGGCACCATCACAGAATTACCTACAGAACACAGAATTCCCTAAATGAATCAGATTTTCATTTCTGGTCAGCCTTCACTGCAAGTATTTGGACAATTCCACTGGTGATCATAACTGTGGTAATGCTGCACACACCAAGAAAAGGGGAGTTCATACAGACCAGGCTGATGTTCCTCAGCCCAAGACAGAGGCTTCAAATCCAGTCTTCTCCCACTTCTGGATTCCCAGAAAACAACACAACTTGCACATGTGCCCTGCTTTTCTGCTGCCTACAACAACAGTGATGTGTTGCGCAGATTCCCCCTATCATCACGCTTGCCAAGTTTCACACAAAAATAGTTCGTGAGGCACGGCTGACTGCTGGAGTAGCTGGAAGGCAAGACTCATTCAGAAAGTAGCTATTTTACACATTTAAGAATATTAATGTTATGATGACTCTGCCTGGAGCTACTTGCAGAACTAGTGGACACCAATGAGGCTTTCAGAAATTTTGTTGGGGTTTGTCACCCCTGCCCCCACAGAGCTCTTGTCCCCATGTTCAGCTGCCACCATTAGGAACAACATGGGTTCCAAGTCGTGGCCCTCTTAAATGTAACTTCAAACTGAGAAAATAGAATGGCCCGTGGTTCAAAAGACTCCCATTTCACTCACCATCACTTTCCCTCTTACTTTTTAAGCCTTCCATCCACTTTGGAATATTTTTCAATGCAACATAATCCCTTAAGTACTCTTGGCGTCTTTCTTCCAAGGTCATCTTCAGCAAACGCTCTGTTCAGGGGAAGAAGAAATAATAAAAAATTAGTTTTGCAAGCTTTCACACACCCTTGCACATCAGCCAAGCAGTGACCAATTCAGTGTCCTTGATGCAATTAAACACCATTGGAGAGAACCAAGCGCAGGTGATTCCATGAGTTCCAAGGAGCAGGAGCTAAACACAGAGTGTCTGTACAACCGTACGTGCCTATTTCTGGATATCCCAGCTCAGCAAAAAGAAATGCCTCTTCACCACACTCTCAGCTGTCCAGACTTACCACTCCCCTCAGTGCTACTGCACCTCTGCTTCCTGACACTTGAACTGAAGGATCAGAGAACTGACAGCAAGTTTCAGTAGGAAACTGCTGCTTTATACGGAGCTTTCAGGTATGGAAGTCTATTCTTTAAGTTCTGCATTTGTAAAGCATAACTTCAAAAGTTAGTAAAAATGTTTTAACTTTGATCTTCCTAACACTAGTTTACCAATGCCAGCAAATACAGGCAGGGAGCCTGGCACAAATTTAACACGAGTGCTACGACATGACAAAAGAAATTGGAGCTCAAGCCAACGTTATGTCACTTTATGGATGTCTGGGGTGACAAGAAAGACATCTTTGTTTACTTGGGCTTTTTGTTCTGAAAGCCAGGTAACTTGCAGCATGAGAAAACGGGTGTCATTTGCTTTAGACTCCTCATACAGCGGCATTTAATCTCATTTTGAGCCAAAAAAAAAAAAAAAATTAAATCAGCAGCTGAAGAAAATCCTAGAGTATCTGCTAAATGCCCAGAAGCAACAAAAGTGCGTGAGTTTGACAGACTGTGGTTGAACATAAACCCAAGCACTAGGAAAGCCCACTGCCACCCTCTGGCTCACCGTGTTCCTAAAAAAGCAGACCAGCACCACCATGACCTGCATCTGCTGGATTCAAAGCGCTGACAAAGAGAACCTGGGTTTGAAGTGGGCAGCATGGGTTCAACTTCAGAGGTTTTTATTTGAGCATTAATGCAACACGCTCAGTTACCGCACTAAAACACACACGGATGGTTGTTTGCTCCCAAGAAACCCGCCACGTCTTTTTTCAGACTGTCAGTGAAAAGGAAAGTCTCCAAGATTGTTCAATTATGACGGCTGCTGCCAACCTCACTCTTCTTCAGACCTTGCTAAAAATGGACTAAGAAAAAAAATAATCCATCTAAATGACCCAACACCGCAAACAACCCCATACTCCCGCAAGACTCTCTACCTGATTTTTGCAGCCACATCCTCTTCTCCCTCCTCACTCCCATACCCTGTATTAGCTTAGCACAACATGCAGAGCTTTTCCCCTTGCAGAAGAAGGGGGGGGAGAAAAAAAGAAAAACAGAAAAACCGAAACTATAGAATTGCACAGTGCCCATATTCCAATTAAGTTTCTGTGCCTGTTTTCCCCAGTGGCACTGTACTACTATTAACATACCAATAGTTTTTCTTGAAACATTAATCAGTAATAAATGTTCTTTGATGATTCAAGAGTTTCTAGGGGTGTAGGGGAAAGATAGACCCGTATTATTTGCTTTTGGCATAAAGGACTAAGTGGACATGAAAACAATATTTTTACCTCAAGTTGAAGGAGCAGTGAGCAAGTTGAGAGCATTGCATCTGCTTCTCAGATCAAACCTCAAATTAAAAAAAAAAAAGAAAAAGAACCCACTTTCAATGGGGTTTGGGTCTTTTTTGGGTTTTTTTGTTGTTTTTTTTCTGTGTGTTGTTTTTTTTCTCCAAAATAAAGTTTCCTAATTATGCAGGCTGCAATCCACACAGTCTAATAACCAGAGGCAGGTTTTAAGCACAGACTCCCTTACCAAAATAAGTTTACTCTGGTATTTTTGACAGTATTACCATTTTCTTCAGTTGACAACAGCATTTCTCTCCCATTATTCAAGCTTGGTATTTTAATTGGATATTTACAAATGCAGAAGTAAAACTAATGTGATTAGTATCGCCATTACACACACCAGATAAGCACTTCACTCCATTACTTGATCTTCAGGCACACAAAACATCAGGTATTTAACGTGCAGGCAAACCTGAGAGAGCGTGTCTGTGCGTGTCTGCTTTGAGGGACTGAAGCAAAAGAAGTTTTACTACCTTGTGCTAAAAAGGTTGGAGACAAGTTCCCCTCTGTAGGAAGATTCCACAAAACTTGGCTCTTGCGAGTCAGCAGCAAGAATTTCACCCGAGTCTTAATTACACACAAGCCTCCTGGAAGATGCTTCCAACAGCCTCAGCTGGAAGTACAGTTTTCTGCCTGGAGCTTTACAAAGTGCCTTGGAAAGGTTGCGAGCAGAGCAGTCCTGTGGCTAAGACTCCGAAATCAACTCCAGTCCCGCTCCCGGTCTGTTTCAGCTGTCCTCAAGCAATAGCCACCCTGGGAGAACATGGACCAACCCTTAATTATCAGGAAAGTAATTAAGAAAGGCAAGGGTATTGTCAGGGGGTTTGAACTCAATATTTAGCAATCGGTGCTTTTTCTTTTTACAAAGTTCTCTGGAATAGAAAAGGCTGAGAACAACTGCACTTGGAGCCTCACAGGAAGAGCAGAGCCGGCGTGCACAGCAAGCTTGACAGGGGCTCAGGAGTAGCTGGGAAAGGCAAAGGCAGGCCTAACGAAAGAGTTGAGTTTAAAAGTACAGTCTGGGTTGGAAAGAAACTAATTGGGCTTCTATAGTTTTGCTCTGTAGTAAAGAAGGTACTTGGGAAGAACACTCACGCAGGGACTGGCACAAAAGCAACGCCAGCAATGAGCACAGAAGTTTTTTCTGCCATCCTCACTCAAAATGCTCAGCAGCACCAGCACGGTGGTGGAAAGCAGTTACTGGAGCAGAAGACTGGCAAAAGCTGTTTGGTCTTACTAGGCAGAAACACTGAGCTCTGGCCAGGTAGTGCCCACAAACCTACTTCCCTGGATAGAAAAACCAAATAAATAAATCTCACCAGCAGTTGTGAGCTCTGGTTTGCATTCAGTCACATCACCGTACCGATGTGGACCCGCCATCCTCACAGCTGATGAGGACAAAGAAAACGTGCCTGCAGCTCAGGCTCCCAGCTCACCTCCCAGTCCCCCCACTCAGCCCTCTCTGCCAAAGGTTCAAGTTCACATGTCGGGCTATGAATTCACAGAGGGAACAGCAGAGTTGGGAGATCCAAGTGCAAGTAACAGCAACACTCACCAGAGCCCACCAGAAACCTCACCCCATCTGCCCCCAGCACAAAACCAGCATTTTTGGAAAGTAAAGACATCAGAGCATTAAGGATTTGTGCAGGGCAAGTCGGTTATAGCTGACTGCAATTCCTGAAGACTTAACTGTATCTTCTCTATTGAAAAGAGAGATTTAAAACACCTGGTAGAAATTTGTTGCCTCACCTTAACTACAGAAACAGGCTCTGTAAGACAGCTTTGAAGGAGAAGAGCATGTAACAAAACTCTGGCTTTTGAGAAGAGTTTGACAGGAGCAGCTAACCTACAGATAGGTCAGTTTAATTGTGTCTTAACGTAGTTTTTTTTCCCCTTGGAAACACACACTTGAGTTCTGCCACAGAGAAAAAGGATGAATCCTTCAAACTACTCTTCTGCCTCCTTGGCTTCAAACACACATACAGTCATCAGGGTGATGGAAGAAAAGAAAGCAAACTTAAGATACGACCTGCTGGGGAGGTTTGGGTTTCTTTCCTCTCCTCCTTGTAGCTGCTGTAAATATTACACTTCCACTGGGTGAATTAAGAGAAATTTTCACATCGCCCTCCACGTGATCCATAGGAACGGCAGGGGCTGCGTAAAATGCTTGTCCCAGGGTTCTCACACTCTGGACCTTGACACTGGGGTTTTATAAACTGAGACTACACAGGGCAGGGGTCCTTCAAATAATCAGAGGAATCAATATTTGGTAGGCGGAGGGTGCTTTGAGAGCCCTCACACCCCAAAACGTCTCACCCCAGGTGATCAGTGCTGGAGGAAGCCGAACTCAAACTCATTACACCAGCGATACCAACAAACCTTTTATTCCCCTCCCCACCCCCCCCCCCGGAAAACCCAGGCAATTAAAATGGGAAAAGGCACCTCTGGGCGGCATGTGCCGAACTTTTCGGCTCCCGAGGGGGTGGAGGAGACGCCGCGCCAGAGCCGACCCGCTCGCCGACGCCGTGCGCCGCTGCCCGCTGCCGCTGCTCCCCGCCGGCTCCGCGCCCGCAGCCCGGCTCCGCACGGCGCCCGTCAGCTGGGTCACGCCTCGCTCGAACCCGACACCCCCGCAGCGCCCGCCCCCCTCCCCGCCGCCCGGTGGCCCCGGCACACGCCGCTCAGCAGCCCCCTCCTCCGCCCGCCCGCCGCTGCCGCCGCCGGACCGGGCCCGGCGGACGCGCCGGCTGGGAGGGGGCGTGAGCTCGGCCCGCGGCGATGGGCTGAGGGGGTGTGGAGGAGCGAGGACGGCGGGGCGGCAGGGGGCCGCCGGGCAGGGCAGGTGTCGGTGGGTGCTTGGGTGCCACAGCGGCTGTCCCAGCGCTCCCCCCTGCAAGCGGAACGGGTAACCCCTCTGATCTCCGCCCGCCGGGGCCGCCAAAAACGGGGCTTCCCGTTGTAAAACCCGCACCGCCGGCGGCGTCAGTGTCCGCCCGGGGAACGAAGGGCAGGGCAGGCGCGCCTCGGCCCCTCCTTCGCTCCTTGTTTTTATTCCGTTGGCGAATGGTTTGGGGTCAAAGGGACCTTAAAGATCTCGTTCCGACCCCCTGCCAGGAGCAGGGACACCTCCCACCAGGCCGGGTTGCTCAAAGCCTCCTCCAGCCCGGCCTTGGACACTTACAGGGGGGCGGAGCATCCCCCGCGTCTCTGGGCAACCTGTGCCAGTGTCTCACCACCCTCACAGGAAAGTTCTTCCTAATATCTGAGCAGAACCTACTCTGCTGCAGTTTAACACCACTGCCCCGCATCCTACCACTCCGCGCCCTTGCGAGCTGTCCCTCTCCAGCTCTCCTGTAGCCCCCTCCAGGTCCTGGGAGGCCGCAATAAGGTCTCTCCGGTGCCTTCTCCAGGGTGAACAATCTCAACTCTCTCTTTCCTTCCTGAGATTATTTCTTTCAACTGCTCATAGTTTCTGATAAACAAACACATCAGCACCTCTACTATTACCATTAATCTTAGGTCGTGGTACAATTCCTTACAGTAAAATCCTTACTCTTATCACACTCCAAGATGCAAGGGAGCACTCAGAGTTTACCTTCTAACCAGTCAAAAATCATACTAAGATTCTTCTTTACAAAGCATATTTAAATAGTCGTGTCCCATGACCTCCTAAGAGTATGTTGTTATCTTCTGTCTTTCCTCGATTTCTTCACTTTGCCCAAGTGATGTGCTTTGGTAGCCCAAGTGCAGTTTTCTTAATAGAAAAATGAGGAAGCCAACAAGTAAACAGGCATAAAAAATATCTTAGTTTAAATCACGTTAGTTTGCGGGATGTGGAGCAAATATGTGAACCCATATCCTAGATCACTGCATATTTACCAAGCTAATGAATATTTTAGGGTCCTGTGGGATCTGTTCCACATTTTATAAATCAACGCTTATTGGACCAGAAGGCGAGAGAGAGAAAACTTAATACTCTTCCTGTAAAGGGCATCTGCAGGCGTTCTTCAATTTCCTTTGTAAAAGCAGCTACAATAGTCATAATTTTGGAAAACATCTAAGGAAAGTATACACCTATATAAAAGGAGAAAAATTATGAAGCCTGGTGTTTACGCTAGCACCAAAACAGACCAGATAAAAGATTGGAATAAAACGTTCTTCAGCTTAAAAATACACATGCTCAAATGATCCAATTCCACTTACAAAATTATTATTGCATTTTATTTTCTTTCCTCAGTTGCTGGTGGCACAACTGATTCCACTGAAGTAGTAGGGAATTATGTCACTGCCTTTGATATGAGCATGACCAGTCCTTCGCTTCTTCCACTCACTGATTTTGGAGGCCTTAAACCAGAGAAGAGATTGGTGGTTTCACATGTAGTGGGAAGATGGATCTAAAAAGCAGCATGTCAGTACTTCAGTAAAACCCACCAGGCTAGAAAATAGGAGATTGTTTTTCTGAGCAAACTGCAGCGAGCTGTACACAGGGTAGGCTGAAGCAAGGATCAAAAAGCTTAAAGATATTCTGCTGAAACGATGAGGATGAAATGAGACTGATAGAAAACTGGTCTCCGTGTAACGCTCTGGGTTTATCTACTCCATCCAAGGCCTGGTGAGCACACCGGTGACAATCTATGGAGGACGGCAGGAAAACGGAACAATGTCCAAAAAGTACAGTTTAAGAATTATATATCCTACACAGAATCTAGGTTTCTGCTGATACCTGTGGAATGGATATTTAACCTACGGATAAAGTGATGTGTAATGACTGATTAGACAATTCCCATTGCCAATATAACAGCAAATGTCAGTGAACATGAGAGTGAATGCTGCACTATAAAATTGAGAAAGTGTCCCCAGCGTCGTGTCCCCTGCCAGTGCCCTGTGCACCCGCAGGCTGCTGCCTGGTGGGGCATCTTGAGGAGCAGAGAAGCCCTGGGCGGTGGGCAAGCCCCACTCAGCAAGAACTCACACATCCCCGGCCATCCAGGCTCTTTTCAGCACACACGCAAACCATCGCCCCGCACAAGCTCCAGGGAAGGCGTGTAAGGATTAAGCTCCTCACACAGTGCTGTTCCAGGACGTGTGCTAGAACAGAATTATCGAATCATTTTGGCTGGAACAGGCCTTGGAGATGGTGAAGTGTGGATACCCTACATTTTAGTTAGCTGTGCTGGCAGCACTGCGTTGCAGAGTTATGACTTTCGTCCTTGAGCTCTTTCCTAAACAAGCACATAACTCTTGCTTGCTAATTATGAAAAGAGACCCTGACCAGCCAAGTACAGCTCGTGTTGAGAGCTTGCCCGTGAGAATGAACAGATAAGGTGCTTCTTGTACACCCGATGTGCATGGGAGTGAACGGGAGAGTATGATCAAAACAGAGCTGGCAAAGTCTGTTTTCCCTGTATGATAACAGAGTGATTGAAGGAGTACATGAGCTAATAACAACCCTGGCTGTATAGTCTGATCTCTTGTTTGTAACCCAAAAATAGTGCTTCGTGCTAGTAGGTATAAATATGTGTGCCTGCTTGCAATAAAGTGAATTCCGTTTCCACCATCTCGGAGTTCGTGCGTGCTTCTCAACAAATGGCAGCCCGAATCGGGACTTCATCATATCCAAGAGAAGTACCCCCCAGTGAGCCGAACGGGGTGATGAATTAACTGACGCGTCCATCCTCGCCCTTCAGGAAACAGGTACGAGGACCGCGGCCGGGGGACAA
>JAJGST010000005.1:112404-252622 GCA_020746105.1 Trogon surrucura | reverse complement strand
AGGCAGAGGGAGGAACGGGGAGCACTGGGTAGACACTGGGAGCACTGGAGGGGTACTGGGAGCACTGTGGGTAGAAAGAGGGAGGAACTGGGAGCACTGGGGAGGCACTGGAAGCACTGTGGGGATCCTTAGAGAGGAACTGGGAGCACTGGGGAGGCACTGGGAGCACTGTTGGGAGTAGGATAGGGGAACTGGGAGCACTGGGGGAAGTCATAGAAAGGAACTGGGAGCACGGGGGGGCACTCGGAGTACTGTGGGGAGCCAGAGGGAGGAACTGGGAGCACTGGGGAGGCACTGGGATCAAAGAGGGAAGCAAGTGGGAGGTACTGGGAGCACTCGAGGCGTACTGGGAGCACTGTGGGGAGCCCGAGAGGGGAACTGGGGCACCGGGGAGGCACTGGGAGGACTCTGGAGAGCCCGAGAGGGGAACTGGGGGCACTGGGGAGGCACTGGGAGCACTGTGGGGAGGCAGAGGGAGGAACGGGGAGCACTGGGTAGACACTGGGAGCACTGGAGGGGTACTGGGAGCACTGTGGGGAGAAAGAGGGAGGAACTGGGAGCACTGGGGAGGCACTGGAAGCACTGTGGGGATCCTTAGAGAGGAACTGGAGCACTGGGGAGGCACTGGGAGCACTGTTGGGAGTAGGATAGGGGAACTGGGAGCACTGGGGGAAGTCATAGCAAGGAACTGGGAGCACGGGGGGGCACTCGGAGTACTGTGGGGAGCCAGAGGGAGGAACTGGGAGCACTGGGGAGGCACTGGGATCAAAGAGGGAAGCAAGTGGGAGGTACTGGGAGCACTCGAGGCGTACTGGGAGCACTGTGGGGAGCCCGAGAGGGGAACTGGGGCACCGGGGAGGCACTGGGAGGACTCTGGAGAGCCCGAGAGGGGAACTGGGGGCACTGGGGAGGCACTGGGAGCACAGGGGGGAGGCAGAGGGAGGAACTGGGAGCACTGGGAAGGCACTGGGAGCACTGTGGGGAGTCTGAGAGAGGAACTGGGACCATTGGGAGGCACTGGGAACACTGTGGGGAGCCTGAGAGAGGAACTGGGAGCACTGGGGAGGCACTGGGAGCACTGTGGGGAGGCAGAGGGAGGAACTGGGAGCACTAGGGGGTCACTGGGAGCACTGTGGGGAGGCAGAGAAGGTAATTGGGAACACTGGGGAGGCACTGGGAGCACTGTGGGGAGCCAGAGGGAGGAACTGGGAGCACTGGGGAGGCACTGGGAGCACTGTGGGGAGGCAGAGGGAGGAACGGGGAGCACTGGGTAGACACTGGGAGCACTGGAGGGGTACTGGGAGCACTGTGGGTAGAAAGAGGGAGGAACTGGGAGCACTGGGGAGGCACTGGAAGCACTGTGGGGATCCTTAGAGAGGAACTGGGAGCACTGGGGAGGCACTGGGAGCACTGTTGGGAGTAGGATAGGGGAACTGGGAGCACTGGGGGAAGTCATAGCAAGGAACTGGGAGCACGGGGGGGCACTCGGAGTACTGTGGGGAGCCAGAGGGAGGAACTGGGAGCACTGGGGAGGCACTGGGATCAAAGAGGGAAGCAAGTGGGAGTTACTGGGAGCACTCGAGGCGTACTGGGAGCACTGTGGGGAGCCCGAGAGGGGAACTGGGGGCACCGGGGAGGCACTGGGAGGACTCTGGAGAGCCCGAGAGGGGAACTGGGGGCACTGGGGAGGCACTGGGAGCACAGGGGGGAGGCAGAGGGAGGAACTGGGAGCACTGGGAAGGCACTGGGAGCACTGTGGGGAGTCTGAGAGAGGAACTGGGACCATTGGGAGGCACTGGGAGCACTGTGGGGAGCCTGAGAGAGGAACTGGGAGCACTGGGGAAGCACTGGGAGCACTGTGGGGAGCCAGAGGGAGGAACTGGGAGTACTGGAGAGGCACTGGGAGCACAGTGGAGAACGAGAGAAAGGAACTGGGAGCACTTGAAGGCACTGGGAGCACTTTGGGGAGCCAGAGGGAGGAACTGGGAGCACTGGGTAGCCACTGGGAGCACTGGGGGAAGTCATAGGGAGGAACTGGGAGCACTGGAGAGTCAGTGGGAGCACTTTGGGGAGCGAGAGGGAGGAACTGGGAGCACTGGGGAGGCACTATGGGGGCACTGGGAGCACTGTGGGGAAGAAATGGGAGCACTGGGGAGGTGCTGGGATCACTGTGGGGAGCCAGACGGAGAAACTGGGAGCACTAGGGGGTCACTGGGAGCACTGTGGGGAGGCAGAGAAGGTAATTGGGAACACTGGGGAGGCACTGGGAGCACTGTTGGGAGCCAGACGGAGGAACTGAGAGCACTGGGGAGGCACTGGGAGCACTGTGGGGAGGCAGAGGGAGGAACGGGGAGCACTGGGTAGACACTGGGAGCACTGGAGGGGTACTGGGAGCACTGTGGGGAGAAAGAGGGAGGAACTGGGAGCACTGGGGAGGCACTGGAAGCACTGTGGGGATCCTTAGAGAGGAACTGGGAGCAGTGGGGAGGCACTGGGAGCACTGTGGGGAGCCAGACGGAGGAACTGGGTGCAATGGGGAGGAACTGGGAGTATGGGGGGAGCCAGAGGGAGGAACTGGGAGCACTGTTGGGAGCAGGATAGGGGAACTGGGAGCACTGGGGGAAGTCATAGCAAGGAACTGGGAGCACGGGGGGGGCACTCGGAGTACTGTGGGGAGCCAGAGGGAGGAACTGGGAGCACTGGGGAGGCACTGGGATCAAAGAGGGAAGCAAGTGGGAGGTACTGGGAGCACTCGAGGCGTACTGGGAGCACTGTGGGGAGCCCGAGAGGGGAACTGGGGGCACCGGGGAGGCACTGGGAGCACTGTGGGGAGGCAGAGGGAGGAACTGGGAGCACTGGGGAGGCACTGGGAGCACTGTTGGGAGTAGGATAGGGGAACTGGGAGCACTGGGGGAAGTCATAGCAAGGAACTGGGAGCACGGAGGGGCACTCGGAGTACTGTGGGGAGCCAGAGGGAGGAACTGCGAGCACTGGCGGGGCACTGGGATCACTGGGGGAAGGCAGAGGGAGGAACTGGGAGCACTGGGGAGGCACTGGGAGCATCGTGGGGAGCCAGAGGCAGGAACTGGGAGCACTGGGAGCACTGTGGGGAGTCAGAGAGAGGTACTGGGAGCACTGGGGATGTAGTGGGAGCACTGTGGGGAGCCAGAGGGAGGAACTGGGAGCACTGGGGGGTACTGAGAGCACTGGGGGAAGGCAGAGGGAGGATCTGGGAGCACTGGGAAGGCACTGGGAGCACTGTGGGGAGTCAGAGTGAGGAACTGGGAGGACTGGGGAGGCACTGGGAGCACTCAGGAGGCACTGGGAGCACATGGGGATGTCATAGGGAGGAACTGGGAGCACTAGAGGGTCACTGGGAGCACTGCGGGGAGGCAGAGAAGGTAACTGGGAACACTGGGGAGGCACTGGGAACACTGTGGGGAACCAGAGACAGGAACTGGGAGCACTGGAGAGTCAGTGGGAGCACTTTGGGGAGCGAGAGGGAGGAACTGGGAGCACTGGGGAGGCACTATGGGGGCACTGGGGAGAGCGAGAGACAGGAACTGGGAGCACCGGGGAGGCGCTGGGAGCATGGGGGGGTCAGAGGGAGGAACTGGGAGCACTGGGGAGGGACTATGGGGGCACTGGGAGCACTGTGGGGAAGAAATGGGAGCACTGGGGAGGTGCTGGGATCACTGTGGGGAGCCAGACGGAGAAACTGGGAGCACTGGGGGGGCACTGGGGGTACTGGGGGAAGTCCTAGGGAGGAACTGGGAGCACTGGGGAGGCACTGGGAGCACTGGGGAGAGCGAGAGACAGGAACTGGGAGCACTGGGGAGGCGCTGGGAGCATGGGGGGGGTCAGAGGGAGGAACTGGGAGCACTGGGGAGGGACTGGGAGCACTGTGGGAAGTCATACCGAGGAACTGCGAGCACTGGGGGGCACTGGGAGCACTGTGGGGAGGCAGAGGGAGGAACTGGGAGCAGTGTGGGAAGTCAGAGAGAGGAAGTGGGAGCACTGGGGAGGCACTGGGAGCACTGGGGGGAGCACAACGGAGGAACTGGGAGCACTGGGAAGGTACTGGGAGCACTGTGGGGAGTCAGAGAGAGGAACTGGGAGCACTGGAGGGTCACTGGGAGAACTGGGGAGGCACTGCGAGCACTCTGGGGAGCCTGAGAGGGGAACTGGGGGCACTGGGGAGGCACTGGGAGCACAGGGGGGAGGCAGAGGGAGGAACTGGGAGCACTGGTGATGTAGTGGGAGCTCTGTGGGGAGCAGGAGAGGCAATTGGGAGCACCTCGGGGGGCACTGGGAACACTGGGGGAAGTCATAGGGAGGAACTGGGAGCACTAGGGGATTACTGGGAGCACTGCTGGGAGGCAGAGAAGGTAACTGGGAACACTGGGGAGGCACTGGGAGCACTGTGGGAAGCCAGAGAGAGGAACTGGGAGCACTGGGGAGGCACTGGGAGCACTGGAGGAAGTCATAGGGAGGAACTGGGAGCACTAGGGGGTCACTGGGAGCACTGTGGGGAGGCAGAGAAGGTAATTGGGAACACTGGGGAGGCACTGGGAGCACTGTTGGGAGCCAGAGAGAGGAACTGGGAGCACTGGGGAGGCACTGGGAGCACTGTGGGGAGGCAGAGGGAGGAACGGGGAGCACTGGGTAGACACTGGGAGCACTGGAGGGGTACTGGGAGCACTGTGGGGAGAAAGAGGGAGGAACTGGGAGCACTGGGGAGGCACTGGAAGCACTGTGGGGATCCTTAGAGAGGAACTGGGAGCACTGGGGAGGCACTGGGAGCACTGTGGGGAGCCAGACGGAGGAACTGGGTGCAATGGGGAGGAACTGGGAGTATGGGGGGAGCCAGAGGGAGGAACTGGGAGCACTGGGGAGGCACTGGGAGCACTGTTGGGAGCAGGATAGGGGAACTGGGAGCACTGGGGGAAGTCATAGCAAGGAACTGGGAGCACGGGGGGGCACTCGGAGTACTGTGGGGAGCCAGAGGGAGGAACTGGGAGCACTGGGGAGGCACTGGGATCAAAGAGGGAAGCAAGTGGGAGGTACTGGGAGCACTCGAGGCGTACTGGGAGCACTGTGGGGAGCCCGAGAGGGGAACTGGGGGCACCGGGGAGGCACTGGGAGGACTCTGGAGAGCCCGAGAGGGGAACTGGGGGCACTGGGGAGGCACTGGGAGCACAGAGGGGAGGCAGAGGGAGGAACTGGGAGCACTGGGGAAGCACTGGGAGCACTGTGGGGAGCCAGAGGGAGGAACTGGGAGTACTGGAGAGGCACTGGGAGCACAGTGGAGAACAAGAGAAAGGAACTGGGAGCACTTGAAGGCACTGGGAGCACTGTTGGGATCCAGAGGGAGGAACTGAGAGCACTGGGGACGCACTGGGAGCACTGTGGGGATCCAGAGGGAGGAACTGGGAGCACTGCAAGGTACTGGGAGCACTGGGGAGCCACTGGGAGGACTGGGGAGAGCCAGAGACAGGAACTGGGAGCACTGGAGTGTCACTGGGAGCACTGTGGGGAGCTTGAGGGAGGAACTGGGAGCATTGGGGAGGCGCTGGGTGCACTGTGGGGATCCAGAGGGAGGAACTGGGAGCACTGGGAAGGCACTGGTATCACTGTGGGGATCCAGAGGGAGGAACTGGGAGCACTGGAGAGGCACTGGTATCACTGTGGGGAGCCAGACAGCGGAACTGGGGGCAGTGGAGGGGCACTGGGAGCACTGGGGGAACTCATAGGGACGAACTGGGAGCACTGGGGAGGCACTGGGATCACTGTGGGGAGCCAGACGGAGGAACTGGGAGCACTGGGGACGCACTGGGAGCACTGTGGGGAGCCAGACGGAGGAACTTGGAGCACTGGGGAGGTACTGGGAGCACTGTGGGGAGCCAGAGAAAGGAACTGGGAGCAATGGGGAGATACTGGAAGCATTGCGGGGAGGCAGAGAATGGAACTGGGAACACTGGGGAAACACTGGAAGCACGGGGGAGAGCCTGAGGTAGGAACTGGGAGCATTGGAGGGGCACTGGGTGCATTGGGAGGAGGCAGAGGGAGGAACTGGGATCACTGGGGAGGCACTGGGAGTACTGTGAGGAGTCAGAGGGAGGAACTGGGAGCACTGGGGGGGAACTGGGAGCACTGTGGGGAGCCAGAGGGAGGAAGTGGAAGCACTGGGTGGGAACTGGGAGCACTGTGGGGAGCCAGAAGGAGGAACTGGGAGCACTGGGGGGGAACTGGGAGCACTGTGGGGAGACAGAGTGAGGAACTGGGAGCACTGGGGAGGCACTGGGAGCACTGGGGGATCCAGGAAGCTGTACTGGGAGCACTGGGCACACCAGCAGGAAGGGCCCCGTTGCCATAGCAACGGCAGCCGCGCTGGGCAGGGCCGAGCGTGGAAGGCCCCCGCTGCCCTGGCAACCGGGCTGCCCTCCGCGGTGCCTGATAGAAACTCCCGCATCCCCGGTGGCCCCGGTGGGCGAGTAAAGGCATAAAAGCACAGAAGCATCGAACCCCCGAGTCAGAGAATGTCGGGGGCTGGAAGACGCCTCCGGAGCTCACCCAGTCCCGCCCCTGCCCGAGCAGGGTCACCTACAGCAGAGCGCACAGGGACGCGTCCCGGCGGGCTGGAAAGTCTCCCGAGCAGGAGCCTCCGCACCCTCCCTGGGCAGCCTGGGCCAGGGCTCCGGCACCCGCCCAGCCAAGCTTTACCCCCTCCTCTGGAGGTGGCACTGCCCGTGTTCCAGCTGATCCCCGTTCCTCCTTGTCCTGTCACTGGGCACCCCCGAAAAGAGACCGGCCCCTTCCTCCTGACACCCACCCCTCCGATATTTCTGCACAGTCCTCAGACCCCCTCTCCCTCCCCTCTCTCTCCCCTCTCCCGCTGCCCTTGGGGCCAGGCTCTGTGGGCAGAGGGGATGTCCTGGCAGCAGAGCCGGGCACTGCGTGTGTGCCCCACGGGGAGGCGCGGCAAGAGAAGCCGCTGCCGCGGGTGCCAGCTCGGGGCAGGCTGCCCTGTCCCTGGGGCAGCAGGAGCTGCGCCACCAGCCCCGGGGCCAGTTCCCTCGGCCCGTCCCGGGCAGCGAGTGCGGCAGCGGGGGCTGCACACAGCCTGGGCTGGGGATTCTCCGGCCGCAGGGACATTCTCAGCGGCCTCCGCTTCCCGCCGTGGCACCAGTCCCAGCACGGCTGCTCTGCTGGGCCGAGCCGGGCTGAAGGCAGGGATGCGGCAAGGCTGCGGGATGCCGGGGCTGGGAAATGTCCCGGAGAGGGATTTCACACGAGTGAAGAGCTCCCGTCAGTGAGTGTGCAGAGGGATGGCTCAGGGCAGGGCCCTTGCCCAGCCGCCAGGCCTCCTGAGAGACACGGCCGGGGCCAGACGAGCTGGCAGGGGAAACAGCATCCAGTGGGAAGCAATCTCTCAGGGCCGCTAGGATGGGAGAAGCTGCCTCCCAGAGTCATTACGATGTCATCAGTCAGAGGCCTACAGGGTGAGGCTGTTCAGTACCTGTTGTAAAAGAACGTAAACCAAAGACAAATTGACAAGGACACTAGTGATAAGGGCAACTAACAAGGACCATCTGGTGACGAAGCCCCTTGTGTAATTTGATGACAAAACTTCTTGCGAAAAAGTGCTGAGAACAACTAGTTTTGGAACGAAGGTAAAAAGTTCATCGTGAGGAAGACATACGGCCTTCATCCCTGAAGACCCCTGCCCAAGACCACCCGGAGGCAGCGCGCAAGCGTCAGGAGGAGGAGTCGCTGACCCCCGGAACCGATGCCTTTTTCGGGACAGCTCCTGAATATGTAACTTTCACTGCATATAACCAAGGTAGCTCCATGGTTCAGGCGTGTATGCTTTCAGAGAAAAATATTCCCCCGTGCACCCAGCACTGATTGTAACGTACCTACTTTATAACCTTGTGGGTTATCGAGTCTTTATTCCGCGTGTCAGTGTGGAGTCGTCCGTCCCCGCATGGAACCCCGATCAAACACCACCCACAAGGAGGGAGCTCTGGGGAAGGAGCTGCCAACCCCCGGGCAGAAGACAAGCCTCGGGGCCCAGCCCCGCGAGCAAGGGAGAGGAGGAAGCCAACAAACGAGCAGGGAATGTCCCTGTGCAGAGACTAAACGTTCCACTTTATTTTGGAGGGGGACAGGGCTGACACTGAGAAGAGGACAGGGATGGGGCAGGTGAGAACCGCTGGCTCCTGCCCCGGTGGTGGCGAGGAGGACAGAGGAAGGGGAAGGAGCTCCAGAGCTGGCCCGGCTCTGGCTCTGCCTGTGCCCGGCCGCTGGGAAGCGTCGCTGCGGGCTCCTGGCGCAGAGGCATTTGAGGAACCCTCGTATTCTGAGCTTCAAACACTTTTGGTGCTCCATATTGTGCCCTTCTTCTAGCTCTAGAAGGGGACGTTTCCCCTTTCCTGTTTCCCTCTCCCAGGGGGGCAGTAGGGGGAGTTTCTCCTTGATCTCCCTGATCTGGCAGTTGGGCGTATAAAGATCTTTTGTCCCCTGGGGGAACTGGAGGAGCTCGGGGGTAAGGAGGGGGAAGGTATTGGAACACATCCTCCGCATCTCCGTTATCCCCTCCTTCTCTCTCCCTAGACTCCGGCCCTCCTTTAATCTCTCTCTCTAGCTACATAGAATCATAGAATCATAGAATCATAGAACCATAGAACAGTTCAGGTTGGAAAAGACCCTTGGGATCATCAAGTCCAACCATTAACCCTACACTACAACCATTAACCCTACACTACAAGTTCACCCCTAAACCGTGTCACCGAACACCGCATCTCAGTGACACTGAAACACATCCAGGGATGGCGGCTCAACCCCCTCCCTGGGCAGTCTGTTCCAGGGTCTGACCACTCTTTCCGTGAAGAATTTCTTCCTAATGTGCAGTCTAAACTTGCCCTGTTGCAACTTGAACCCAAGAGGGTATCAAGAGGAAGGTGCCAGTGTTCCCTATATACACGCCGGCAATATCTTTCTTTAAATCCAACACCGAGAAGGGCTCCTTTGCCCAGACAGGTTCGTCTGGTCTCACCGCCTGTCTGAGAAGGGCTTGTATGTTCTGAGCATCCCTCCGCCACACAGAACCACAGAGTCACAGAACTGTGGAGGCTGGAAGAGCGCTCTGAGATCACCAACGGTGGCAGCCTGCGCTGCGACCAGGCGCGCTCACGGCCCCGGGCGGGTTTGGATTCCTCCGGCTGGTGCGGCTGGGGCAGAGGCGGGAGCCCCGCGGGGCCGAGCAGCCCCCAGCCAGCAGCACTGCGTGGGGCAGCCCCGGGGCTGCGACTGCGGGAGCTGACCAGGCACTGGCGGCTCGAGGTGACACGGCCCCGTGTCACAAAGGGGCAGCGATGCGGCGCCTCCCTGGCGCTTGTGACCTCACCGGGCCGGGGCTTGATGTCCTGAGCAGCGGCCAGCGGGAGTCAGTTGGGCCGAGCCTTCCTTCGGGAGAACTCGGCTCTTCCTGCGCTCGGTGCGTGGTGCTGGTTTGCAGCCAGTTTTCGGTGTTGTGCAGCCGGTTTTTGGTTACGGCTCGCTTGTCCTCCACTTCGTCCTCTTTCAGAGGTAAGGAGGGCTCGGCTTTTGGGACAGGTGGTGGAGAAGGTAGACACAGGACAGACGCATGGGCTGGTCTCCACCTGCCGAGCTGCAGGCCGAGCCAGATACGGGCTACACGTAGAGTTCCTCTTTGCTCATTCTCATTTCTTTGCCGTGCCCTGCGAGAGGTGGGCAGGGGGGTGGCCGTCTGAGGCGCTGGGCTCATCCCAGAGAGACCAGAAGCCCACCGCGACTGACACGGGAGGAAGGGAGCCGGCAAAGGAGCACGGCCAAGGAGCTGTGAGGGAGCGGCTGATGGCCGGTCCCTCCTGCACACAGGGCAGGCGAGCGTGGGCTGGAGAGCCGGAGGGCTCTGCTGCTAACGCGGGCAGCAGCTCAGCAGCGGCTCCTCTTCAGAGAAGGTGGCCCGTGCTGAGTTTTCCAACAGGGCCTTTGCAGCTGCTGTGAGCTGGGGCCCTGTGGCAGGGATGAGCGGTCACCGAGCCGGCAGCTCTGCAGCAGTGAAAAGCCCCGTGCAAAGGGTTTTGGTGGTGGGCACTGTTGTGTTTTGTGGGTTGCCTTTCAGGTTTCCTGTAATCATTTTGTTGAGCTCCAGTTATTTCTCTGCAATAGGGTGACGGGATCGGCGCCGATCTCGTCTTTCTGGAGCGCGTCGCGACATCCTTTGTCATCGCGAGGACTCCCCTCTGCTGCCGAGAGGAGCGATGGCCGTCCTGGTGAACAGCTCCCGTGAGTACGGGCTTCGCCCGCAGGCTGGGACTTGGGGAACCCCCAGGGGCCACGGCCGGGGCTGGTGCTCCAGCCCTGAGCGCTGATGTGCTGGCAGCCCAGAGGGAATTCTGGGGCGATGCCCGGGAGCAGCCAGGCTCTCCCAGGTGCTGGCGATTCCACAGAGGAAAACGTGTTTTGTCGCTCCTCTGCCACTACGGCCAAGGCTTTGAAAGGCGATGTTGCTCGTAGGAAGGTCCGACATCGGTAGGGCTACCTTCTGTGCCAGGCACTTGCTTGTTTTCCTCAAGTCACAGTCAGGAAAAGACCTGACAATCCAATTCAAGGCTCTGGAGGGAAAGGAAGTTAGCCCGAGGCACAGACATCAGCATGTGGGTTTGTGGGACTTTGGGCCAAGTAAGCAGGGGAACAGACTGTTTCCCCAAGCTCGCTCCTCACCAGTCCATCCCAGTGGCAGCGCTGGGCTTCCCCCGATGTTTCTGCCTTGGAGCTCAGAGCTGCTCGTCCTGGCTGCTCCTGCACAGAACTCGACTTTCCAATAGTGTCTCATCTCTTTTCACAGGTCGTTTCCCCGCAGTCAGTGCCGAGGGAACGGCTGGGCCGGAAAGGATCCTCTCTCCCCCCGAGAAGATCTGCCTGGAGTGGTGGCAGAGCCAGGCAGCTGGAGCAGGGCTCTACAACCCCGCCAACACGTGTTTCTTGAACTCTGTGCTCCAGTGCCTGACGTACACCCCGCCTCTCGCCAGCTACCTGCTCTCCGGGGAGCACAGTCGGTCGTGTGAGTGCTTGCGTGCACCTCTCTTGCAGATCTGTTGGGCGCTGCCCGAGGATTCCCAGAGTCTGGAGCTGGGTTGAGGAGAAAAGCTGCCCTTCTCGGTCAGCCCCTGAGCGGGTGTTGTGGGACCACCGCAGCCCAGAAGCCGCTCGTCATATCTGGGGGTGCTCATCTTCACAAAGGCCCCTCGTTCTGTCCCCGGGCCTCAGCCACCATTCCTGAGACTTGAAACGCTTTGTTTATCAGACAGAAAACTTGTGTCAGTTCCGCATCCCTCTGAAGAAAGGTTTCTATGCCCTGAGATGTCCTGGGCTTGTGGGGACATTGGCAGCTCAGGAGGAGAGGGCTGGAGACTGTCCTTAGAACGTCCAAATCTCCGTTAGGTTTCCCATCGCTGAGGATATTTTGCTGACCTGAGAATCTTTCCTCCCTCCCTGTTCAGGTGCCGAGCGAGACATCTGCATGCTGTGCGTGATGGAAGCGCACGTCAGCACGGCCCTGAGTTGCTCTGCCTGTGTCCTCCTGCCTCTGGCTGTCATCCATGCCCTGCCACGTACGTCATTTCAGGCGCTTTTACGTGTTTCCTCCTGTCCTTGTAGGAGAGAACCACTGACTTCTCTTTCCTTAGGAATAGGACATTTCCAGCTGGGCAGGCAGGAAGATGCACACGAATTCCTACGCTGTGCCGTGGATGCCATGCAGAGAGCTTGTCTGCGGGGAAGCACCGAGTAAGCGCAAGCAATTTACTGTCTCAATGTTCCTGAGCCCTTGGCGCTCCCTGGTGTGCTCCCATCAAGGAAGGCCAATGGCCAGGGCTTTCAAACAAAGCAAAACTCTCGGAGGAGATAACTCTCTGCCCCACCATGTGTTTCCAGCTTGGACAACCCTTTGGAAGAAGCGACCGTCATCCATCAAATCTTCGGGGGCCTTCTGAGATCCAGAGGTACCTGTCCACAACGGTCACTAAACTGGGAATTGTGTGGGCCCTTCTGTCTGCCCGTGATAAAGCGCTGAGCGTGTGCCTGGCGTAGCAGCTACGAAGAGCACAAACCGGCACCGTCGGTCGACTTGGCCCATCGCTGAGCATTTCCATTTGCCTTCCAGTCACGTGCGGCAGCTGCGGAGCGGTTTCCGACTCCTACGAGGCCTTCCTGGATGTGCTGTTGGATATCCAAGTAAGAGGGCTTGTCGTGGTGCCTCAAGCCGTCCCAAGGCCCCTGCAGCAGCAACACAGTTGCCTTAACAACGCACCATGGGAGCCCAGGAGAGCTGGGTGGAGGGTGGGATGTGGCTGGGAGGGTGTCCTGCTGGGGAGGCCATGGCAGTGGTCTCCCTGTGGGGGCTGGTTTTTAGCTGGACGAGCTGATACTCCCTGCCCCCTCGCCTTTGTGTTCCTCCTGGTTCCCTTCACCCCCTCAGCACCCGTCTGGCTCCCAGGCCAGCGGGTTGGGTTGTTTTTGCTCTGGCGGAGCCTGCACACCGGCAGGAGCTGAACTGAGCGGTGGCCCAGAGACGCAGCCCTTGGCAGCCCCGGGAAGGCCTGGGAGCTGCGGGCAGTGCTCAGCAGGACACCCTCCTGCTGCCTCTTGCTGGCCACGGTGCCCACGTGCCCGGTGGGTCTCCTCAGCGTCAGCTCCCTGGGTCTTCTTGTCCCCTCCCAGCCAGTGTCGGGGCGAGGGGTTTCCCTGCGCTCAGCGCTCTCCCTTCTCACTCTCCAGGCAGCCTCGTCTGTCACTGCAGCTCTGCAGGACTTTGTGCGACCCGAGTGCCTGACTGACTTCAGGTGTAGCAAGTAAGACAATTGCTAGCGACCTGTTCACGCCAGATCCCGCGTGAAGGTGCTGCGTGCCACCTCGCATTGCACGTTAAGATGCACGTTGATGAGACACGGCTGTTTGGTGTGAATGTGCCCGTGTCACACGGAGCATTGGTCAAGCAGCGTGAGGCCGGGCGAGCCCTGGAGGCTTGGCAGGCCTGTGGGGGCGCGTTTCAGCTCTTGGCTCTGTGCTTGGTTTCCAGGTGTGGCGAGCTGGGTGCCACCTCCAAGGGGTTCACAATCCACCAGGCGCCCAGGGTTCTCACGCTGGGCCTCAAGAGGTTTGAGTATCTCACCGGCAGGAAGCTCAGCCAGGTGCGTATGCGGTTGGAGAGCCGCTCGCTTTGCCCAGAGCAGGTTTCCCCGAGCGGCACGCTCTTCCCCACGCTGGTCCTGCCGAGTTGCCCGTTCTCCCTTCTGGGGAGGGGAGGGGAGGGTTCCTGGGGGAGGCCAAGCACGTGCTCTGCTCCGGCAGAGCTGCTCTGGCCGACAACAATTTCCTGCCCCCGAACCGCTTCGTGTGGCCTTAGGGACAGCCAAGTGGTCGTGAGCCCCACGATGTGTTTCTACACCTCCTGCCTTTAGTCTGGGACAGCTACGGCATGGAGCGTGTCAGGATGATTTGTGAGCCCTCTTGGTCTCTCCATAGGTTGTGAAATATCCTGAACACTTGGATCTTCGCCCCTACACCTCTCAGGCAGACGGAGAACCGCTCCGCTATGCCTTGTACGCTGTCCTGGTGCACCGCGGTGACAGCTCCTGGGCAGGGCACTATTTCTGCTACACAAAGGTGAGGAGCTGCGTCCTTCCTAACGAGGGAAAGACGTGTATTGGGGCAGACAAGTTTTCACGGCAGTCTTCCCAGCAGCCAAGGTTTTGGGGCAGAAACTCAGAATCTAAGGGTCTGGACTGGATGTTTTCAGTGTACTCTTGGTTCTGTGGTTTTCTGCCTGTGTTTTCCGGGGAAAGCACACGGTTCATCTCCAGCTGTCGCTGCTTTTTTGTTCACAGGCCAGCAACGGACTCTGGTACAAGATGGACGATGCGTCTGTGAAACCCTGTGGCCTCGACACGGTTCTCAGGCAGCAAGCCTATTTGCTCTTCTACGTCAGGTAATGAGCAGCATTACAAGGTCTTCACAACACGTTTCCCTTTCATGCTTTTGCTATTCTTCTTCTCCTCCTCCGGAGCATTTCTGTCCTGGGAGACAATTCCTACGGGCGTCTTTCGGTGCTGTCACACCTGAACTCCCCCCCATCAGCCCTGCTCTTCCCTCGCTGGGCTTCAGGCTGCTGCCCTGCTGTGAACCGCTCCTTGTCTGCTGGTGTGGGGAAGAGGACTTGCAGGGGGCCTGGAGGAAAGATGGGGAGGGACCCTTTATCAGCCGATGTGGTGAAAGGACAAGGGGCAATGGTTTGCAGCTGGAAGAGAGCAGATCAGGGTTAGATGGGAGGGAGAAGCCATTTGTGGTGTGGCTGGTGAGGCTCTGGCACAGGGTGCCCCCTCCCTGGAAGCGTTCAGGGCTTTGAGCAACCCGGTCTAGTGGGAGGTGTCCCTGCCCACACCAGGGGCTGGGAACTCGATCTTGAATGTCCCTCCCAACCCAAACCATTCTACATGATCCCATGAGTCTGTGAAACGGAGGCCACGGGGAGGATGAGGCTGAGGTCTTGCTCCGACAGCAGCAGACCCGGGAGGAGAACTGCAAGTGAATTTCCCATGTGTAGCCTTGGTTGCTTCTCCCAGTCGTAGGAACCGCTCCCCCAGTATGACGGAAGCCCAGAGTCGGCTAAACAGAGATGGCTCTTTTTTTTCTCCAGGTGCTCTGATGGGAAGGCTGAAGAAAGGGCTTCGTCCTGCCCAGCACCATCCCCGGCCCGTTCCTTCCTCGGCCCGGGGACTGCTGGCAGCACGGCGGCGGGTGCTGTGGCAGCGGAGCTCAGCCCTTCCTCCCGCTGCCAGAGGAGCGGTGCCAGGGAGAGGGCCCGCAGCCGGTCGCCGCAGGGGGGCAGTGATCTCCGCAGCTGCTCCGCGGGCGCCACGGGCCATGAAGACTTGGCAGGGAGCAGGAGCAGGATGAAGAGAACTGGTCCTCCAAATCGTGACCGGGCCCTGAGGAGTGACGTGGCTCCAGAGCTCTCCAATGGCAGCTCCCGGCTTGCTCCTGCACCCCGGGCTGCTCGGGAGCGATCCCTGCCGAGGGAGAGGAGCAGGTCCCCACTGCGGGGCTTGGAGCTTGTGGAGCGCAAGGACCACCACGGCTCAGAGAGGAGGAGGATGCAGAGAACAAGTCCTCCACCATATCATGGAGCCCCCGGGGATAACGCAACTCCCAGGCCCTCCAACATCAGGCCGCAGTGGGCTCCTGCACCCAGGGCTGCTCCAGAGCGAACCCTGCCCAGGCAGAGGAGCAGGTCCCCGCTGCGGGGCTTCAACCTTGTGGAGCACGAGGACCACCATGGCTCAGCAAGGAGGAGGATGTGGAGAACAAGTCCTCCACATTCTGACCAAGCCCCCAGGGACAACGCAGCTCCCAGGCCCTCCAACATCAGGTGGCAGCGGGATCCCGCACCCAGGGCTGCTCGGGAGCGATCCCTGCCGAGGCAGAGGAGCAGGTCCCCGGGGCAGTGCTAAGATACCCGCAGCCGGTTCGTGGGATAAGGAAGAGCTGAGAGAGACTTCCAGAGACTGGGACAGCCCTGCTAGCTCGCCCGCCTGCCCAAAGGTGCCTGGAGGAAGAGCTTTAATCCCTTTCCAGATTTTGGATCACTCAAAATCAGCGCTCAACAGACAGAGTAGCCAAAGCCAGAATTAAAACCACTTGTTGGCCTTGCACGTGTGATTTCCGGGCTCTTTTCCCCTCTGTAGGTGTTGAGGCAATTGGTGGAAATACCCGGAGTGGGAGATTTACGTGAGGCGATTCTGAAAGCAGTGTGCCTGCGTGCGCCCCTCTTGCAGCCTTTTCTTTTTCAACACGGCGTTCGAGTCCCTGGAGGGGAAATTGTCTCTCTCGGGAGCACAGCAGGGAAACCTATTCTCACTCGGGAGCACAGCCAGTCGTGTGAGCACGTAGCAGCACTGCTCCAGCCCCTGGGTCAGCTTTGTGGCCTCCTCTGGACTCCTTCCAACAGATCCATGTCCCTCATATGGTGGGGACACCAGAACTGGACGCAGCATTCGAGGTGGGATCTCACAAGAGCAAAGGGGGACAATCCCCTCTCGTGCCCTGGCCACCCTCCTCTGCATGCAGCCCAGGACAGGGTTGGCCTCTGGGCTGCAGGAGCGCCCTGCGGGCTCGGGCTGAGCTTCTCCTCTGTCAACACAGACATTCAGTAAGATTTTGGGCTCAGAAACACACGTCTGAGGGGCCTTTTGGACCTTCAAAATGCCAATTTAGGGAGCTCTCAGGGCATTCCTGTGTGACCTGCTCTGGGTGATCCTGCTTTGGCAGGGGCTTTGGACTAGATGATTTTTCGAGTCACCTTCCAACCGTGAACATTCTGTGATCCTGTGATTCTGTGACCCAACAGTGACCCCCGGCCATGGCAGGGATGGCAGCAGCTCCCGCCCCTCCTGGTGCTCCTGCCCTCCAGGTGGGGGCTGGGGCCAGGGGCCGGGGGCAGCCCCTGCACCCCCTGGGGTTTTCCAGTGTCTCTTGGGAGAGTCCTGGGGTGGCTCAGACTCCCTCTGGTGTTCTCTTCTCCAGCCCCTCTTGGTTGTTTCTTGGGGTGCCTGTGCCCCACTCTGGGATGCTCCAGGCCCTCCTCGGGGTGTCTGGGGGCACCCCAGTGTCTTGTTGTGGCCCCCAACACCGGGGAACGGCCAGCGGGAGCAGAGCCAGCGGCAGGAGCTCCAGCTGTGTCTGTGGCTCCGAGGGTCGGACCTGCTGTCCCCACCACTCCCTCGGAGCTGCCCAGGGGGAGCTGGTTGCGGCCTCCAGTTCCACCCTCACAGAAGTCAGGCTCAGTCGCACCAGGAGAGGTTGAGTTTGGGTGTCAGGAAATTGCTCTTGGCCAAGGAGTGGTGAGGCCTTGGAACAGGCTGCCCAGGGCAGGGGTGGAGGCACCAGCCCTGGAGGTGCTCAAAAGCCCCCCGGGCCCCTCCCGGCCCCAGCCCGGGCCCGACCCCTCCGGGAGCCCCGTCCCCGCACGGCCGGAAGTGGGTGAGAACCACAAGGGAGGCCGGCCGGAAGTGGCCCCGCGGCCTGCTGGGAGATGTAGTCTTGTCCCGCCCGGGCCTGCCCCGGGCCTGCCCTGAAAACCGGCAGATTTTAGCCCAAAAATGCTGGTTCGAGACCCTCGGGGGGACAATTGGCAGGGCCCGAGCACGGCGGGGACACACCCAGACCCCCCGAGCTGGGACCTTCCCTCCAGACCCCCCAAACTGGGACCTTCCCTCCAGATCCCCCAAACTGGGACCTTCCCTCCAGTTCCCCCAAACTGGGACCTTCCCCTCCCTTTCAGCCTTTTAGAAGAGGCTGAGCTGGAAAATTACTCAAGGGGGTTGGTCACCAGATGGTCCTTGTTCGTTGCCCTTGTCACTCGTGTCCTTGTCAATTTGTCTTTGTTTTCTGTTCTTTTGCAACGGTGCTGAACAAGCTCATCCCAACGGCCGTGGGAGGTTGCTTCCCACTCGATGCTCCTTCCCCTGTCAGTGCTGACCCCAGAGAGGAGCCCAAAGTGAACGTTCCTCTCTCTTATTTCTGGGTCTTCTGCTGCACACAGAAACTCCCCTCTGTGAGGTTCTTCCAGGAAGAACAGCCACAGCAATTAAGGTTTAAGACTTGTGCAAAGCCTGGGGTCGTGCTCCACTCCCACGTTACAAGCCTGAGCTGTGCCAGGACTCAGGGGACTGGAACAATGTTTTCCAAAAGAGTTGGCTTCAAACAGTCTGACTTCAAAGGATCTGCACATTTCTTTTCTAACAGTGTGTCATGCTCTGACAGATCCCACAGACAAGTGTATTGAGAAATACTGGAAAACAAGAGCTGTGAGAAGCGTCCCTTCATCATGTGCAGATAGGAGGTTGTTTCAACTATGATCTCGGATCACGTGGGCTTTGTGCTCAATATTGTGTTTCTCCACTGTCAGAAATGACTATTTCTAGGTACAGCTACAGTCTGAAGTGGTTAAACTGAAACAGTTTCCTGCTCTCGAAACAGCAGCATCACAGCTTAGTGCATCGTATTAACAAACACATCGACAGCACAGAAACATTCTTTTTCTCCCTTTGAATACTTTAGGTGTGTCACAGTAAATCATATTAACAAACATATTAACAGTCGTCTGACAAACACAGAGAAAAACATATTAAACAAAACCAACAACATTAACATAAACTTTATTAACGACATTAATAACAGCAACTTCATTAACAACATTAACTTTATTCACTACATTAACGTTATTAACTACATTATCAACATTAACTACATTAACATCATTAACTGCATTTACTTTATTAACTACACTAACAACAATAACTACATTAATAACATTAACTTTATTAACAACATTAACTTCATTAACATCAACTTTATCAACTACAGAAAGTTAATATTAATGTAATTCATAAAGTTAATTAACTACATTAACAACATTAACTACATTAATAACATTAAATTTATTAACTACATTAGCAACATTGACTACACTGAAACTACACATTAAGAACATATAAAGAACATACAAAGAACATATAAAGAACATATTAGCAACGTATTAACAACATATTAACAACATATTAACATTTACCAATGCGTTAACTACATTAAATACATTAACCTTATTAACAACATTAACCTTATTAAATACATTAACAACAGTAACTACACATTAAGAACATTAAGAACATTAAGAACACATTAAGAACATATCAACATTTCCCATCATTTACCTACACATGAACTACACATCAGCGACACATCAACAACACCTGAACCTTCACCAACACAGTCACTACACATTAACTGGACATTAACAAACACAGGAACAGTCGTCCAAGCCAAGGGTGGTGACGAACAGGCTGTGCCCAAAGCAATAACCCAGAAACAGCTCTGAGCCTCCACGTCCTCCAGCTCTGCTCAGCTCTGCCCCGCTGGGGCTTCAACGCTGGGTTCTAGCGCAACACCGGCCCTCGGCTTTGGGCAAGACGGCCGAGGGCGATGGCGAAGCCGTGTGTCGGTGCCTCGGTGCTCACTGGGCTGGAGGAGCCAGAGGTTGGAGCTGAAGCTCTGGCTGCAGCTGCAGAGGCCCAGCAGGTCGCAGCGGCTCAGCAGGAGGAGGGATCAGCACCTGCAACGACAGAGGCAGAAAGCTCTGACCAAGCCCTGGGGGCAGGAGGAGGCAGGATTTTGTTCGCCCTCCTCTGGGGAGCACCGCTGGCCGGGAATTCTTGACCGCCCAGAAGGGAGAGAGACTGCTGGCCTTGGCTACGGGCTGGCTCTGGCGCCTCGTCCCCACGGGCGCTGCCCCTGGAGGGCTGTGCGTGTGCGGAGAAGCCCTGTGCCCCGGTGCCAACTGGCCAAGGTGGTGGCCCCAACAGAAAGTGGGCGGAGCCTGGGGGCCCCTGCCCCGGGGGTTCTATCCCCGATGGCCGCCCCTGGGGAGCCCCGAGCAGGGCAGAGCCCAGGGGAAGGAGCCCCTCTCTGCACCTGCTGGCACTGCCCCTCGCCTCCGGCTTCCTCGCTGGCCCCTGACCTCCAACTTGGGGCCCCCGGTCAGCACCCCCTGGGCCCCGCCGCTCCTCCAGCGCCTGCGCTGCTCCTCAGCCCCTCTGGCGCTTGCTCTCTGCCAGCACTGGGGCACGTCCCTCTGCAGAGCACCAGGGACCGTGCTGGGCTGGAGGGCACCGTTCAAGGCCACCTCCGAAATCCACGGGCCCTGACGGGATGCGCCCGCGGGTGCTGAGGGAGCTGGCAGAAGCCGTTGCGAGGCCACGCTCCATCATCTCGGGTGGGTCGTGGGCAGCAGGAGAGGGGCCGGAGGGCGGCAGGAAAGCAAATGTCACTGCAGTCTTGAGAAAGGGCAGGAAGAAGGACCCGGGGAACCACAGACCGCCCGGTCTCACCTCCATCCCTGGAGAGGTGACGGAACAACTGATCCTGGGCACTGTCTCTGGGCACATCAGGAGGAGGCAGTCGATGAGGCCTTTTACCGGCAGCTCACAGCAGCCTCTCGATCCCAGGCCCTGGCTCTCCTGGGGGATTTCAACTACCCACATGTTTACTGGAAGTCCCACACAGCAGCCATCCTCAGTCCAGGAGGCTCCTCCAGTGCATCGATGAGAACTTTTTGATGCAAATGGCAGATGAGCCGACCAGGAGAGGAGCTGCTGGACCTTGTCCTCACCAGCAAGGAAGGTCTGGTTGAAGCAGTGAAGGCTGAGGGCAATCTTGGCTGCAGCGACCGTGAGATGGTGGAGTTCAGGATCCTGTGCAGTAGGAACAGAACACCAAGCAGGATCGCAGCTCTGGGCTTCAGAAGGGCCAACTTTGGCCTCTTCAAGCAACTGCGAGGGAAAACCCCTTGGGACAGGGAGCTGGAAGGTAAAGGGGCCCAAGAGTGTTGGTGGGTGTCGCGGGTTAGGGTTGGGCCGGCCAACAAACGCAGACAGACGCTCTCTAACCCCCTCTTCCCCCCCCAAACAGGAAGAGAAAAGGGAATGAGGCAGAGAGACTTATGGGTTAGAGAAGAAAAAACTAGAACAGCTTTAATGAAAATGGAAATATGGAAATAATGGTGAAAAGATAAAATTAAAGAACTACATACAACTATGGATAGTAGCCTGATATCAAACCCAACTCCCTCCCCCGATATCAATCCCCACTGGGGCTGCCGAGCAGGAGGCACTGGGGAAGCCCCAGGCTCAGTGGCGGCGGGAGCTGGATGCAGGGAGCTGGATTCGGGAACTCAGGATCCGGATCAAAATCAGGAGGTCAGATGGAGTCCTCTCTGGACACCGGCCATTGCAGAAAAGGGGCGAAAGAGGCGAATAAAAGGCCGAAACTCTCGTGATCACTCAACTTAAACTAAATATGACGTATATTGGATGGAACACTCCCGTTGGTCACCTGTCCTGTCTGTTGCCCCCCGGAGGTGCAACCTTTTACTTCCTTGTGCCCCCTCTTACTACCCAGCACCCTCAGTGTGGCACACAGGAACCAGCTGTGGCCTTGGGCACTACAGGAATAAGTATAAGCAAGAGCCTTTCTGCATCCCAGTCCCAGGCAGTGACCGTAAACATCAGGTGTTATCACTGCCAGTAGCACACACTGTCTGCAAAAACACGCTGCTGACTTGGGAACGTGCAGCCTTTCAGAAGACACTAAACTGAAAAGTAAAAATCACTAAACAGGACTGGGTTTTTAGCTAAACCCAGGACATTCCACCCCTTATTCCATACCATTTACCTCATACTGATCACGAGCTAATGATCTACTTATAGGAAAAGTTCAGTAAGCTCATAAAGTTCAGAATTGTGGGTTCCATCCATCATAGCAGTCTCTCAGGACAGGAAAGTTCATGTGAGATTCGTTACAGTTTGTGTCCATAGGGTGTAGGTTCACTCCGAAGAAGTTACTGGATGTCACTCGATGAGGCCAGCTCAGTTGCTGGATGTCACTCGACGAGGTCAGCTCTGGTCATCACTGGTTATTATTCTGAAAACCACTTATTGAGCACTGTTAGTGTTATGTAACAACATCATACAGGATTAAATCGAGTATTCTCACCCAGAGTTAAATTTCCTTGAGGTACACATTGAACTTCACCATCTTTCATCATCACCCACCAGGAAGTTCCAGGTCAAGATCAGAGCATCCCGACACGTAGGAAGTCAAGGAAGGGAGCCAGGAGACCTGCGTGGCTAAACAGGGATCTGGTGGGTAAGCTCAAGTGCAAGAGGAGAATTTACAGATCTTGGAAGGCGGGGCTGGCCGCTTGGGAAGAATATAAGGCTGTTGTCCGAGGATGTAGGGAGGCAACTAGGAAAGCAAAGGCCTCCCTAGAATTAAACCTGGCGAGAGGGCTCAAGGACAACAGGAAGAGCTTTTTCAAATACGTAGCAGATAAAACTAACACCAGAGGCAGTGTAGGCCCACTGATGAATGGGGTGGGTGCCTTGGTGACAGAAGATACAGAGAAGGCAGAGTTGCTGAATGACTTCTTTGTCTCTGTCTACTCTGCCGGAGGCTGTCCTGAGGAGCCCCGTTCCCCTGAGGCCCCAGGGGAAGTCAGGGCAGTGGAGGAGTTTGCTTTAGTCAATGAGGACTGGGTTAGGGGCCAATTAAGCAATCTGGACATCCATAAATCCATGGGTCCAGACGGGATGCATCCACGGGTGCTGAGGGAGCTGGCTGATGTCATTGCTAGACCACTCTCCATCATCTTTGCCAAGTCTTGGGAGACGGGAGAGTGCCTGAGGACTGGAGGAAAGCAAATGTCACTCCAGTCTTCAAAAAGGGCAAGAAGGAGGACCCGGGAAACTATAGACCGGTCAGCCTCACCTCCATCCCTGGGAAAGTGATGGAACGACTTATCCTTGGTGCCATCTCAAGGCATATCAAGGATAAGAGGGTCATTAGAGACAGTCAACATGGCTTCACCAAGGGGAAGTCGTGCTTGACTAACCTCATAGCCTTTTACGAGGATTTAACAAGGTGGAGAGATGATGGCTGAGTGCTGGATGTGGTCTACCTTGACTTCAGTAAAGCATTTGACACAGTCTCCCACAGCATCCTTGCTGCTAAGCTGAGGAAGTGTGGTCTAGACTCTCGGGTAGTGAGGTGGACTGTGAACTGGCTGAGGGAAAGAAGCCAGAGAGTCATGGTCAATGGGGTGGAGTGTGGTTGGAGGCCTGTATCCAGTGGAGTCCCTCAAGGGTCGGTACTGGGACCAGTATTATTCAATATATTCATCAATGACTTGGATGAGGGACTAGAGAGTACTGTCAGCAAGTTTGCTGATGACACCAAGCTGGGAGGAGTGGCTGACACGCCAGCAGGCTGTGCTGCCATCCAGCGAGACCTGGACAGGCTGGAGAGTTGGATGGGGAAAAATTGAATGAAATATAACAAGGGTAAGTGTAGAGTCTTGCATCTGGATAGGAACAACCCCAGGTTCAAGTATAAGCTGGGAAATGACTTATTAGAGAGTAGTGTAGGGGAAAGGGACCTGGGAGTCTTGGTGGACAGCAGGATGACCATGAGCCAGCACTGTGGCCTTGTGGCCAGGAAGGCCAATGGCATCCTGGGGTGTATTAGAAGGGGGGTGGTTAGTAGGTCGAGAGAGGTTCTCCTTCCCCTCTACTCTGCCCTGGTGAGACCCCATCTGGAATACTGTGTCCAGTTCTGGGCCCCTCAGTTCAAGAAAGACAGGGAAGTGCTGGAGAGAGTCCAGCACAGGGCAACTGGGATGATGGAGGGAGTGGATCATCTCGCTTATGAGGAAAGGCTGAGGGAGCTGGGGCTCTTTAGTTTGGAGGAGACTGAGGGGTGACCTCATGAATGTTTACAAATATATCAAGGGTGAGAGTCACGAGGATGGAGCCAGGCTCTTCTCGGTGACAACCGCTGATAGGACAAGGGGTAATGGGCTGAAACTGGAACATAAGAGGTTCCGCTTAAACTCGAGAAGAAACTTCTTCTCAGTGAGGGTGACGGAGCCCTGGAACGGGCTGCCCAGGGAGGTTGTGGAGTCTCCTTCTCTGGAGACATTCAAGACCTGCCTGGACACGTTCCTGTGTAGCATTATCTGGACGTTCCTGCTCTGGCAGGGGGATTGGAGTTGATGATCTCTCGAGGTCCCTTCCAATCCCTGAGATTATGTGATTCTGTGATTCTGTGCGGAGCGAGACGGAGGAACTGGGTGCACTGGGGGGGCACTGGGAGCACTGTGGGGAGGCAGAGGGAGGAACTGGGAACACTGGGGAGGCACTGGGAGCAGTGTGGGGATCCAGAGGGAGGAACTGGAAGAACTGGGGAGGCACTGGGAGCACAGTGGGGAGCCTGAGAGAGGAACTGGGAGCACTGGGGGGGAACTGGGAGCACTGGGGAAGCACTGGGAGCACAGTGGGGAGTCAGAGAGAGGAACTGGGAGCACTGGGGGGGCACTGGGATCACTGGGGGAAGGCAGAGGGAGGAACTGGGAGCACTGGGGAGGCACTGGGAGCATCGTGGGGAGCCAGAGGGAGGAACGGGGAGGCACTGGGAGCACGGTGGGGAGCCAGAGGGAGGAACTGGGAGCACTGGGAGCACTGTGGGGAGTCAGAGAGAGGTACTGGGAG
Organism: Trogon surrucura; assembly: GCA_020746105.1. Taxonomy (NCBI): domain Eukaryota; kingdom Metazoa; phylum Chordata; class Aves; order Trogoniformes; family Trogonidae; genus Trogon; species Trogon surrucura. Next base: position 228,434 of record JAJGST010000005.1, on the reverse strand, counting down.
CACTGGGGATGTAGTGGGAGCACTGTGGGGAGCAGGAGAGGCAATTGGGAGCACCTCGGGGGGCACTGGGAACACTGGGGGAAGTCATAGGGAGGAACTGGGAGCACTAGGGGATTACTGGGAGCACTGCTGGGAGGCAGAGAAGGTAACTGGGAACACTGGGGAGGCACTGGGAGCACTGTGGGAAGCCAGAGAGAGGAACTGGGAGCACTGGGGAGGCACTGGGAGTACTGTGGGGAGCAGGAGAGGGGAACTGGGAGCACTGGGGAGGGACTGGGAGCACTGTGGGGAGGCAGAGGGAGGAACTGGGAACACTGGGGAGGCACTGGGAGCACTGGAGGAAGTCATAGGGAGGAACTGGGAGCACTAGGGGGTCACTGGGAGCACTGCGGGGAGGCAGAGAAGGTAATTGGGAACACTGGGGAGGCACTGGGAGCACTGTTGGGAGCCAGACGGAGGAACTGGGAGCACTGGGGAGGCACTGGGAGCACTGTGGGGAGGCAGAGGGAGGAACGGGGAGCCCTGGGTAGACACTGGGAGCACTGGAGGGGTACTGCGAGCACTGTGGGGAGAAAGAGGGAGGAACTGGGAGCACTGGGGAGGCACTGGAAGCACTGTGGGGATCCTTAGAGAGGAACTGGGAGCAGTGGGGAGGCACTGGGAGCACTGTTGGGAGTAGGATCGGGGAACTGGGAGCACTGGGGGAAGTCATAGCAAGGAACTGGGAGCACGGGGGGGCACTCGGAGTACTGTGGGGAGCCAGAGGGAGGAACTGGGAGCACTGGGGAGGCACTGGGATCAAAGAGGGAAGCAAGTGGGAGGTACTGGGAGCACTCGAGGCGTACTGGGAGCACTGTGGGGAGCCCGAGAGGGGAACTGGGGCACCGGGGAGGCACTGGGAGGACTCTGGAGAGCCCGAGAGGGGAACTGGGGGCACTGGGGAGGCACTGGGAGCACAGGGGGGAGGCAGAGGGAGGAACTGGGAGCACTGGGAAGGCACTGGGAGCACTGTGGGGAGTCTGAGAGAGGAACTGGGACGATTGGGAGGCACTGGGAACACTGTGGGGAGCCTGAGAGAGGAACTGGGAGCACTGGGGAGGCACTGGGAGCACTGTGGGGAGCCAGAGGGAGGAACTGGGAGTACTGGAGAGGCACTGGGAGCACAGTGGAGAACGAGAGAAAGGAACTGGGAGCACTTGAAGTCACTGGGAGCACTTTGGGGAGCCAGAGGGAGGAACTGGGAGCACTGGGTAGCCACTGGGAGCACTGGGGGAAGTCATAGGGAGGAACTGGGAGCACTGGAGAGTCAGTGGGAGCACTTTGGGGAGCGAGAGGGAGGAACTGGGAGCACTGGGGAGGCACTATGGGGGCACTGGGAGCACTGTGGGGAAGAAATGGGAGCACTGGGGAGGTGCTGGGATCACTGTGGGGAGCCAGACGGAGAAACTGGGAGCACTAGGGGGTCACTGGGAGCACTGTGGGGAGGCAGAGAAGGTAATTGGGAACACTGGGGAGGCACTGGGAGCACTGTTGGGAGCCAGACGGAGGAACTGGGAGCACTGGGGAGGCACTGGGAGCACTGTGGGGAGGCAGAGGGAGGAACGGGGAGCACTGGGTAGACACTGGGAGCACTGGAGGGGTACTGGGAGCACTGTGGGGAGAAAGAGGGAGGAACTGGGAGCACTGGGAAGGCACTGGGAGCACTGTGGGGAGTCTGAGAGAGGAACTGGGACGATTGGGAGGCACTGGGAACACTGTGGGGAGCCTGAGAGAGGAACTGGGAGCACTGGGGAAGCACTGGGAGCACTGTGGGGAGCCAGAGGGAGGAACTGGGAGCACTGGGTAGGCACTGGGAGCACTGGGGGAAGTCATAGGGAGGAACTGGGAGCACTGTGGGGTCACTGGGAGCACTGCGGGGAGGCAGAGAAGGTAACTGGGAACACTGGAGAGTCACAGGGAGCACTGTTGGGAGCCAGACGGAGGAACTGAGAGCACTGGGGAGGCACTGGGAGCACTGTGGGGATCCAGAGGGAGGAACTGGGAGTACTGGGGAGGCACCGGGATCACTGTGGGGAGCCAGACGGAGGAACTTGGAGCACTGGGGAGGTACTGGGAGCACTGGGGAGCCACTGGGAGGACTGGGGAGAGCCAGAGACAGGAACTGGGAGCACTGGAGTGTCACTGGGAGCACTTTGGGGAGCTTGAGGGAGGAACTGGGAGCATTGGGGAGGCGCTGGGTGCACTGTGGGGATCCAGAGGGAGGAACTGGGAGCACTGGAGAGGCACTGGTATCACTGTGGGGAGCCAGACAGCGGAACTGGGGGCAGTGGAGGGGCACTGGGAGCACTGGGGGAACTCATAGGGATGAACTGGGAGCACTGGGGAGGCACTGGGAGCATTGGGGGGAGGCAGAGAAAGGAACTGGGAACACTGGGGAGGCACTGGGACTACTGTGGGGAGCCAGACAGAGGAACTGGGACCACTGGGGGGAGTCATAGGAAGGAACTGGGAGCACTGGTGAGGCACTTGCAGCACTGGGGGGAGTCAGAGGGAGGAACTGGGAACACTGGGGAGGCACTGGGAGCACTGTGAGGAGCCAGAGAAAGGAACTGGGAGCAATGGGGAGATACTGGAAGCATTGCGGGGAGGCAGAGAATGGAACTGGGAACACTGGGGAAACACTGGAAGCACGGGGGAGAGCCTGAGGTAGGAACTGGGAGCATTGGGGGGGCACTGGGTGCATTGGGAGGAGGCAGAGGGAGGAACTGGGATCACTGGGGAGGCACTGGGAGAACTGTGGGGAGCCAGAGGGAGGAACTGGGAGCACTGGGGGGGCACTGGGAGCACTGTGGGGATCCAGAGGGAGGAACTGGGAGTACTGGGGAGGTACTGGGAGCACTGTGGGAAGTCATAGAGCGGAACTGGGAGCACTGTGGGGAGCCACAGGGAGGAACGGGGAGCACTGAGGCGGCACTGGGAGCACTGTGAGGAGACAGAGAGAGGAACTGGGAGCACTGGGGAGGCACTGGGATCATTGGGGGGAGGCAGAGAAAGGAACTGGGAACACTGGGGAGGCACTGGGACTACTGTGGGGAGCCAGACGGAGGAACTGGGACCACTGGGGGGAGTCATAGGAAGGAACTGGGAGCACTGGTGAGGCACTTGCAGCACCGGGGGGAGTCAGAGGGAGGAACTGGGATCACTGGGGAGGCACTGGGAGTACTGTGAGGAGTCAGAGGGAGGAACTGGGAGCACTGAGGTGGCACTGGGTGCACTGTGGGGAGCCAGAGGGAGGAACTGGGAGCACTGGGGGGACACTTGGAGCACTGTGGAAAGTCATAGAGCAGAACTGGGAGCACTGGGGAGGCACTGGGAGCACTGTGGGGAGCCAGAGGGAGAAACTGGGAGCACTGGGGGAGCACTGAGAGCACTGTGGGCAGCCAGAGGGAGGAACTGGGAGCACTGGGAGCACTGTGGGGAGTCAGAGACAGGTACTGGGAGCACTGGGGATGTAGTGGGAGCACTGTGGGGAGCCAGAGGGAGGAACTGGGAGCACTGGGGAGGCTCTGGGAGCGCTGTGGGGAGCCAGAGGGAAAAACTGAGAGAACTGTGGGGGTACTGAGAGCACTGTGGGGAGTCAGAGTGAGGAACTGGGAGGACTGGGGAGGCACTGAGAGCACTCAGGAGGCACTGGGAGCACATGGGGATGTCATAGGGAGGAACTGGGAGCACTAGAGGGTCACTGGGAGCACTGCGGGGAGGCAGAGAAGGTAACTGGGAACACTGCGGAGGCACTGGGAACACTGTGGGGAACCAGAGACAGGAACTGGGAGCACTGGAGAGTCAGTGGGAGCACTTTGGGGAGCAAGAGGGAGGAACTGGGAGCACTGGGGAGGCACTATGGGGGCACTGGGAGCACTGTGGGGAAGAAATGGGAGCACTGGGGAGGTGCTGGGATCACTGTGGGGAGCCAGACGGAGAAACTGGGAGCACTGGGGGGGCACTGGGGGTACTGGGGGAAGTCCTAGGGAGGAACTGGGAGCACTGGGGAGGCACTGGGAGCACTGGGGAGAGCGAGAGACAGGAACTGGGAGCACTGGGGAGGCGCTGGGAGCATGGGGGGGTCAGAGGGAGGAACTGGGAGCACTGGGGAGGGACTGGGAGCACTGTGGGAAGTCATACCGAGGAACTGCGAGCACTGGGGGGCACTGGGAGCACTGTGGGGAGGCAGAGGGAGGAACTGGGAGCAGTGTGGGAAGTCAGAGAGAGGAAGTGGGAGCACTGGGGAGGCACTGGGAGCACTGGGGGGAGCACAACGGAGGAACTGGGAGCACTGGGAAGGTACTGGGAGCACTGTGGGGAGTCAGAGAGAGGAACTGGGAGCACTGGAGGGTCACTGGGAGAACTGGGGACGCACTGCGAGCACTCTGGGGAGCCTGAGAGGGGAACTGGGGGCACTGGGGAGGCACTGGGAGCACAGGGGGGAGGCAGAGGGAGGAACTGGGAGCACTGGTGATGTAGTGGGAGCACTGTGGGGAGCAGGAGAGGCAATTGGGAGCACCTCAGGGGGCACTGGGAACACTGGGGGAAGTCATAGGGAGGAACTGGGAGCACTAGGGGATTACTGGGAGCACTGCTGGGAGGCAGAGAAGGTAACTGGGAACACTGGGGAGGCACTGGGAGCACTGTGGGAAGCCAGAGAGAGGAACTGGGAGCACTGGGGAGGCACTGGGAGCACTGGAGGAAGTCATAGGGAGGAACTGGGAGCACTAGGGGGTCACTGGGAGCACTGTGGGGAGGCAGAGAAGGTAATTGGGAACACTGGGGAGGCACTGGGAGCACTGTTGGGAGCCAGAGGGAGGAACTGGGAGCACTGGGGAGGCACTGGGAGCACTGTGGGGAGCCTGAGGGAGGAACTGGGAGCACTGGGGAAGCACTGGGAGCACTGTGGGGAGCCAGAGGGAGGAACTGGGAGTACTGGAGAGGCACTGGGAGCACAGTGGAGAACGAGAGAAAGGAACTGGGAGCACTTGAAGGCACTGGGAGCACTGTTGGGATCCAGAGGGAGGAACTGAGAGCACTGGGGACGCACTGGGAGCACTGTGGGGATCCAGAGGGAGGAACTGGGAGCACTGCGGAGGTACTGGGAGCACTGGGGAGCCACTGGGAGGACTGGGGAGAGCCAGAGACAGGAACTGGGAGCACTGGAGTGTCACTGGGAGCACTTTGGGGAGCTTGAGGGAGGGAACTGGGAGCATTGGGGAGGCGCTGGGTGCACTGTGGGGATCCAGAGGGAGGAACTGGGAGCACTGGAGAGGCACTGGTATCACTGTGGGGAGCCAGACAGCGGAACTGGGGGCAGTGGAGGGGCACTGGGAGCACTGGGGGAACTCATAGGGATGAACTGGGAGCACTGGGGAGGCACTGGGAGCATTGGGGGGAGGCAGAGAAAGGAACTGGGAACACTGGGGAGGCACTGGGACTACTGTGGGGAGCCAGACGGAGGAACTGGGACCACTGGGGGGAGTCATAGGAAGGAACTGGGAGCACTGGTGAGGCACTTGCAGCACTGGGGGGAGTCAGAGGGAGGAACTGGGAACACTGGGGAGGCACTGGGAGCACTGTGAGGAGCCAGAGAAAGGAACTGGGAGCAATGGGGAGATACTGGAAGCATTGCGGGGAGGCAGAGAATGGAACTGGGAACACTGGGGAAACACTGGAAGCACGGGGGAGAGCCTGAGGTAGGAACTGGGAGCATTGGGGGGGGCACTGGGTGCATTGGGAGGAGGCAGAGGGAGGAACTGGGATCACTGGGGAGGCACTGGGAGAACTGTGGGGAGCCAGAGGGAGAAACTGGGAGCACTGGGGGGGGCACTGGGAGCACTGTGGGGAGCCAGAAGGAGGAACTGGGAGTACTGGGGAGGTACTGGGAGCACTGTGGGGAGCCAGAGGGAGGAACTGGGAGCACTGAGGGGACACTTGGAGCACTGTGGGAAGTCATAGAGCGGAACTGGGAGCACTGTGGGGAGCCACAGGGAGGAACGGGGAGCACTGAGGCGGCACTGGGAGCACTGTGAGGAGACAGAGAGAGGAACTGGGAGCACTGGGGAGGCACTGGGATCATTGGGGGGAGGCAGAGAAAGGAACTGGGAACACTGGGGAGGCACTGGGACTACTGTGGGGAGCCAGACGGAGGAACTGGGACCACTGGGGGGAGTCATAGGAAGGAACTGGGAGCACTGGTGAGGCACTTGCAGCACCGGGGGGAGTCAGAGGGAGGAACTGGGATCACTGGGGAGGCACTGGGAGTACTGTGAGGAGTCAGAGGGAGGAACTGGGAGCACTGAGGTGGCACTGGGTGCACTGTGGGGAGCCAGAGGGAGGAACTGGGAGCACTGGGGGGACACTTGGAGCACTGTGGAAAGTCATAGAGCAGAACTGGGAGCACTGGGGAGGCACTGGGAGCACTGTGGGGAGCCAGAGGGAGAAACTGGGAGCACTGGGGGAGCACTGAGAGCACTGTGGGAAGCCAGAGGGAGGAACTGGGAGCACTGGGAGCACTGTGGGGAGTCAGAGACAGGTACTGGGAGCACTGGGGATGTAGTGGGAGCACTGTGGGGAGCCAGAGGGAGGAACTGGGAGGACTGGGGAGGCACTGAGAGCACTCAGGAGGCACTGGGAGCACATGGGGATGTCATAGGGAGGAACTGGGAGCACTAGAGGGTCACTGGGAGCACTGCGGGGAGGCAGAGAAGGTAACTGGGAACACTGCGGAGGCACTGGGAACACTGTGGGGAACCAGAGACAGGAACTGGGAGCACTGGAGAGTCAGTGGGAGCACTTTGGGGAGCAAGAGGGAGGAACTGGGAGCACTGGGGAGGCACTATGGGGGCACTGGGAGCACTGTGGGGAAGAAATGGGAGCACTGGGGAGGTGCTGGGATCACTGTGGGGAGCCAGACGGAGAAACTGGGAGCACTGGGGGGGCACTGGGGGTACTGGGGGAAGTCCTAGGGAGGAACTGGGAGCACTGGGGAGGCACTGGGAGCACTGGGGAGAGCGAGAGACAGGAACTGGGAGCACTGCGGAGGCGCTGGGAGCATGGGGGGGTCAGAGGGAGGAACTGGGAGCACTGGGGAGGGACTGGGAGCACTGTGGGAAGTCATACCGAGGAACTGCGAGCACTGGGGGGCACTGGGAGCACTGTGGGGAGGCAGAGGGAGGAACTGGGAGCAGTGTGGGAAGTCAGAGAGAGGAAGTGGGAGCACTGGGGAGGCACTGGGAGCACTGGGGGGAGCACAACGGAGGAACTGGGAGCACTGGGAAGGTACTGGGAGCACTGTGGGGAGTCAGAGAGAGGAACTGGGAGCACTGGAGGGTCACTGGGAGAACTGGGGACGCACTGCGAGCACTCTGGGGAGCCTGAGAGGGGAACTGGGGGCACTGGGGAGGCACTGGGAGCACAGGGGGGAGGCAGAGGGAGGAACTGGGAGCACTGGTGATGTAGTGGGAGCACTGTGGGGAGCAGGAGAGGCAATTGGGAGCACCTCAGGGGGCACTGGGAACACTGGGGGAAGTCATAGGGAGGAACTGGGAGCACTAGGGGATTACTGGGAGCACTGCTGGGAGGCAGAGAAGGTAACTGGGAACAATGGGGAGGCACTGGGAGCACTGTGGGAAGCCAGAGAGAGGAACTGGGAGCACTGGGGAGGCACTGGGAGCACTGGAGGAAGTCATAGGGAGGAACTGGGAGCACTAGGGGGTCACTGGGAGCACTGTGGGGAGGCAGAGAAGGTAATTGGGAACACTGGGGAGGCACTGGGAGCACTGTTGGGAGCCAGAGGGAGGAACTGGGAGCACTGGGGAGGCACTGGGAGCACTGTGGGGAGGCAGAGGGAGGAACGGGGAGCACTGGGTAGACACTGGGAGCACTGGAGGGGTACTGGGAGCACTGTGGGGAGAAAGAGGGAGGAACTGGGAGCACTGGGGAGGCACTGGAAGCACTGTGGGGATCCTTAGAGAGGAACTGGGAGCAGTGGGGAGGCACTGGGAGCACTGTGGGGAGCCAGACGGAGGAACTGGGTGCAATGGGGAGGAACTGGGAGTATGGGGGGAGCCAGAGGGAGGAACTGGGAGCACTGTTGGGAGCAGGATAGGGGAACTGGGAGCACTGGGGGAAGTCATAGCAAGGAACTGGGAGCACGGGGGGGCACTCGGAGTACTGTGGGGAGCCAGAGGGAGGAACTGGGAGCACTGGGGAGGCACTGGGATCAAAGAGGGAAGCAAGTGGGAGGTACTGGGAGCACTCGAGGCGTACTAGGAGCACTGTGGGGAGCCCGAGAGGGGAACTGGGGGCACCAGGGAGGCACTGGGAGGACTCTGGAGAGCCCGAGAGGGGAACTGGGGGCACTGGGGAGGCACTGGGAGCACAGAGGGGAGGCAGAGGGAGGAACTGGGAGCACTGGGAAGGCACTGGGAGCACTGTGGGGAGCCTGAGAGAGGAACTGGGAGCACTGGGGAAGCACTGGGAGCACTGTGGGGAGCCTGAGAGAGGAACTGGGAGCACTGGGGAAGAACTGGGAGCACTGTGGGGAGCCAGAGGGAGGAACTGGGAGTACTGGAGAGGCACTGGGAGCACAGTGGAGAACGAGAGAAAGGAACTGGGAGCACTTGAAGGCACTGGGAGCACTGTTGGGATCCAGAGGGAGGAACTGAGAGCACTGGGGACGCACTGGGAGCACTGTGGGGATCCAGAGGGAGGAACTGGGAGCACTGCGGAGGTACTGGGAGCACTGGGGAGCCACTGGGAGGACTGGGGAGAGCCAGAGACAGGAACTGGGAGCACTGGAGTGTCACTGGGAGCACTGTGGGGAGCTTGAGGGAGGAACTGGGAGCACTGGGGGGGAACTGGGAGCACTGTGGGGAGCCAGAGGGAGGAAGTGGAAGCACTGGGTGGGAATTGGGAGCACTGTGGGGAGCCAGAAGGAGGAACTGGGAGTACTGGGGAGGCACTGGGAGCACTGTGGGGAGCCAGAGGGAGGAACTGGGAGCACTGGGGGGGAACTGGGAGCACTGTGGGGAGACAGAGTGAGGAACTGGGAGCACTGGGGAGGCACTGGGAGCACTGGGGAGGCACTGGGAGCACTGGGGAGGCACTTGGAGCACTGGGGGATCCAGGAAGCTGTACTGGGAGCACTGGGCACACCAGCAGGAAGGGCCCCGTTGCCATAGCGACGGCAGCTGCGCTGGGCAGGGCCGTGCGTGGAAGGCCCCCGCTGCCCTGGCAACCGGGCTGCCCTGCGCGGTGCCTGGTAGAAACTCCCGCATCCCCGGTGGGCGAGTAAAGGCATAAAACCACAGAACCATCGAACCCCCGAGTCAGAGAATGTCGGGGGCTGGAAGGCGCCTCCGGAGCTCACCCAGTCCCGCCCCTGCCCGAGCAGGGTCACCTACAGCAGAGCGCACAGGGACGCGTCCCGGCGGGCTGGAAAGTCTCCCGAGCAGGAGCCTCCGCACCCTCCCTGGGCAGCCTGGGCCAGGGCTCCGGCACCCGCCCAGCCAAGCTTTACCCCCTCCTCTGGAGGTGGCACTGCCCGTGTTCCAGCTGATCCCCGTTCCTCCTTGTCCTGTCACTGGGCACCCCCAAAAAGAGACCGGCCCCTTCCCCCTGACACCCACCCCTCCGATATTTCCGCACAGTCCTCAGACCCCCTCTCCCTCCCCTCTCTCTCCCCTCTCCCGCTGCCCTTGGGGCCAGGCTCTGTGGGCAGAGGGGATGTCCTGGCAGCAGAGCCGGGCACCGCGTGTGTGCCCCACGGGGAGGCGCGGCAAGAGAAGCCGCTGCCGCGGGTGCCAGCTCGGGGCAGGCTGCCCTGTCCCTGGGGCAGCAGGAGCTGCGCCACCAGCGCCAGGGCCAGTTGCCTCGGCCCGTCCCGGGCAGCGAGTGCGGCAGCGGGGGCTGCAGACAGCCTGGGCTGGGGATTCTCCAGCCGCAGGGACATTCTCAGCGGCCTCCGCTTCCCACTGTGGCACCAGTCCCAGCACGGCTGCTCTGCTGGGCCGAGCCGGGCTGAAGGCAGGGATGCGGCAAGGCTGCGGGATGCCGGGGCTGGGAAATGTCCCGGAGAGGGATTTCACACGAGTGAAGAGCTCCCGTCAGTGAGTGTGCAGAGGGATGGCTCAGGGCAGGGCCCTTGCCCAGCCGCCAGGCCTCCTGAGAGACACGGCCGGGGCCAGACGAGCTGACAGGGGAAACAGCATCCAGTGGGAAGCAATCTCTCAGGGCCGCTAGGATGGGAGAAGCTGCCTCCCAGAGTCATTACGATGTCATCAGTCAGAGGCCTACAGGGTGAGGCTGTTCAGTACTTGTTGTAAAAGAACGTAAACCAAAGACAAATTGACAAGGACACTAGTGATAAGGGCACCTAACAAGGACCATCTGGTGACGAAGCCCCTTGTGTAATTTGATGACAAAACTTCTTGCGAAAAAGTGCTGAGAACAACTAGTTTTGGAACGAAGGTAAAAAGTTCATCGTGAGGAAGACATACGGCCTTCATCCCTGAAGACCCCTGCCCAAGACCACCCGGAGGCAGCGCGCAAGCGTCAGGAGGAGGAGTCGCTGACCCCCGGAACCGATGCCTTTTTCGGGACATCTCCTGAATATGTAACTTTCACTGCATATAACCAAGGTAGCTCCATGGTGCAGGCGTGTATGCTTTCAGAGAAAAATATTCCCCCGTGCACCCAGCACTGATTGCAACGTACCTACTTTATAACCTTGTGGGTTATCGAGTCTTTATTCCGCGTGTCAGTGTGGAGTCGTCCGTCCCCGCATGGAACCCCGATCAAACACCACCCACAAGGAGGGAGCTGTGGGGAAGGAGCTGCCAACCCCCGGGCAGAAGACAAGCCTCGGGGCCCAGCCCCGCGAGCAAGGGAGAGGAGGAAGCCAACAAACGAGCAGGGAATGTCCCTGTGCAGAGACTAAACGTTCCACTTTATTTTGGAGGGGGACAGGGCTGACACTGAGAAGAGGACAGGGATGGGGCAGGTGAGAACCGCTGGCTCCTGCCCCGGTGGTGGCGAGGAGGGCAGAGGAAGGGGAAGGAGCTCCAGAGCTGGCCCGGCTCTGGCTCTGCCTGTGCCCGGCCGCTGGGAAGCGTCGCTGCGGGCTCCTGGCGCAGAGGCATTTGAGGAACCCTCGTATTCTGAGCTTCAAACACTTTTGGTGCTCCATATTGTGCCCTTCTTCTAGCTCTAGAAGGGGACGTTTCCCCTTTCCTGTTTCCCTCTCCCAGGGGGGCAGTAGGGGGAGTTTCTCCTTGATCTCCCTGATCTGGCAGTTGGGCGTATAAAGATCTTTTGTCCCCTGGGGGAACTGGAGGAGCTCGGGGGTAAGGAGGGGGAAGGTATTGGAACACATCCTCCGCATCTCCGTTATCCCCTCCTTCTCTCTCCCTAGACTCCGGCCCTCCTTTAATCTCTCTCTCTAGCTACATAGAATCATAGAATCATAGAATCATAGAACCATAGAACAGTTCAGGTTGGAAAAGACCCTTGGGATCATCAAGTCCAACCATTAACCCTACACTACAACCATTAACCCTACACTACAAGTTCACCCCTAAACCGTGTCACCGAACACCGCATCTCAGTGACACTGAAACACATCCAGGGATGGCGGCTCAACCCCCTCCCTGGGCAGTCTGTTCCAGGGTCTGACCACTCTTTCCGTGAAGAATTTCTTCCTAATGTGCAGTCTAAACTTGCCCTGTTGCAACTTGAACCCAAGAGGGTATCAAGAGGAAGGTGCCAGTGTTCCCTATATACACGCCGGCAATATTTTTCTTTAAATCCGACACCGAGAAGGGCTCCTTTGCCCAGACAGGTTCGTCTGGTCTCACCGCCTGTCTGAGAAGGGCTTGTATGTTCTGAGCATCCCTCCGCCACACAGAACCACAGAGTCACAGAACTGTGGAGGCTGGAAGAGCGCTCTGAGATCACCAACGGTGGCAGCCTGCGCTGCGACCAGGCGCGCTCACGGCCCCGGGCGGGTTTGGATTCCTCCGGCTGGTGCGGCTGGGGCAGAGGCGGGAGCCCCGTGGGGCCGAGCAGCCCCCGGCCAGCAGCACTGCGTGGGGCAGCCCCGAGGCTGCGACTGCGGGAGCTGACCAGGCACTGGCGGCTCGAGGTGACACGGCCCCGTGTCACAAAGGGGCAGCGATGCGGCGCCTCCCTGGCGCTTGTGACCTCACCGGGCCGGGGCTTGATGTCCTGAGCAGCGGCCAGCGGGAGTCAGTTGGGCCGAGCCTTCCTTCGGGAGAACTCGGCTCTTCCTGCGCTCGGTGCGTGGTGCTGGTTTGCAGCCAGTTTTCGGTGTTTTGCAGCCGGTTTTTGGTTACGGCTCACTTGTCCTCCACTTCGTCCTCTTTCAGAGGTAAGGAGGGCTCGGCTTTTGGGACAGGTGGTGGAGAAGGTAGACACAGGACAGACGCATGGGCTGGTCTCCACCTGCCGAGCTGCAGGTCGAGCCAGATACGGGCTACACGTAGAGTTCCTCTTTGCTCATTCTCATTTCTTTGCCGTGCCCTGGGAGAGGTGGGCAGGGGGGTGGCCGTCTGAGGCGCTGGGCTCATCCCAGAGAGACCAGAAGCCCACCGCGACTGACACGGGAGGAAGGGAGCCGGCAAAGGAGCACGGCCAAGGAGCTGTAAGGGAGCGGCTGATGGCCGGTCCCTCCTGCACACAGGGCAGGCGAGCGTGGGCTGGAGAGCCGGAGGGCTCTCCTGCTAACGCGGGCAGCAGCTCAGCAGCGGCTCCTCTTCAGAGAAGGTGGCCCGTGCTGAGTTTTTCAACAGGGCCTTTGCAGCTGCTGTGAGCTGGGGCCCTGTGGCAGGGATGAGCGGTCACCGAGCCGGCAGCTCTGCAGCAGTCAAAAGCCCCGTGCAAAGGGTTTTGGTGGTGGGCACTGTTGTGTTTTGTGGGTTGCCTTTCAGGTTTCCTGTAATCATTTTGTTGAGCTCCAGTTATTTCTCTGCAATAGGGTGACGGGATCGGCGCCGATCTCGTCTTTCTGGAGCGCGTCGCGACATCCTTTGTCATCGCGAGGACTCCCCTCTGCTGCCGAGAGGATCGATGGCCGTCCTGGTGAACAGCTCCTGTGAGTACGGGCTTCGCCCGCAGGCTGGGACTTGGGGAACCCCCGGGGGCCACGGCCAGGGCTGGTGCTCCAGCCCTGAGCCCTGATGTGCTGGCAGCCCAGAGGGAATTCTGGGGCGATGCTCGGGAGCAACCAGGCTCTCCCAGGCGCTGGTGATTACACAGGGGAAAACGCGTTTTGTCGCTCCTCTGCCACTACGGCCAAGGCTTTGAAAGGCGACGTTGCTCGTAGAAAGGTCCGACATCGGTAGGGCTACCTTCTGTGCCAGGCACTTGCTTGTTTTCCTCAAGTCACAGTCAGGAAAAGACCTGACAATCCAATTCAAGGCTCTGGAGGGAAAGGAAGTTAGCCCGAGGCACAGACATCAGCGTGTGGGTTTGTGGGACTTTGGGCCAAGTAAGCAGGGGAACAGACTGTTTCCCCAAGCTCGCTCCTCACCAGTCCATCCCAGTGGCAGCGCTGGGCTTCCCCCGATGTTTCTGCCTTGGAGCTCAGAGCTGCTCGTCCTGGCTGCTCCTGCACAGAACTCGACTTTCCAATAGTGTCTCATCTCTTTTCACAGGTCGTTTCCCCGCAGTCAGTGCCGAGGGAACGGCTGGGCCGGAAAGGATCCTCTCTCCCCTCGAGAAGATCTGCCTGGAGTGGTGGCAGAGCCAGGCAGCTGGAGCAGGGCTCTACAACCCCGCCAACACGTGTTTCCTGAACTCTGTGCTCCAGTGCCTGACGTACACCCCGCCTCTCGCCAGCTACCTGCTCTCTGGGGAGCACAGCCGGTCGTGTGAGTGCTTGTGTGCACCTCTCTTGCAGATCTGTTGGGCGCTGCCCGAGGATTCCCAGAGTCTGGAGCTGGGCTGAGGAGAAAAGCTGCCCTTCTCGGTCAGCCGCTGAGCGGGTGTTGTGGGACCACCGCAGCCCAGAAGCCGCTCGTCATATCTGGGGGTGCTCATCTTCAGAAAGGCCCCTCGTTCTGTCCCCGGGCCTCAGTCACCATTCCTGAGACTTGAAACGCTTTGTTTATCAGACAGAAAACTTGTGTCAGTTCCGCATCCCTCTGAAGAAAGGTTTCTATGCCCTGAGATGTCCGGGGCTTGTGGGGACATTGGCAGCTCAGGAGGAGAGGGCTGGAGACTGTCCTTAGAACGTCCAAATCTCCGTTAGGTTTCCCATCGCTGTGGATATTTTGCTGACCTGAGAATCTTCCCTCCTCCCTGTTCAGGTGCCGAGCGAGACATCTGCATGCTGTGCGTGATGGAAGCGCACGTCAGCACGGCCCTGCGTTGCTCTGCCTGCGTCCTCCTGCCTCTGGCTGTCATCCATGCCCTGCCACGTACGTCATTTCAGGTGCTTTTACGTGTTTCTTCCTGTCCTTGTAGGAGAGAACCACTGACTTCTCTTTCCTTAGGAATAGGACATTTCCAGCTGGGCAGGCAGGAAGATGCACACGAATTCCTACGCTGTGCCATGGATGCCATGCAGAGAGCTTGTCTGCGGGGAAGCACCGAGTAAGCGCAAGCAATTTACTGTCTCAATGTTCCTGAGCCCTTGGCGCTCCCTGGTGTGCTCCCATCAAGGAAGGCCAACGGCCAGGGCTTTCAGACAAAGCAAAACTCTCGGAGGAGATAACTCTCTGCCCCACCATGTGTTTCCAGCTTGGACAACCCTTTGGAAGAAGCGACCGTCATCCATCAAATCTTCGGGGGCCTTCTGAGATCCAGAGGTACCTGTCCACAACGGTCACTAAACTGGGAATTGTGTGGGCCCTTCTGTCTGCCCGTGATAAAGCGCTGAGCGTGTGCCTGGCGTAGCAGCTACGAAGAGCACAAACCGGCACCGTCGGTCGACTTGGCCCATCGCTGAGCATTTCCATTTGCCTTCCAGTCACGTGCGGCAGCTGCGGAGCGGTTTCCGACTCCTACGAGGCCTTCCTGGATGTGCTGTTGGATATCCAAGTAAGAGGGCTTGTCGTGGTGCCTCAAGCCGTCCCAAGGCCCCTGCAGCAGCAACACAGTTGCCTTAACAACGCACCATGGGAGCCCAGGAGAGCTGGGTGGAGGGTGGGATGTGGCTGGGAGGGTGTCCTGCTGGGGAGGCTATGGCAGTGCTCTCCCTGTGGGGGCTGGTTTTTAGCTGGACGAGCTGATCCTCCCTGCCCCCTCGCCTTTGTGTTCCTCCTGGTTCCCTTCGCCCCCTCAGCACCCGTCTGGCTCCCAGGCCAGCGGGTTGGGTTGTTTTTGCTCTGGCGGAGCCTGCACACCGGCAGGAGCTGAACTGAGCGGTGGCCCAGAGACGCAGCCCTTGGCAGCCCCGGGAAGGCCTGGGAGCTGCGGGCAGTGCTCAGCAGGACACCCTCCTGCTGCCTCTTGCTGGCCACGGTGCCCACGTGCCCGGTGGGTCTCCTCAGCGTCAGCTCCCTGGGTCTTCTTGTCCCCTCCCAGCCAGTGTCGGGGCGAGGGGTTTCCCTGCGCTCAGCGCTCTCCCTTCTCACTCTCCAGGCAGCCTCGTCTGTCACTGCAGCTCTGCAGGACTTTGTGCGACCCGAGTGCCTGACTGACTTCAGGTGTAGCAAGTAAGACAATTGCTAGCGACCTGTTCACGCCAGATCCCGCGTGAAGGTGCTGCGTGCCACCTCGCATTGCACGTTAAGATGCACGTTGATGAGACACGGCTGTTTGGTGTGAATGTGCCCGTGTCACACGGAGCATTGGTCAAGCAGCGTGAGGCCGGGCGAGCCCTGGAGGCTTGGCAGGCCTGTGGGGGCGCGTTTCAGCTCTTGGCTCTGTGCTTGGTTTCCAGGTGTGGCGAGCTGGGTGCCACCTCCAAGGGGTTCACAATTCACCAGGCGCCCAGGGTTCTCACGCTGGGCCTGAAGAGGTTTGAGTATCTCACCGGCAGGAAGCTCAGCCAGGTGCGTATGCGGTTGGAGAGCCGCTCGCTTTGCCCAGAGCAGGTTTCCCCGAGCGGCACGCTCTTCCCCACGCTGGTCCTGCCGAGTTGCCCGTTCTCCCTTCTGGGGAGGGGAGGGTTCCTGGGGGAGGCCAAGCACGTGCTCTGCTCCGGCAGAGCTGCTCTGGCCGACAACAATTTCCTGCCCCCGAACCGCTCCATGTGGCCTTAGGGACAGCCAAGTGGTCGTGAGCCCCACGATGTGTTTCTACACCTCCAGCCTTTAGTCTGGGACAGCTACTGCATGGAGCGTGTCAGGATGATTTGTGAGCCCTCTTGGTCTCTCCATAGGTTGTGAAATATCCTGAACACTTGGATCTTCGCCCCTACACCTCTCAGGCAGACGGAGAACCGCTCCGCTATGCCTTGTACGCTGTCCTGGTGCACCGCGGTGACAGCTCCTGGGCAGGGCACTATTTCTGCTACACAAAGGTGAGGAGCTGCGTCCTTCCTAACGAGGGAAAGACGTGTATTGGGGCAGACAAGTTTTCATGGCAGTCTTCCCAGCAGCCAAGGTTTTGGGGCAGAAACTCAGAATCTAAGGGTCTGGACTGGATGTTTTCAGTGTACTCTTGGTTCTGTGGTTTTCTGCCTGTGTTTTCCGGGGAAAGCACACGGTTCATCTCCAGCTGTCGCTGCTTTTTTGTTCACAGGCCAGCAACGGACTCTGGTACAAGATGGACGATGCGTCTGTGAAACCCTGTGGCCTCGACACGGTTCTCAGGCAGCAAGCCTATTTGCTCTTCTACGTCAGGTAATGAGCAGCATTACAAGGTCTTCACAACACGTTTCCCTTTCATGCTTTTGCTATTCTTCTTCTCCTCCTCCGGAGCATTTCTGTCCTGGGAGACAATTCCTACGGGCGTCTTTCGGTGCTGTCACACCTGAACTCCCCCCCATCAGCCCTGCTCTTCCCTCGCTGGGCTTCAGGCTGCTGCCCTGCTGTGAACCGCTCCTTGTCTGCTGGTGTGGGGAAGAGGACTTGCAGGGGGCCTGGAGGAAAGATGGGGAGGGACCCTTTATCAGCCGGTGTGGTGAAAGGACAAGGGGCAATGGTTTGCAGCTGGAAGAGAGCAGATCAGGGTTAGATGGGAGGGAGAAGCCATTTGTGGTGTGGCTGGTGAGGCTCTGGCACAGGCTGCCCCCTCCCTGGAAGCGTTCAGGGCTTTGAGCAACCCGGTCTAGTGGGAGGTGTCCCTGCCCACACCAGGGGCTGGGAACTCGATCTTGAATGTCCCTCCCAACCCAAACCATTCTACATGATCCCACGAGTCTGTGAAACGGAGACCACGGGGAGGATGAGGCTGAGGTCTTGCTCCGACAGCAGCAGACCCGGGAGGAGAACTGCAAGTGAATTTCCCATGTGTAGCCTTGGTTGCTTCTCCCAGTCGTAGGAACCGCTCCCCCAGTATGACGGAAGCCCAGAGTCGGCTAAACAGAGATGGCTCTTTTTTTTTCTCCAGGTGCTCTGATGGGAACGCTGAAGAAAGGGCTTCGTCCTGCCCAGCACCATCCCCGGCCCGTTCCTTCCTCGGCCCGGGGACTGCTGGCAGCACGGCGGCGGGTGCTGTGGCAGCGGAGCTCAGCCCTTCCTCCCGCTGCCAGAGGAGCGGTGCCAGGGAGAGGGCCCGCAGCCGGTCGCCGCAGGGGGGCAGTGATCTCCGCAGCTGCTCCGCGGGCACCACGGGCCATGAAGACTTGGCAGGGAGCAGGAGCAGGATGAAGAGAACTGGTCCTCCAAATCGTGACCGGGCCCTGAGGAGTGACGTGGCTCCAGAGCTCTCCAATGGCAGCTCCCGGCTTGCTCCTGCACCCCGGGCTGCTCGGGAGCGATCCCTGCCGAGGGAGAGGAGCAGGTCCCCACTGCGGGGCTTGGAGCTTGTGGAGCGCAAGGACCACCACGGCTCAGAGAGGAGGAGGATGCAGAGAACAAGTCCTCCACCATATCATGGAGCCCCCGGGGATAACGCAACTCCCAGGCCCTCCAACATCAGGCCGCAGTGGGCTCCTGCACCCAGGGCTGCTCCAGAGCGAACCCTGCCCAGGCAGAGGAGCAGGTCCCCGCTGCGGGGCTTCAACCTTGTGGAGCACGAGGACCACCATGGCTCAGCAAGGAGGAGGATGTGGAGAACAAGTCCTCCACATTCTGACCAAGCCCCCAGGGACAACGCAGCTCCCAGGCCCTCCAACATCAGGTGGCAGCGGGATCCCGCACCCAGGGCTGCTCGGGAGCGATCCCTGCCGAGGCAGAGGAGCAGGTCCCCGGGGCAGTGCTAAGATACCCGCAGCCGGTTCGTGGGATAAGGAAGAGCTGAGAGAGACTTCCAGAGACTGGGACAGCCCTGCTAGCTCGCCCGCCTGCCCAAAGGTGCCTGGAGGAAGAGCTTTAATCCCTTTCCAGATTTTGGATCACTCAAAATCAGCGCTCAACAGCCAGAGTAGCCAAAGCCAGAATTAAAACCACTTGTTGGCCTTGCACGTGTGATTTCCGGGCTCTTTTCCCCTCTGTAGGTGTTGAGGCAATTGGTGGAAATACCCGGAGTGGGAGATTTACGTGAGGGGATTCTGAAAGCAGTGTGCCTGCGTGCGCCCCTCTTGCAGCCTTTTCTTTTTCAACACGGCGTTCGAGTCCCTGGAGGGGAAATTGTCTCTCTCGGGAGCACAGCAGGGAAACCTATTCTCACTCGGGAGCACAGCCAGTCGTGTGAGCACGTAGCAGCACTGCTCCAGCCCCTGGGTCAGCTATGTGGCCTCCTCTGGACTCCTTCCAACAGATCCATGTCCCTCATATGGTGGGGACACCAGAACTGGACGCAGCATTCGAGGTGGGATCTCACAAGAGCAAAGGGGGACAATCCCCTCTCATGCCCTGCTGGCCACCCTCCTCTGGATGCAGCCCAGGACAGGGCTGGCCTCTGGGCTGCAGGAGCGCCCTGCGGGCTCGGGCTGAGCTTCTCCTCTGTCAACACAGACATTCAGTAAGATTTTGGGCTCAGAAACACACGTCTGAGGGGCCTTTTGGACCTTCAAAATGCCAATTTAGGGAGCTCTCAGGGCATTCCTGTGTGACCTGCTCTGGGTGATCCTGCTTTGGCAGGGGCTTTGGACTAGATGATTTTTCGAGTCACCTTCCAACCGTGAACATTCTGTGATCCTGTGATTCTGTGACCCAACAGTGACCCCCGGCCATGGCAGGGATGGCAGCAGCTCCCGCCCCTCCTGGTGCTCCTGCCCTCCAGGTGGGGGCTGGGGCCAGGGGCCGGGGGCAGCCCCTGCACCCCCTGGGGTTTTCCAGTGTCTCTTGGGAGAGTCCTGGGGTGGCTCAGACTCCCTCTGGTGTTCTCTTCTCCAGCCCCTCTTGGTTGTTTCTTGGGGTGCCTGTGCCCCACTCTGGGATGCTCCAGGCCCTCCTCGGGGTGTCTGGGGGCACCCCAGTGTCTTGTTGTGGCCCCCAACACCGGGGAACGGCCAGCGGGAGCAGAGCCAGCGGCAGGAGCTCCAGCTGTGCCTGTGGCTCCGAGGGTCGAGGGTCGGACCTGCTGTCCCCACCACTCCCTCGGAGCTGCCCAGGGGGAGCTGGTTGCGGCCTCCAGTTCCACCCTCACAGAAGTCAGGCTCAGTCGCACCAGGAGAGGTTGAGTTTGGGTGTCAGGAAATTGCTCTTGGCCAAGGAGTGGTGAGGCCTTGGAACAGGCTGCCCAGGGCAGGGGTGGAGGCACCAGCCCTGGAGGTGCTCAAAAGCCCCACAGCCCCCCCCGGCACCCCCGGAGCCCCCCCCGGGCCCCTCCCGGCCCCAGCCCGGGCCCGACCCCCCCGGGAGCCCCGGCCCCTCACGGCCGGAAGTGGGTGAGAACTGCAAGGGAGGCCGGCCGGAAGTGGCCCCGCGGCCTGCTGGGAGATGTAGTCTTGTCCCGCCCGGGCCTGCTCCGGGCCTGCCCTGAAAACCGGCAGATTTTAGCCCAAAAATGCTGGTTCGAGACCCTCGGGGGGACAATTGGCAGGGCCCGAGCACGGCGGGGACACACCCAGACCCCCCGAGCTGGGACCTTCCCTCCAGTTCCCCCAAACTGGGACCTTCCCTCCAGTTCCCCCAAACTGGGACCTTCCCTCCAGTTCCCCCAAACTGGGACCTTCCCCTCCCTTTCAGCCTTTTAGAAGAGGCTGAGCTGGAAAATTACTCAAGGGGGTTGGTCACCAGATGGTCCTTGTTCGTTGCCCTTGTCACTCGTGTCCTTGTCAATTTGTCTTTGTTTTCTGTTCTTTTGCAACGGTGCTGAACAAGCTCATCCCAACGGCCGTGGGAGGTTGCTTCCCACTCGATGCTCCTTCCCCTGTCAGTGCTGACCCCAGAGAGGAGCCCAAAGTGAACGTTCCTCTCTCTTATTTCTGGGTCTTCTGCTGCACACAGAAACTCCCCTCTGTGAGGTTCTTCCAGGAAAAACAGCCACAGCAATTAAGGTTTAAGACTTGTGCAAAGCCTGGGGTCGTGCTCCACTCCCACGTTACAAGCCTGAGCTGTGCCAGGACTCAGGGGACTGGAACAATGTTTTCCAAAAGAGTTGGCTTCAAACAGTCTGACTTCAAAGGATCTGCACATTTCCTTTCTAACAGTGTGTCATGCTCTGACAGATCCCACAGACAAGTGTATTGAGAAATACTGGAAAACAAGAGCTGTGAGAAGCGTCCCTTCATCATGTGCAGATAGGAGGTTGTTTCAACTATGATCTCGGATCACGTGGGCTTTGTGCTCAATATTGTGTTTCTCCACTGTCAGAAATGACTATTTCTAGGTACAGCTACAGTCTGAAGTGGTTAAACTGAAACAGTTTCCTGCTCTCGAAACAGCAGCATCACAGCTTAGTGCATCGTATTAACAAACACATCGACAGCACAGAAACATTCTTTTTCTCCCTTTGAATACTTTAGGTGTGTCACAGTAAATCATATTAACAAACATATTAACAGTCGTCTGACAAACACAGAGAAAAACATATTAAACAAAACCAACAACATTAACATAAACTTTATTAACGACATTAATAACAGCAACTTCATTAACAACATTAACTTTATTCACTACATTAACGTTATTAACTACATTATCAACATTAACTACATTAACATCATTAACTGCATTTACTTTATT
Organism: Trogon surrucura; assembly: GCA_020746105.1. Lineage (NCBI taxonomy): Eukaryota > Metazoa > Chordata > Aves > Trogoniformes > Trogonidae > Trogon > Trogon surrucura. Next base: position 207,186 of record JAJGST010000005.1, on the reverse strand, counting down.
AACTACACTAACAACAATAACTACATTAATAACATTAACTTTATTAACAACATTAACTTCATTAACATCAACTTTATCAACTACAGAAAGTTAATATTAATGTAATTCATAAAGTTAATTAACTACATTAACAACATTAACTACATTAATAACATTAAATTTATTAACTACATTAGCAACATTGACTACACTGAAACTACACATTAAGAACATATAAAGAACATACAAAGAACATATAAAGAACATATTAGCAACGTATTAACAACATATTAACAACATATTAACATTTACCAATGCGTTAACTACATTAAATACATTAACCTTATTAACAACATTAACCTTATTAAATACATTAACAACAGTAACTACACATTAAGAACATTAAGAACATTAAGAACACATTAAGAACATATCAACATTTCCCAGCATTTACCTACACATGAACTACACATCAGCGACACATCAACAACACCTGAACCTTCACCAACACAGTCACTACACATTAACTGGACATTAACAAACACAGGAACAGTCGTCCAAGCCAAGGGTGGTGACGAACAGGCTGTGCCCAAAGCAATAACCCAGAAACAGCTCTGAGCCTCCACGTCCTCCAGCTCTGCTCAGCTCTGCCCCGCTGGGGCTTCAACGCTGGGTTCTAGCGCAACACCGGCCCTCGGCTTTGGGCAAGACAGCCGAGGGCGATGGCGAAGCCGTGTGTCGGTGCCTCGGTGCTCGCTGGGCTGGAGGAGCCAGAGGTTGGAGCTGAAGCTCTGGCTGCAGCTGCAGAGGTCCAGCAGGTCGCAGCGGCTCAGCAGGAGGAGGGATCGGCACCTGCAACGACAGAGGCAGAAAGCTCTGACCAAGCCCTGGGGGCAGGAGGAGGCAGGATTTTGTTGGCCCTCCTCTGGGGAGCACCGCTGGCCGGGAATTTTTGACGGCCCAGAAGGGAGAGCGACTGCTGGCCTTGGCTACGGGCTGGCTCTGGCGCCTCGTCCCCACGGGCGCTGCCCCTGGAGGGCTGTGCGTGTGCGGAGAAGCCCTGTGCCCCGGTGCCAACTGGCCAAGGTGGTGGCCCCAACAGAAAGTGGGCGGAGCCTGGGGGCCCCTGCCCCGGGGGTTCTATCCCCGATGGCCGCCCCTGGGGAGCCCCGAGCAGGGCAGAGCCCAGGGGAAGGAGCCCCTCTCTGCACCTGCTGGCACTGCCCCTCGCCTCCGGCTTCCTCGCTGGCCCCTGGCCTCCAACTTGGGGCCCCCGGTCAGCACCCCCTGGGCCCCGCCGCTCCTCCAGCGCCTGCGCTGCTCCTCAGCCCCTCTGGCGCTTGCTCTCTGCCAGCACTGGGGCACGTCCCTCTGCAGAGCACCAGGGACTGTGCTGGGCTGGAGGGCACCGTTCAAGGCCACCTCCGAAATCCACGGGCCCTGACGGGATGCGCCCGCGGGTGCTGAGGGAGCTGGCAGAAGCCGTTGCGAGGCCACGCTCCATCATCTCGGGTGGGTCGTGGGCAGCAGGAGAGGGGCCGGAGGGCGGCAGGAAAGCAAATGTCACTGCAGTCTTGAGAAAGGGCATGAAGAAGGACCCGGGGAACCACAGACCGCCCGGTCTCACCTCCATCCCTGGAGAGGTGACGGAACAACTGATCCTGGGCGCTGTCTCTGGGCACATCAGGAGGAGGCAGTCGATGAGGCCTTTTACCGGCAGCTCACAGCAGCCTCTCGATCCCAGGCCCTGGCTCTCCTGGGGGATTTCAACTACCCACATGTTTACTGGAAGTCCCACACAGCAGCCATCCTCAGTCCAGGAGGCTCCTCCAGTGCATCGATGAGAACTTTTTGATGCAAATTGCAGATGAGCCGACCAGGAGAGGAGCTGCTGGACCTTGTGCTCACCAGCAAGGAAGGTCTGGTTGAAGCAGTGAAGGCTGAGGGCAATCTTGGCTGCAGCGACCGTGAGATGGTGGAGTTCAGGATCCTGTGCAGTAGGAACAGAACACCAAGCAGGATCGCAGCTCTGGGCTTCAGAAGGGCCAACTTTGGCCTCTTCAAGAAACTGCGAGGGGAAACCCCTTGGGACAGGGAGCTGGAAGGTAAAGGGGCCCAAGAGTGTTGGTGAGTGTCGCGGGTTAGGGCTGGGCCGGCCAACAAACGCAGACAGACGCTCTCTAACCCCCTCTTCCCCCCCCAAACAGGAAGAGAAAAGGGAATGAGGCAGAGAGACTTATGGGTTAGAGAAGAAAAAACTAGAACAGCTTTAATGAAAATGGAAATATGGAAATAATGGTGAAAAGATAAAATTAAAGAACTACATACAACTATGGATAGTAGCCTGATATCAAACCCAACTCCCTCCCCCGATATCAATCCCCACTGGGGCTGCCGAGCAGGAGGCACTGGGGAAGCCCCAGGCTCAGCGGCGGCGGGAGCTGGATGCAGGGAGCTGGATTCGGGAACTCAGGATCCGGATCAAAATCAGGAGGTCAGATGGAGTCCTCTCTGGACACCGGCCATTGCAGAAAAGGGGCGAAAGAGGCGAATAAAAGGCCGAAACTCTCGTGATCACTCAACTTAAACTAAATATGACGTATATTGGATGGAATACTCTCGTTGGTCACCTGTCCTGTCTGTTGCCCCCCGGAGGTGCAACCTTTTACTTCCTTGTGCCCCCTCTTACTACCCAGCACCCTCAGTGTGGCACACAGGAACCAGCAGTGGCCTTGGGCACTACAGGAATAAGTATAAGCAAGAGCCTTTCTGCATCCCAGTCCCAGGGAGTGACCGTAAACATCAGGTGTTATCACTGCCAGTAGCACACACTGTCTGCAAAAACATGCTGCTGACTTGGGAACGTGCAGCCTTTCAGAAGACACTAAACTGAAAAGTAAAAATCACTAAACAGGACTGGGTTTTTAGCTAAACCCAGGACATTCCACCCCTTATTCCATACCATTTACCTCATACTGATCACGAGCTAATGATCTACTTATAGGAAAAGTTCAGTAAGCTCATAAAGTTCAGAATCGTGGGTTCCATCCATCATAGCAGTCTCTCAGGACAGGAAAGTTCATGTGAGATTCATTACAGTTTGTGTCCATAGGGTGTAGGTTCACTCCGAAGAAGTTACTGGATGTCACTGGATGAGGCCAGCTCAGTTGCTGGATGTCACTCGACGAGGTCAGCTCTGGTCATCACTGGTTATTATTCGGAAAACCACTTATTGAGCACTGTTAGTGTTATGTAACAACATCATACAGGATTAAATCGAGTATTCTCACCCAGAGTTAAATTTCCTTGAGGTACACATTGAACTTCACCATCTTTCATCATCACCCACCAGGAAGTTCCAGGTCAAGATCAGAGCATCCCGACACGTAGGAAGTCAAGGAAGGGAGCCAGGAGACCTGCGTGGCTAAACAGGGATCTGGTGGGTAAGCTCAAGTGCAAGAGGAGAATTTACAGATCTTGGAAGGCGGGGCTGGCCACTTGGGAAGAATATAAGGTTGTTGTCCGAGGATGTAGGGAGGCAACTAGGAAAGCAAAGGCCTCCCTAGAATTGAACCTGGCGAGAGGGGTCAAGGACAACAGGAAGAGCTTTTTCAAATACGTAGCAGATAAAACTAACACCAGAGGCAGTGTAGGCCCACTGATGAATGGGGTGGGTGCCTTGGTGACAGAAGATACAGAGAAGGCAGAGATGCTGAATGACTTCTTTGTCTCTGTCTACTCTGCCGGAGGCTGTCCTGAGGAGCCCCGTTCCCCTGAGGCCCCAGGGGAAGTCAGGGCAGTGGAGGAGTTTGCTTTAGTCAATGAGGACTGGGTTAGGGGCCAATTAAGCAATCTGGACATCCATAAACCCATGGGTCCAGACGGGATGCATCCACGGGTGCTGAGGGAGCTGGCTGATGTCATTGCTAGACCACTCTCCATCATCTTTGCCAAGTCTTGGGAGACGGGAGAGTGCCTGAGGACTGGAGGAAAGCAAATGTCACTCCAGTCTTCAAAAAGGGCAAGAAGGAGGACCCGGGAAACTATAGACCGGTCAACCTCACCTCCATCCCTGGGAAAGTGATGGAACGACTTATCCTTGGTGCCATCTCAAGGCATATCAAGGATAAGAGGGTCATTAGAGACAGTCAACATGGCTTCACCAAGGGGAAGTCGTGCTTGACTAACCTCATAGCCTTTTACGAGGATTTAACAAGGTGGAGAGATGATGGCTGAGTGCTGGATGTGGTCTACCTTGACTTCAGTAAAGCATTTGACACAGTCTCCCACAGCATCCTTGCTGCTAAGCTGAGGAAGTGTGGTCTAGACTCTCGGGTAGTGAGGTGGACTGTGAACTGGCTGAGGGAAAGAAGCCAGAGAGTCATGGTCAATGGGGTGGAGTGTGGTTGGAGGCCTGTATCCAGTGGAGTCCCTCAAGGGTCGGTACTGGGACCAGTATTATTCAATATATTCATCGATGACTTGGATGAGGGACTAGAGAGTACTGTCAGCAAGTTTGCTGATGACACCAAGCTGGGAGGAGTGGCTGACACGCCAGCAGGCTGTGCTGCCATCCAGCGAGACCTGGACAGGCTGGAGAGTTGGATGGGGAAAAATTGAATGAAATATAACAAGGGTAAGTGTAGAATCTTGCATCTGCATAGGAACAACCCCAGGTTCAAGTATAAGCTGGGGAATGACTTATTAGAGAGTAGTGTAGGGGAAAGGGACCTGGGAGTCTTGGTGGACAGCAGGATGGCCATGAGCCAGCAGTGTGGCCTTGTGGCCAGGAAGGCCAATGGCATCCTGGGGTGTATTAGAAGGGGGGTGGTTAGTAGGTCGAGAGAGGTTCTCCTTCCCCTCTACTCTGCCCTGGTGAGACCCCATCTGGAATATTGTGTCCAGTTCTGGGCCCCTCAGTTCAAGAAAGACAGGGAAGTGCTGGAGAGAGTCCAGCACAGGGCAACTGGGATGATGGAGGGAGTGGATCATCTCGCTTATGAGGAAAGGCTGAGGGAGCTGGGGCTCTTTAGTTTGGAGGAGAGGAGACTGAGGGGTGACCTCATGAATGTTTACAAATATATCAAGGGTGAGTGTCATGAGGATGGAGCCAGGCTCTTCTCGGTGACAACCACTGATAGGACAAGGGGTAATGGGCTGAAACTGGAACATAAGAGGTTCCGCTTAAACTCGAGAAGAAACTTCTTCTCAGTGAGGGTGACGGAGCCCTGGAACGGGCTGCCCAGGGAGGTTGAGGAGTCTCCTTCTCTGGAGACATTCAAGACCTGCCTGGACACGTTCCTGTGTAGCATTATCTGGACGTTCCTGCTCTGGCAGGGGGATTGGAGTTGATGATCTCTCGAGGTCCCTTCCAATCCCTGAGATTATGTGATTCTGTGATTCTGTGCGGAGAGAGACGGAGGAACTGGGTGCACTGGGGGGGCACTGGGAGCACTGTGGGGAGGCAGAGGGAGGAACTGGGAGCACTGGGGAGGCACTGGGACCACTGGGGGTAGACAGAGGGAGGAACTGGAAGAACTGGCGAGGCACTGGGAGCACAGTGGGGAGCCTGAGAGAGGAACTGGGAGCACTGGGGGGGAACTGGGAGCACTGGGGAAGCACTGGGAGCACAGTGGGGAGTCAGAGAGAGGAACTGGGAGCACTGGGGGGGCACTGGGATCACTGGGGGAAGGCAGAGGGAGGAACTGGGAGCACTGGGGAGGCACTGGGAGCATCGTGGGGAGCCAGAGGGAGGAACGGGGAGGCACTGGGAGCACAGTGGGGAGCCAGAGGGAGGAACTGGGAGCACTGGGAGCACTGTGGGGAGTCAGAGAGAGGTACTGGGAGCACTGGGGATGTAGTGGGAGCACTGTGGGGAGCAGGAGAGGCAATTGGGAGCACCTCGGGGGGCACTGGGAACACTGGGGGAAGTCATAGGGAGGAACTGGGAGCACTAGGGGATTACTGGGAGCACTGCTGGGAGGCAGAGAAGGTAACTGGGAACACTGGGGAGGCACTGGGAGCACTGTGGGAAGCCAGAGAGAGGAACTGGGAGCACTGGGGAGGCACTGGGAGTACTGTGGGGAGCAGGAGAGGGGAACTGGGAGCACTGGGGAGGGACTGGGAGCACTGTGGGGAGGCAGAGGGAGGAACTGGGAGCACTGGGGAGGCACTGGGAGCACTGGAGGAAGTCATAGGGAGGAACTGGGAGCACTAGGGGGTCACTGGGAGCACTGTGGGGAGGCAGAGAAGGTAATTGGGAACACTGGGGAGGCACTGGGAGCACTGTTGGGAGCCAGACGGAGGAACTGAGAGCACTGGGGAGGCACTGGGAGCACTGTGGGGAGGCAGAGGGAGGAACGGGGAGCACTGGGTAGACACTGGGAGCACTGGAGGGGTACTGGGAGCACTGTGGGGAGAAAGAGGGAGGAACTGGGAGCACTGGGGAGGCACTGGAAGCACTGTGGGGATCCTTAGAGAGGAACTGGGAGCAGTGGGGAGGCACTGGGAGCACTGTGGGGAGCCAGACGGAGGAACTGGGTGCAATGGGGAGGAACTGGGAGTATGGGGGGAGCCAGAGGGAGGAACTGGGAGCACTGGAGAGGCACTGGTATCACTGTGGGGAGCCAGACAGCGGAACTGGGGGCAGTGGAGGGGCACTGGGAGCACTGGGGGAACTCATAGGGACGAACTGGGAGCACTGGGGAGGCACTGGGATCACTGTGGGGAGCCAGACGGAGGAACTGGGAGCACTGGGGAGGCACTGGGCGCAGTGTGGGGAGCCAGAGGGAGGAACTGGGAGCAGTGGGTGGGTACTGAGAGCACTGTGGGGAGACAGAGAAAGGAAGTGGGAGCAATGGTGGGGCACTGGGAGCATTGGGGGGAGGCAGAGAAAGGAACTGGGAACACTGGGGAGGCACTGGGACTACTGTGGGGAGCCAGACGGAGGAACTGGGACCACTGGGGGGAGTCATAGGAAGGAACTGGGAGCACTGGTGAGGCACTTGCAGCACCGGGGGGAGTCAGAGGGAGGAACTGGGAACACTGGGGAGGCACTGGGAGCACTGTGAGGAGCCAGAGAAAGGAACTGGGAGCAATGGGGAGATACTGGAAGCATTGCGGGGAGGCAGAGAATGGAACTGGGAACACTGGGGAAACACTGGAAGCACGGGGGAGAGCCTGAGGTAGGAACTGGGAGCATTGGGGGGGCACTGGGTGCATTGGGAGGAGGCAGAGGGAGGAACTGGGATCACTGGGGAGGCACTGGGAGTACTGTGAGGAGTCAGAGGGAGGAACTGGGAGCACTGAGGTGGCACTGGGTGCACTGTGGGGAGCCAGAGGGAGGAACTGGGAGCACTGGGGGGGCACTGGGAGCACTGTGAGGAGGCAGAGGGTGCAACTGGGAACACTGGGGAGGCACTGGGAGCAGTGTCGGGATCCAGAGGGAGGAACTGGAAGAACTGGGGAGGCATTTGGAGCATGGTGGGGAGCCTGAGAGAGGACCTGGGAGCACTGGGGGGGAACTGGGAGCACTGGGGAAGCACTGGGAGCACAGTGGGGAGTCAGAGAGAGGAACTGGGAGCACTGGGGGGGCACTGGGATCACTGGGGGAAGGCAGAGGGAGGAACTGGGAGCACTGGGGAGGCACTGGGAGCATCGTGGGGAGCCAGAGGGAGGAACGGGGAGGCACTGGGAGCATGGTGGGGAGCCAGAGGGAGGAACTGGGAGCACTGGGAGCACTGTGGGGAGTCAGAGAGAGGTACTGGGAGCACTGGGGATGTAGTGGGAGCACTGTGGGGAGCCAGAGGGAGGAACTGGGAGCACTGGGGGGGTACTGAGAGCACTGTGGGGAGTCAGAGTGAGGAACTGGGAGGACTGGGGAGGCACTGGGAGCACTCAGGAGGCACTGGGAGCACATGGGGATGTCATAGGGAGGAACTGGGAGCACTAGAGGGTCACTGGGAGCACTGCGGGGAGGCAGAGAAGGTAACTGGGAACACTGGGGAGGCACTGGGAACACTGTGGGGAACCAGAGACAGGAACTGGGAGCACTGGAGAGTCAGTGGGAGCACTTTGGGGAGCGAGAGGGAGGAACTGGGAGCACTGGGGAGGCACTATGGGGGCACTGGGAGCACTGTGGGGAAGAAATGGGAGCACTGGGGAGGTGCTGGGATCACTGTGGGGAGCCAGACGGAGAAACTGGGAGCACTGGGGGGGGCACTGTGAGCACTGTGGGGAGGCAGAGGGAGGAACGGGGAGCACTGGGTAGACACTGGGAGCACTGGAGGGGTACTGGGAGCACTGTGGGGAGAAAGAGGGAGGAACTGGGAGCACTGGGGAGGCACTGGAAGCACTGTGGGGAGCCAGACGGAGGAACTGGGTGCAATGGGGAGGAACTGGGAGTATGGGGGGAGCCAGAGGGAGGAACTGGGAGCACTGGGGAGGCACTGGGAGCACTGTTGGGAGCAGGATAGGGGAACTGGGAGCACTGGGGGAAGTCATAGCAAGGAACTGGGAGCACGGGGGGGCACTCGGAGTACTGTGGGGAGCCAGAGGGAGGAACTGGGAGCACTGGGGAGGCACTGGGATCAAAGAGGGAAGCAAGTGGGAGGTACTGGGAGCACTCGAGGCGTACTGGGAGCACTGTGGGGAGCCCGAGAGGGGAACTGGGGGCACCGGGGAGGCACTGGGAGCACTGTGGGGAGTCTGAGAGAGGAACTGGGACCATTGGGAGGCACTGGGAACACTGTGGGGAGCCTGAGAGAGGAACTGGGAGCACTGGGGAAGCACTGGGAGCACTGTGGGGAGCCAGAGGGAGGAACTGGGAGTACTGGAGAGGCACTGGGAGCACAGTGGAGAACGAGAGAAAGGAACTGGGAGCACTTGAAGTCACTGGGAGCACTTTGGGGAGCCAGAGGGAGGAACTGGGAGCACTGGGTAGCCACTGGGAGCACTGGGGGAAGTCATAGGGAGGAACTGGGAGCACTGTGGGGTCACTGGGAGCACTGCGGGGAGGCAGAGAAGGTAACTGGGAACACTGGAGAGTCACAGGGAGCACTGTTGGGAGCCAGACGGAGGAACTGAGAGCACTGGGGACGCACTGGGAGCACTGTGGGGATCCAGAGGGAGGAACTGGGAGTACTGGGGAGGCACCGGGATCACTGTGGGGAGCCAGACGGAGGAACTTGGAGCACTGGGGAGGTACTGGGAGCACTGGGGAGCCACTGGGAGGACTGGGGAGAGCCAGAGACAGGAACTGGGAGCACTGGAGTGTCACTAGGAGCACGTTGGGGAGCTTGAGGGAGGAACTGGGAGCATTGGGGAGGCGCTGGGTGCACTGTGGGGATCCAGAGGGAGGAACTGGGAGCACTGGAGAGGCACTGGTATCACTGTGGGGAGCCAGACAGCGGAACTGGGGGCAGTGGAGGGGCACTGGGAGCACTGGGGGAACTCATAGGGACGAACTGGGAGCACTGGGGAGGCACTGGGATCACTGTGGGGAGCCAGACGGAGGAACTGGGAGCACTGGGGAGGCACTGGGCGCAGTGTGGGGAGCCAGAGGGAGGAACTGGGAGCAGTGGGTGGGTACTGAGAGCACTGTGGGGAGACAGAGAAAGGAAGTGGGAGCAATGGTGGGGCACTGGGAGCATTGGGGGGAGGCAGAGAAAGGAACTGGGAACACTGGGGAGGCACTGGGACTACTGTGGGGAGCCAGACGGAGGAACTGGGACCACTGGGGGGAGTCATAGGAAGGAACTGGGAGCACTGGTGAGGCACTTGCAGCACTGGGGGGAGTCAGAGGGAGGAACTGGGAACACTGGGGAGGCACTGGGAGCACTGTGAGGAGCCAGAGAAAGGAACTGGGAGCAATGGGGAGATACTGGAAGCATTGCGGGGAGGCAGAGAATGGAACTGGGAACACTGGGGAAACACTGGAAGCACGGGGGAGAGCCTGAGGTAGGAACTGGGAGCATTGGGGGGGCACTGGGTGCATTGGGAGGAGGCAGAGGGAGGAACTGGGATCACTGGGGAGGCACTGGGAGTACTGTGAGGAGTCAGAGGGAGGAACTGGGAGCACTGAGGTGGCACTGGGTGCGCTGTGGGGAGCCAGAGGGAGGAACTGGGAGCACTGGGGGGGCACTGGGAGCACTGTGGGGAGGCAGAGGGTGCAACTGGGAACACTGGGGAGGCACTGGGAGCAGTGTCGGGATCCAGAGGGAGGAACTGGAAGAACTGGGGAGGCACTGGGAGCACAGTGGGGAGCCTGAGAGAGGACCTGGGAGCACTGGGGGGGAACTGGGAGCACTGGGGAAGCACTGGGAGCACAGTGGGGAGTCAGAGACAGGAACTGGGAGCACTGGGGGGGCACTGGGATCACTGGGGGAAGGCAGAGGGAGGAACTGGGAGCACTGGGGAGGCACTGGGAGCATCGTGTGGAGCCAGAGGGAGGAACGGGGAGGCACTGGGAGCATGGTGGGGAGCCAGAGGGAGGAACTGGGAGCACTGGGAGCACTGTGGGGAGTCAGAGAGAGGTACTGGGAGCACTGGGGATGTAGTGGGAGCACTGTGGGGAGCCAGAGGGAGGAACTGGGAGCACTGGGGGGGTACTGAGAGCACTGTGGGGAGTCAGAGTGAGGAACTGGGAGGACTGGGGAGGCACTGGGAGCACTCAGGAGGCACTGGGAGCACATGGGGATGTCATAGGGAGGAACTGGGAGCACTAGAGGGTCACTGGGAGCACTGCGGGGAGGCAGAGAAGGTAACTGGGAACACTGGGGAGGCACTGGGAACACTGTGGGGAACCAGAGACAGGAACTGGGAGCACTGGAGAGTCAGTGGGAGCACTTTGGGGAGCGAGAGGGAGGAACTGGGAGCACTGGGGAGGCACTATGGGGGCACTGGGAGCACTGTGGGGAAGAAATGGGAGCACTGGGGAGGTGCTGGGATCACTGTTGGGAGCCAGACGGAGAAACTGGGAGCACTGGGGAGGCACTGGGAGCACTGTGGGGAGGCAGAGGGAGGAACGGGGAGCACTGGGTAGACACTGGGAGCACTGGAGGGGTACTGGGAGCACTGTGGGGAGAAAGAGGGAGGAACTGGGAGCACTGGGGAGGCACTGGGAGCACTGTGGGGAGCCAGACGGAGGAACTGGGTGCAATGGGGAGGAACTGGGAGTATGGGGGGAGCCAGAGGGAGGAACTGGGAGCACTGGGGAGGCACTGGGAGCACTGTTGGGAGCAGGATAGGGGAACTGGGAGCACTGGGGGAAGTCATAGCAAGGAACTGGGAGCACGGGGGGGGCACTCGGAGTACTGTGGGGAGCCAGAGGGAGGAACTGGGAGCACTGGGGAGGCACTGGGATCAAAGAGGGAAGCAAGTGGGAGGTACTGGGAGCACTCGAGGCGTACTGGGAGCACTGTGGGGAGCCCGAGAGGGGAACTGGGGGCACCGGGGAGGCACTGGGAGCACTGTGGGGAGGCAGAGGGAGGAACTGGGAGCACTAGGGGGTCACTGGGAGCACTGTGGGGAGGCAGAGAAGGTAATTGGGAACACTGGGGAGGCACTGGGAGCACTGTTGGGAGCCAGACGGAGGAACTGAGAGCACTGGGGAGGCACTGGGAGCACTGTGGGGAGGCAGAGGGAGGAACGGGGAGCACTGGGTAGACACTGGGAGCACTGGAGGGGTACTGGGAGCACTGTGGGTAGAAAGAGGGAGGAACTGGGAGCACTGGGGAGGCACTGGAAGCACTGTGGGGATCCTTAGAGAGGAACTGGGAGCAGTGGGGAGGCACTGGGAGCACTGTTGGGAGTAGGATAGGGGAACTGGGAGCACTGGGGGAAGTCATAGCAAGGAACTGGGAGCACGGGGGGGCACTCGGAGTACTGTGGGGAGCCAGAGGGAGGAACTGGGAGCACTGGGGAGGCACTGGGATCAAAGAGGGAAGCAAGGGAGGAACTGGGAGCACTGAGGCGTACTGGGAGCACGTGGGGAGCCAGAGGGAACTGGGCACCGGGGAGGCACTGGGAGGACTCTGGAGAGCCAGAGGGGAACTGGGGGCACTGGGAGGCACTGGGAGCACAGGGGGGAGGCAGAGGGAGGAACTGGGAGCACTGGGAAGGCACTGGGAGCACTGTGGGGAGTCTGAGAGAGGAACTGGGACCATTGGGAGCACTGGGAACACTGTGGGGCCTGAGAGAGGAACTGGGAGCACTGGGGAAGCACTGGGAGCACTGTGGGGAGGCAGAGGGAGGAACTGGGAGTACTGGGTAGCCACTGGGAGCACTGGGGGAAGTCATAGGGAGGTACTGGGAGCACTGTGGGGTCACTGGGAGCACTGCAGGGAGGCAGAGAAGGTAACTGGGAACACTGGAGAGTCACAGGGAGCACTGTTGGGAGCCAGACGGAGGAACTGAGAGCACTGGGGACGCACTGGGAGCACTGTGGGGATCCAGAGGGAGGAACTGGGAGCACTGGGGAGGCACTGGGATCACTGTGGGGAGCCAGACGGAGGAACTGGGAGCACTGGGGAGGTACTGGGAGCACTGGGAGCACTGGGGGAACTCAGAGCCAGAGACAGGAACTGGGAGCACTGGGGAGGCACTGGGAGCACTGTGGGGAGCCAGACGGAGGAACTGGGAGCACTGGGGAGGCACTGGGAGCAGTGTGGGGAGCCAGAGGGAGGAACTGGGAGCAGTGGGTGGGTACTGAGAGCACTGTGGGGAGACAGAGAAAGGAAGTGGGAGCAATGGTGGGGCACTGGGAGCATTGGGGGGAGGCAGAGAAAGGAACTGGGAACACTGGGGAGGCACTGGGACTACTGTGGGGAGCCAGACGGAGGAACTGGGACCACTGGGGGGAGTCATAGGAAGGAACTGGGAGCACTGGTGAGGCACTTGCAGCACTGGGGGGAGTCAGAGGGAGGAACTGGGAACACTGGGGAGGCACTGGGAGCACTGTGAGGAGCCAGAGAAAGGAACTGGGAGCAATGGGGAGATACTGGAAGCATTGCGGGGAGGCAGAGAATGGAACTGGGAACACTGGGGAAACACTGGAAGCACGGGGGAGAGCCTGAGGTAGGAACTGGGAGCATTGGGGGGGCACTGGGTGCATTGGGAGGAGGCAGAGGGAGGAACTGGGATCACTGGGGAGGCACTGGGAGTACTGTGAGGAGTCAGAGGGAGGAACTGGGAGCACTGAGGTGGCACTGGGTGCACTGTGGGGAGCCAGAGGGAGGAACTGGGAGCACTGGGGGAGCACTTGGAGCACTGTGAGGATCCAGAGGGAGGAACTGGAAGCACTGGGTGGGAACTGGGAGCACTGTGGGGAGCCAGAGGGAGGAACTGGGAGAACTGGGGAGGCACTGGGAGCATGGTGGGGAGCCAGAGAGAGGACCTGGGAGCACTGGGGAGGCAGAGGGAGGAACTGGGAGCACTGGAGTGGTACTGGGAGAACTGTGGGAAGCCAGTGGGAGGAACTGGGAGCAGTGGGAGGCACTGGGAGCACTGGGGAGAAGAGGGAGGAACTGGGAGCACTGGGGAGACACGGGAGCAGTGCGGAAGTCCGTGGGAGGTATGGGAGCGTGGGGACCACTGGGAGCACTGTGGGGAGCCTGAGAGAGAACTGGGAGCACTGGGGGGCACTGGGAGCACTGTGGGGACCAGAAGAGGAACTGGGTACTGGGGAGGTACTGGAGCACTGTGGGGAGCCAGAGGGAGAACTGGGAGCACTGAGGGGACACTTGGAGCACTGTGGGAAGTCATAGAGCGGAACTGGGACCACTGGGGGAGTCATAGGAAGGAACTGGGAGCACTGGTGAGGCACTTGCAGCACCGGGGGGAGTCAGAGGGAGGAACTGGAACACTGGGGAGGCACTGGGAGCACTGTGAGGAGCCAGAGAAAGGAACTGGGAGCAATGGGGAGATACTGGAAGCATTGCGGGGAGGCAGAGAATGGAACTGGGAACACTGGGGAAACACTGGAAGCACGGGGGAGAGCCTGAGGTAGGAACTGGGAGCACTGGGGGGGCACTGGGTGCATTGGGAGGAGGCAGAGGGAGGAACTGGGATCACTGGGGGGGAGTACTGTGAGGAGTCAGAGGGAGGAACTGGGAGCACTGGGGTGGCACTGGGAGCACTGTGGGGAGCCAGAGGGAGGAACGGGGAGGCACTGGGAGCACGGTGGGGAGCCAGAGGGAGGAACTGGGAGCACTGGGAGCACTGTGGGGAGTCAGAGAGAGGTACTGGGAGCACTGGGGATGTAGTGGGAGCACTGTGGGGAGCCAGAGGGAGGAACTGGGAGCACTGGGGGGGTACTGAGAGCACTGTGGGGAGTCAGAGTGAGGAACTGGGAGGACTGGGGAGGCACTGGGAGCACTCAGGAGGCACTGGGAGCACATGGGGATGTCATAGGGAGGAACTGGGAGCACTAGAGGGTCACTGGGAGCACTGCGGGGAGGCAGAGAAGGTAACTGGGAACACTGGGGAGGCACTGGGAACACTGTGGGGAACCAGAGACAGGAACTGGGAGCACTGGAGAGTCAGTGGGAGCACTTTGGGGAGCGAGAGGGAGGAACTGGGAGCACTGGGGAGGCACTATGGGGGCACTGGGAGCACTGTGGGGAAGAAATGGGAGCACTGGGGAGGTGCTGGGATCACTGTTGGGAGCCAGACGGAGAAACTGGGAGCACTGGGGAGGCACTGGGAGCACTGTGGGGAGGCAGAGGGAGGAACTGGGAGCACTGGGGAGGCACTGGGAGCACTGGGGAGAGCGAGAGACAGGAACTGGGAGCACTGGGGAGGCACTGGGAGCACTGTGGGGAGCCAGAGGGAGGAACTGGGAGCACTGGGGAGGAACTGGGAGTATGGGGGGAGCCAGAGGGAGGAACTGGGAGCACTGGGGAGGCACTGGGAGCACTGTGGGGAGGCAGAGGGGAACTGGGAGCACTGGGGGAAGTCATAGCAAGGAACTGGGAGCACTGGGGAGGCACTGGGAGCACTGTGGGGAGCACAACGGAGGAACTGGGAGCACTGGGGAGGCACTGGGATCAAAGAGAGGAACTGGGAGCACTGGGGGTCACTGGGAGCACTGGGGAGGCACTGCGAGCACTCTGGGGAGCCCGAGAGGGGAACTGGGGGCACTGGGGAGGCACTGGGAGCACTGTGGGGAGGCAGAGGGAGGAACTGGGAGCACTGGGGAGGCACTGGGAGCACTGTGGGGAGCAGGAGAGGCAATTGGGAGCACCTGGGGGGGCACTGGGAGCACTGGGGGAAGTCATAGGGAGGAACTGGGAGCACTGGGGAGGCACTGGGAGCACTGTGGGGAGGCAGAGAAGGTAACTGGGAGCACTGGGGAGCACTGGGAGCACTTTGGGGAGCCAGAGGGAGGAACTGGGAGCACTGGGAGCAACTGGGAGCACTGGAGGAAGTCATAGGGAGGAACTGGGAGCACTAGGGGGTCACTGGGAGCACTGCGGGGAGGCAGAGAAGGTAACTGGGAACACTGGAGAGTCACTGGGAGCACTGTGGGGAGCCAGAGGGAGGAACTGGGAGCACTGGGGAGCACTGGGAGCACTGTGGGGAGGCAGAGGGAGGAACTGGGAGCACTGGGGAGGCACTGGGAGCACTGGAGGGGTACTGGGAGCACTGTTGGAGCACTGGGGAGGTACTGGGAGCACTGGGGAGGCACTGGAAGCACTGTGGGGATCCTTAGAGAGGAACTGGGAGCAGTGGGGAGGCACTGGGAGCACTGTGGGGAGCCAGAGGGAGGAACTGGGAGCACTGGGGAGGCACTGGGAGCACTGTGGGGAGCCAGAGGGAGGAACTGGGAGCACTGTTGGGAGCAGGATAGGGGAACTGGGAGCACTGGGGGAAGTCATAGCAAGGAACTGGGAGCAGTGGAGGGGCACTGGGAGCACTGGGGGAAGTCAGAGGGAGGAACTGGGAGCACTGGGGAGGCACTGGGAGGACTCTGGAGAGCCCGAGAGGGGAACTGGGGGCACTGGGGAGGCACTGGGAGCACAGAGGGGAGGCAGAGGGAGGAACTGGGAGCACTGGGAAGGCACTGGGAGCACTGTGGGGAGCCTGAGAGAGGAACTGGGAGCACTGGGGAAGCACTGGGAGCACTGTGGGGAGCCAGAGGGAGGAACTGGGAGTACTGGAGAGGCACTGGGAGCACAGTGGAGAACGAGAGAAAGGAACTGGGAGCACTTGAAGGCACTGGGAGCACTGTTGGGATCCGGAGGGAGGAACTGAGAGCACTGGGGACGCACTGGGAGCACTTTGGGGATCCAGAGGGAGGAACTGGGATCACTGGGGAGGCACTGGGAGTACTGTGAGGAGTCAGAGGGAGGAACTGGGAGCACTGGGGAGGCACTGGGAGCACTGTGGGGAGCCAGAGGGAGGAACTGGGAGCACTGGGGGGGAACTGGGAGCACTGTGGGGAGCCAGAAGGAGGAACTGGGAGCACTGGGGGGGAACTGGGAGCACTGTGGGGAGACAGAGTGAGGAACTGGGAGCACTGGGGAGGCACTGGGAGCACTGGGGAGGCACTTGGAGCACTGGGGGATCCAGGAAGCTGTACTGGGAGCACTGGGCACACTAGCAGGAAGGGCCCCGTTGCCATAGCAACGGCAGCCGCGCTGGGCAGGGCCGTGCGTGGAAGGCCCCCGCTGCCCTGGCAACCGGGCTGCCCTGCGCGGTGCCTGATAGAAACTCCCGCATCCCCGGTGGCCCCGGTGGGCGAGTAAAGGCATAAAACCACAGAAGCATCGAACCCCCGAGTCAGAGAATGTCGGGGGCTGGAAGACGCCTCCGGAGCTCACCCAGTCCCGCCCCTGCCCGAGCAGGGTCACCTACAGCAGAGCGCACAGGGACGCGTCCCGGCGGGCTGGAAAGTCTCCCGAGCAGGAGCCTCCGCACCCTCCCTGGGCAGCCTGGGCCAGGGCTCCGGCACCCGCCCAGCCAAGCTTTACCCCCTCCTCTGGAGGTGGCACTGCCCGTGTTCCAGCTGATCCCCGTTCCTCCTTGTCCTGTCACTGGGCACCCCCAAAAAGAGACCGGCCCCTTCCCCCTGACACCCACCCCTCCGATATTTCTGCACAGTCCTCAGACCCCCTCTCCCTCCCCTCTCTCTCCCCTCTCCCGCTGCCCTTGGGGCCAGGCTCTGTGGGCAGAGGGGATGTCCTGGCAGCAGAGCCGGGCACCGCGTGTGTGCCCCACGGGGAGGCGCGGCAAGAGAAGCCGCTGCCGCGGGTGCCAGCTCGGGGCAGGCTGCCCTGTCCCTGGGGCAGCAGGAGCTGCGCCACCAGCGCCAGGGCCAGTTGCCTCGGCCCGTCCCGGGCAGCGAGTGCGGCAGCGGGGGCTGCAGACAGCCTGGGCTGGGGATTCTCCAGCCGCAGGGACATTCTCACCGGCCTCCGCTTCCCGCCGTGGCACCAGTCCCAGCACGGCTGCTCTGCTGGGCCGAGCCGGGCTGAAGGCAGGGATGCGGCAAGGTTGCGGGATGCTGGGGCTGGGAAATGTCCCGGAGAGGGATTTCACACGAGTGAAGAGCTCCCGTCGGTGAGTGTGCAGAGGGATGGCTCAGGGCAGGGCCCTTGCCCAGCCGCCAGGCCTCCTGAGAGACACGGCCGGGGCCAGACGAGCTGACAGGGAAAACAGCATCCAGTGGGAAGCAATCTCTCAGGGCCGCTAGGATGGGAGAAGCTGCCTCCCAGAGTCATTACGATGTCATCAGTCAGAGGCCTACAGGGTGAGGCTGTTCAGTACCTGTTGTAAAAGAGCATAAACCATTAGTGATAAGGGCACCTAACAAGGACCATCTGGTGACGAAGCCCCTTGTGTAATTTGATGACAAAACTTCTTGCGAAAAAGTGCTGAGAACAACTAGTTTTGGAACGAAGGTTAAAAGTTCATCGTGAGGAAGACATACGGCCTTCATCCCTGAAGACCCCTGCCCAAGACCACCCAGAGGCAGAGCGCAAGCGTCAGGAGGAGGAGTTGCTGACCCCCGGAACCGATGCCTTTTTCGGGACAGCTCCTGAATATGTAACTTTCACTGCATATAACCAAGGTAGCTGCGTGGTGCAGGCGTGTATGTTTTCAGAGAAAAATATTCCCCCGTGCACCCAGCACTGATTGCAACGTACCTACTTTATAACCTTGTGGGTTATCGAGTCTTTATTCCGCGTGTCAGTGTGGAGTCGTCCGTCCCCGCATGGAACCCCGATCAAACACCACCCACAAGGAGGGAGCTCTGGGGAAGGAGCTGCCAATCCCCGGGCAGAAGACAAGCCTCGGGGCCCAGCCCCGCGAGCAAGGGAGAGGAGGAAGCCAACAAAGGAGCAGTGAATGTCCCCGTGCAGAGACTAAACGTACCACTTTATTTTGGAGGGGGACAGGGCTGACACTGCGAAGAGGACAGGGATGGGGCAGGTGAGAACCGCTGGCTCCTGCCCCGGTGGTGGTGAGGAGGGCAGAGGAAGGGGAAGGAGCTCCAGAGCTGGCCCGGCTCTGGCTCTGCCTGTGCCCGGCCGCTGGGAAGCGTCGCTGCGGGCTCCTGGCGCAGAGGCATTTGAGGAACCCTCGTATTCTGAGCTTCAAACACTTTTGGTGCTCCATATTGTGCCCTTCTTCTAGCTCTAGAAGGGGACGTTTCCCCTTTCCTGTTTCCCTCTCCCAGGGGGGCAGTAGGGGGAGTTTCTCCTTGATCTCCCTGATCTGGCAGTTGGGCGTATAAAGATCCTTTGTCCCCTGGGGGAGCTCTAGGAGCTCGGGGGTAAGGAGGGGGAAGGTATTGGAACACATCCTCCGCATCTCCGTTATCCCCTCCTTCTCTCTCCCTAGACTCCGACCCTCCTTTAATCTCTCTCTCTAGCTACATAGAATCATAGAATCATAGAACCATAGAACCATAGAACAGTTCAGGTTGGAAAAGACCCTTGGGATCATCAAGTCCAACCATTAACCCTACACTACAACCATTAACCCTACACTACAAGTTCACCCCTAAACCATGTCACCCAACACCACATCTCAGTGACACTTAAACACATCCAGGGATGGCGACTCAACCCCCTCCCTGGGCAGTCTGTTCCAGGGTCTGACCACTCTTTCCGTGAAGAATTTCTTCCTAATGTCCAGTCTAAACTTGCCCTGTTGCAACTTGAACCCAAGAGGCTATCAAGAGGAAGGTGCCAGTGTTCCCTATATACACGCCGGCAATATCTTTCTTTAAATCCAACACCGAGAAGGGCTCCTTTGCCCAGACAGGTTCGTCTGGTCTCACCGCCTGTCTGAGAAGGGCTTGTATGTTCCGAGCATCCCTCCGCCACACAGAACCACAGAGTCACAGAACTGTGGAGGCTGGAAGAGCGCTCTGAGATCACCAACGGTGGCAGCCTGCGCTGCGACCAGGCGCGCTCACGGCCCCGGGCGGGTTTGGATTCCTGCGGCTGGTGCGGCTGGGGCAGAGGCGGGAGCCCCGCGGGGCCGAGCAGCCCCCGGCCAGCAGCGCTGCGTGGGGCAGCCCCGGGGTTGCGGCTGCGGGAGCTGACCGGGCACTGGCGGCTCGAGGTGACACGGCCCCGTGTCACAAAGGGGCAGCGATGCGGAGCCCGCCTGGCACTTGTGACCTCACCGGGCCGGGGCTTGATGTCCTGAGCAGCGGCCAGCGGGAGTCAGTTGGGCCGAGCCTTCCTTCGGGAGAACTCGGCTCTTCCTGCGCTCGGTGCGTGGTGCTGGTTTGCAGCCAGTTTTCGGCGGTTTGCAGCCAGTTTTCGGTTACGGCTCGCTTGTCCTCCACTTCGTCCTCTCTCAGAGGTAAGGAGGGCTCGGCTTTTGGGACAGGTGGTGGAGAAGGTAGACACAGGACAGACGCATGGGCTGGTCTCCACCTGCCGAGCTGCAGGCCGAGCCAGATACGGGCTACGCGTAGAGTTCCTCTTTGCTCATTCTCATTTCTTTGCCGTGCCCTGCGAGAGGTGGGCAGGGGGGTGGCCGTCTGAGGCGCTGGGCTCAGCCCAGAGAGACCAGAAACCCACCGCGACTGACACGGGAGGAAGGGAGCCGGCAAAGGAGCACGGCCAAGGAGCTGTGAGGGAGCGGCTGATGGCCGGTCCCTCCTGCACACAGGGCAGGCGAGCGTGGGCTGGAGAGCCGGAGGGCTCTGCTGCTGACGCGGGCAGCAGCTCAGCAGCGGCTCCTCTTCAGAGAAGGTGGCCCGTGCTGAGTTTTCCAACAGGGCCTTTGCAGCTGCTGTGAGCTGGGGCCCTGTGGCAGGGATGAGCGGTCACCGAGCCGGCAGCTCTGCAGCAGTCAAAAGCCCCGTGCAAAGGGTTTTGGTGGTGGGCACTGTTGTGTTTTGTGGGTTGCCTTTCAGGTTTCCTGTAATCATTTTGTTGAGCTCCAGTTATTTCTCTGCAATAGGGTGACGGGATCGGCGCCGATCTCGTCTTTCTGGAGCGCGTCGCGACACCCTTTGTCATCGCGAGGACTCCCCTCTGCTGCCGAGAGGAGCGATGGCCGTCGTGGTGAACAGCTCCCGTGAGTACGGGCTTCGCCCGCAGGCTGGGACTTGGGGAACCCCCAGGGGCCACGGCCGGGGCTGGTGCTCCAGCCCTGAGCGCTGATGTGCTGGCAGCCCAGAGGGAATTCTGGGGCGATGCCCGGGAGCAGCCAGGCTCTCCCAGGTGCTGGCGATTCCACAGAGGAAAACGTGTTTTGTCGCTCCTCTGCCACTACGGCCAAGGCTTTGAAAGGCGATGTTGCTCGTAGGAAGGTCCGACATCGGTAGGGCTACCTTCTGTGCCAGGCACTTGCTTGTTTTCCTCAAGTCACAGTCAGGGAAAGACCTGACAATCCAATTCAAGGCTCTGGAGGGAAAGGAAGTTAGCCCGAGGCACAGACATCAGCATGTGGGTTTGTGGGACTTTGGGCCAAGTAAGCAGGGGAACAGACTGTTTCCCCAAGCTCGCTCCTCACCAGTCCATCCCAGTGGCAGCGCTGGGCTTCCCCCGATGTTTCTGCCTTGGAGCTCAGAGCTGCTCGTCCTGGCTGCTCCTGCACAGAACTCGACTTTCCAATAGTGTCTCATCTCTTTTCACAGGTCGTTTCCCCGCAGTCAGTGCCGAGGGAACGGCTGGGCCGGAAAGGATCCTCTCTCCCCCCGAGAAGATCTGCCTGGAGTGGTGGCAGAGCCAGGCAGCTGGAGCAGGGCTCTACAACCCCGCCAACACGTGTTTCCTGAACTCTGTGCTCCAGTGCCTGACGTACACCCCGCCTCTCGCCAGCTACCTGCTCTCTGGGGAGCACAGCCGGTCGTGTGAGTGCTTGTGTGCACCTCTCTTGCAGATCTGTTGGGCGCTGCCCGAGGATTCCCAGAGTCTGGAGCTGGGCTGAGGAGAAAAGCTGCCCTTCTCGGTCAGCCGCTGAGCGGGTGTTGTGGGACCACCGCAGCCCAGAAGCCGCTCGTCATATCTGGGGGTGCTCATCTTCAGAAAGGCCCCTCGTTCTGTCCCCGGGCCTCAGTCACCAGTCCTGAGACTTGAAACGCTTTGTTTATCACACAGAAAACTGGTGTCAGTTCCGCATCCCTCTGAAGAAAGGTTTCTATGCCCTGAGATGTCCTGGGCTTGTGGGGACATTGGCAGCTCAGGAGGAGAGGGCTGGAGACTGTCCTTAGAACGTCCAAATCTCCGTTAGGTTTCCCATCGCTGTGGATATTTTGCTGACCTGAGAATCTTCCCTCCTCCCTGTTCAGGTGCCGAGCGAGACATCTGCATGCTGTGCGTGATGGAAGCGCACGTCAGCACGGCCCTGCGTTGCTCTGCCTGCGTCCTCCTGCCTCTGGCTGTCATCCATGCCCTGCCACGTACGTCATTTCAGGTGCTTTTACGTGTTTCCTCCTGTCCTTGCAGGAGAGAACCACTGACTTCTCTTTCCTTAGGAATAGGACATTTCCAGCTGGGCAGGCAGGAAGATGCACACGAATTCCTACGCTGTGCCGTGGATGCCATGCAGAGAGCTTGTCTGCGGGGAAGCACCGAGTAAGCGCAAGCAATTTACTGTCTCAATGTTCCTGAGCCCTTGGCGCTCCCTGATGCGCTCCCATCAAGGAAGGCCAATGGCCAGGGCTTTCAGACAAAGCAAAACTCTCGGAGGAGATAACTCTCTGCCCCACCATGTGTTTCCAGCTTGGACAACCCTTTGGAAGAAGCGACCGTCATCCATCAAATCTTCGGGGGCCTTCTGAGATCCAGAGGTACCTGTCCACAACGGTCACTAAACTGGGAATTGTGTGGGCCCTTCTGTCTGCCCGTGATAAAGCACTGAGCGTGTGCCTGGCGTAGCAGCTACGAAGAGCACAAAGCGGCACAGTCGGTCGACTTGGCCCATCGCTGAGCATTTCCATTTGCCTTCCAGTCACGTGCGGCAGCTGCGGAGCGGTTTCCGACTCCTACGAGGCCTTCCTGGACGTGCTGTTGGATATCCAAGTAAGAGGGCTTGTCGTGGTGCCTCAAGCCGTCCCAAGGCCCCTGCAGCAGCAACACAGTTGCCTTAACAACGCACCATGGGAGCCCAAGAGAGCTGGATGGAGGGTGGGATGTGGCTGGGAGGGTGTCCTGCTGGGGAGGCCATGGTGGTGGTCTCCCTGTGGGGGCTGGTTTTTAGCTGGACGAGCTGATCCTCCCTGCCCCCTCGCCTTTGTGTTCCTCCTGGTTCCCTTCGCCCCCTCAGCACCCGTCTGGCTCCCAGGCCAGCGGGTTGGGTTGTTTTTGTCTGGCGGAGCCTGCACGCCGTCAGGAGCTGAACTGAGCGGTGGCCTAGAGATGCAGCCCTTGGCAGCCCCGGGAAGGCCTGGGAGCTGCGGGCAGTGCTCAGCAGGACGCCCTCCTGCTGCCTCTTGCTGGCCACGGTGCCCACGTGCCCGGTGGGTCTCCTCAGCGTCAGCTCCCTGGGTCTTCTTGTCCCCTCCCAGCCGGTGTCGGGGCGAGGGGTTTCCCTACACTCAGCTCTCCCTTCTCACTCTCCAGGCAGCCTCGTCTGTCACCACAGCTCTGCAGGACTTTGTGCGACCCGAGTGCCTGACTGACTTCAGGTGTAGCAAGTAAGACAATTGCTAGCGACCTGTTCACGCCTGATCCCCCGTGAAGGTGCTGTGTGCCACCTCGCGTTGCACGTTAAGATGCACGTTGATGAGACACGGCTGTTTGGTGTGACTGTGCCCGTGTCACACGGAGGATTGGTCAAGCAGCGTGAGGCCGTGCGAGCCCTGGAGGCTTGGCAGGCCTGTGGGGGCGCATTTCAGCTCTTGGCTCTGTGCTTGGTTTCCAGGTGTGACGAGCCGGGTGCCACCTCCAAGGGGTTCACAATCCAGCAGGCGCCCAGGGTTCTCACGCTGGGCCTCAAGAGGTTTGAGTATCTCACCGGCAGGAAGCTCAGCCAGGTGCGTATGCGGTTGGAGAGCCGCTCGCTCTGCCGAGAGCAGGTTTCCCCGAGCGGCACGCTCTTCCCCACGCTGGTCCTGCCGAGTTGCCCGTTCTCCCTTCTGGGGAGGGGAGGGTTCCTGGGGGAGGCCAAGCATGTGCTCTGCTCCGGCAGAGCTGCTCTGGCCGACATCAGTTTCCTGCCCCCGAACCGCTTCGTGTGGCCTTAGGGACAGCCAAGTGGTCGTGAGCCCCACGATGTGTTTCTACACCTCCTGCCTTTAGTCTGGGACAGCTACGGCATGGAGCGTGTCAGGATGATTTGTGAGCCCTCTTGGTCTCTCCATAGGTTGTGAAATATCCTGAACACTTGGATCTTCGCCCCTACACCTCTCAGACAGACGGAGAACCGCTCCGCTATGCCTTGTACGCCGTCCTGGTGCACCGCGGTGACAGCTCCTGGGCAGGGCACTATTTCTGCTACACAAAGGTGAGGAGCTGCGTTCTTCCTAACGAGGGAAAGACGTGTATTGGGGCAGACAAGTTTTCACGGCAGTCTTCCCAGCAGCCAAGGTTTTGGGGCAGAATCTCAGAATCTAAGGGTCTGGACTGGATGTTTTCAGTGTACTCTTGGTTCTGTGGTTTTCTGCCTGTGTTTTCCGGGGAAAGCACACGGTTCATCTCCAGCTGTCGCTGCTTTTTTGTTCACAGGCCAGCAACGGACTCTGGTACAAGATGGATGATGCGTCTGTGAAACCCTGTGGCCTCGACACGGTTCTCAGGCAGCAAGCCTATTTGCTCTTCTACGTCAGGTAATGAGCAGCATTACAAGGTCTTCACAACACGTTTCCCTTTCATGCTTTTGCTATTTTTCTTCTCCTCCTCCGGAGCATTTCTGTCCTGGGAGACAATTCCTACGGGCGTCTTTCGGTGCTGTCACATCTAAACTCCCCCCCATCAGCCCTGCTCTTCCCTCGCTGGGCTTCAGGCTGCTGCCCTGCTGTGAACCGCTCCTTGTCTGCTGGTGTGGGGAAGAGGACTTGCAGGGGGCCTGGAGGAAAGATGGGGAGGGACCCTTTATCAGCCGATGTGGTGAAGGGACAAGGGGCAATGGTTTGCAGCTGGAAGAGAGCAGATCAGGGTTAGATGGGAGGGAGAAACTGTTTTCGGTGTGGCTGGTGAGGCTCTGGCACAGGCTGCCCCCTCCCTGGAAGTGTTCAGGGCTTTGAGCAACCCGGTCTAGTGGGAGGTGTCCCTGCCCACACCAGGGGCTGGGAACTCGATCTTGAATGTCCCTCCCAACCCAAACCATTCTACATGATCCCACGAGTCTGTGAAACGGAGACCACGGGGAGGATGAGGCTGAGGTCTTGCTCAGACAGCAGCAGACCCAGGAGGAGAACTGCAAGTGAATTTCCCATGTGTAGCCTTGGTTGCTTCTCCCTGTCGTAGGAACCGCTCCCCCAGTATGACGGAAGCCCAGAGTCGGCTAAACAGAGATGGCTCTTTTTTTTTCTCCAGGTGCTCTGATGGGAACGCTGAAGAAAGGGCTTCGTCCTGCCCAGCACCATCCCCGGCCCGTTCCTTCCTCGGCCCGGGGGCTGCTGGCAGCACGGCGGCGGGTGCTGTGGCAGCGGAGCTCAGCCCTTCCTCCCGCTGCCAGAGGAGCGGTGCCAGGGAGAGGAACCGCAGCCGGTCGCCGCAGGGGGGCAGTGATCTCCGCAGCTGCTCCGCGGGCACCACGGGTCATGAAGACTTGGCAGGGAGCAGGAGCAGGATGAAGAGAACTGGTCCTCCAAATCGTGACCGGGCCCTGAGGAGTGACGTGGCTCCAGAGCTCTCCAATGGCAGCTCCCGTCTTGCTCCTGCACCCCGGGCTGCTCAGGAGCGAACCCTGCCGAGGCAGAGGAGCAGGTCCCCGCTGCGGGGCTCCGAGCTTGTGGAGTGCAAGGACCACCACGGCTCAGAGAGGAGGAGGATGCGGAGAACAAGTCCTCCACCATATCATGGAGCCCCTGGGGATAACGCAACTCCCAGGCCCTCCAACATCAGGCCGCAGTGGGCTCCTGCACCCAGGGCTGCTCCGGAGCGAACCCTGCCGAGGCAGAGGAGCAGGTCCCCGCTGCGGGGCTTCAACCTTGTGGAGCGCAAGGACCACCATGGCTCAGCAAGGAGGAGGATGTGGAGAACAAGTCCTCCACATTCTGACCAAGCCCCCAGGGACAACGCAGCTCCCAGGCCCTCCAACATCAGGTGGCAGCGGGATCCCGCATCCAGGGCTGCTCGGGAGCGATCCCTGCCGAGACAGAGGAGCAGGTCCCCGGGGCAGTGCTAAGATACCCGCAGCCGGTTCGTGGGATAAGGAAGAGCTGAGAGAGACTTCCAGAGACTGGGACAGCCCTGCTAGCTCGCCCGCCTGCCCAAAGGTGCCTGGAGGAAGAGCTTTAATCCCTTTCCAGATTTTGGATCACTCAAAATCAGCGCTCAACAGCCAGAGTAGCCAAAGCCAGAATTAAAACCACTTGTTGGCCTTGCACGTGTGATTTCCGGGCTCTTTTCCCCTCTGTAGGTGTTGAGGCAATTGGTGGAAATACCCTGAGCAGGAGATTTACGTGAGGGGATTCTGAAAGCAGTGTGCCTGCGTGCACCCCTCTTGCAGCCTTTTCTTTTTCAACACGGCGTTCGAGTCCCTGGAGGGGAAATTGTCTCTCTCGGGAGCACAGCAGGGAAACCTGCTCTCTCGGGAGCACAGCCAGTCGTGTGAGCACGTAGCAGCGCTGCTCCAGCCCCTGGGTCAGCTTTGTGGCCTCCTCTGGACTCGTTCCAACAGATCCATGTCCCTCTTATGGTGGGGACACCAGAACTGGACGCAGCATTCGAGGTGGGATCTCACAAGAGCAAAGGGGGACAATCCCCTCTCCTGCCCTGCTGGCCACCCTCCTCTGGATGCAGCCCAGGACAGGGTTGGCCTCTGGGCTGCAGGAGCGCCCTGCGGGCTCGGGCTGAGCTTCTCCTCTGTCAACACAGACATTCAGTAAGATTTCGGGCTCAGAAACACTCAGTTCAAGAAAGACAGGGAACTGCTGGAGAGAGTCCAGCACAGGGCAACTGGGATGATGGAGGGAGTGGATCATCTCGCTTATGAGGAAAGGCTGAGGGAGCTGGGGCTCTTTAGTTTGGAGAAGAGGAGACTGAGGGGTGACCTCATGAATGTTTACAAATATATCAAGGGTGAGTGTCACAAGGATGGAGCCAGGCTCTTCTCGGTGACAACCACTGATAGGACAAGGGGTAATGGGCTGAAACTGGAACATAAGAGGTTCCGCTTAAACTCGAGAAGAAACTTCTTCTCAGTGAGGGTGACGGAGCCCTGGAACGGGCTGCCCAGGGAGGTTGAGGAGTCTCCTTCTCTGGAGACATTCAAGACCTGCCTGGACACGTTCCTGTGTAGCATTATGTGGGCGTTCCTGCTCTGGCAGGGGGATTGGACTGGATGATCTCTCGAGGTCCCTTCCAATCCCTGACATTATGTGATTCTGTGAATCTGTGCGGAGAGAGACGGAGGAACTGGGTGCACTGGGGGGGCACTGGGAGCACTGTGGGGAGGCAGAGGGAGGAAGTGGGAGCACTGGGGAGGTGCTGGGTGCATGGAGGGGTCAGAGGGAGGAAATGGGAGCACTGGGGAGGGACTGGGAGCACTGTGGGAAGTCATACCGAGGAACTGGGAGCACTGGGGGTCATAGGGAGGAACTGGGAGCAGTGGAGAGTCACTGGGAGCAGTTTGGGGAGTCACTGGGAGCACTGTGGGGAGGCAGAGGGAGGAAGTGGGAGCACTGGGGAGGCGCTGGGAGCATGGGGGGGTCAGAGGGAGGAAATGGGAGCACTGGGGAGGGACTGGGAGCACTGTGGGAAGTCATACCGAGGAACTGGGAGCACTGGGGGGCACTGGGAGCACTGTGGGGAGGCAGAGGGGGGAACTGGAAACACTGGGGGGGCACTGGGAGCACTGTGGGAAGCCAGTGGGAGGTACTGGGAGCACTGGAGGGATACTGCGAGCACTGTGGGAAGTCAGAGAAAGGAAGTGGGATCACTGGGGAGGCACTGGGAGCACTGTCGGGAGCCAGAGGGAGGAACTGGGAGCACTGGGGTGGCACTGAGGAGGCACTGGGAGCAGTGTGGGGAGGAACTGGGAGCACTGTGGGAGGCACTGGGAGCACTGTGGTGAGCCAGACGGAGGAACTGGGTGCACTGGGGAGGCACTGGGAGCATGGAGGGGGGCCAGAGGGAGCAACTGGGAACACTGGGGAGGGACTGGGAGCACTGTGGGAAGTCATACTGAGGAACTGGGAGCACTGGGGGGCACTGGGAGCACTGTGGGGAGGCAGAGGGAGAAACTGGAAACACTGGGGAGGCACTGGGAGCACTCTGGGGAGCCCGAGAGGGGAACTGGGGGCATTGGGGAGGCACTGGGAGCACTGGGGAGAGCCAGAGACAGGAACTGGGAGCAGTGGAGAGTCACTGGGAGCAGTTTGGGGAGTCTGAGGGAGTAACTGGGAGCACTGGGGGGGCACTATGGGGGCAATGGGAGCACTGTGGGGAGGAACTGGGAGCACTGGGGAGGCGCTGGGAGCATGGGGGGGTCAGAGGGAGGAAATGGGAGCACTGGGGAGGGACTGGGAGCACTGTGGGAAGTCATACCGAGGAACTGGGAGCACTGGGGGGCACTGGGAGCACTGTGGGGAGGCAGAGGGGGGAACTGGAAACACTGGGGGGGCACTGGGAGCACTGTGGGAAGCCAGTGGGAGGTACTGGGAGCACTGGAGGGATACTGCGAGCACTGTGGGAAGTCAGAGAAAGGAAGTGGGATCACTGGGGAGGCACTGGGAGCACTGTGGGGAGGCAGAGTGAGGAAGTGGGAGCACTGGGGAGGCACTGGGAGCACGGGGGGATCCACAGGGAGGAACTGGGAGCACTGGGGAGGCACCGGGATCACTGTGGGAAGCCAGTGGGAGGTACTGGGAGCTCTGGAGGGATACCGGGCCCACGATGGGGAGCCAGAGGGAGGAAGTGGGAGCACTGGGGAGGCACTGGGAGCAGTGTGGGAAGTCAGAGAGAGGAAGTGGGAGCACTGGGGAGGCACTGGGAGCACTGTGGGGAGCACAACGGAGGAACTGGAAGCACTGGGATGGTACTGGGAGCACTGAGGGGAGTCAGAGAGAGGAACTGGGAGCACTGGAGGGTCACTGGGAGAACTGGTTAGGCACTGCGAGCACTCTGGGGAGCCCGAGAGGGGAACTGGGGGCACTGGGGAGGCACTTGGAGCACTGTGGGGAGGCAGAGAGAGGAACTGGGAGCACTGGGGAGGCACTGGGAGAACTGGGGAGGCACTGGGAGCACTCTGGGGAGCCCGAGAGGGGAACTGGGGGCACTGGGGAGGCACTGGGAGCACAGGGGGGAGGCAGAGGGAGGAACTGGGAGCACTGGGGAGGCACTGGGAGCACTGTCGGGAGCCAGAGGGAGGAACTGGGAGCACTGGGGATGTAGTGGGAGCACTGTGGGGAGCAGGAGAGGCAATTGGGAGCACCTAGGGGGGCACTGGGAGCACTGGGGGAAGTTATAGGGAGGAACTGGGAGCACTAGGGGATCACTGGGAGCACTGCGGGGAGGCAGAGAGAGGAACTGGGAGCACTGGGGAGGCACTGGGAGTACTGTGGGGAGCAGGAGAGGGGAACTGGGAGCACTGTGGAGGGACTGGGAGCACTGTGGGGAGGCAGAGGGAGGAACTGGGAGCACTGGGGAGGCACTGGGAGCACTGGAGGAAGTCATCGGGAGGAACTGGGAGCACTAGGGAGGCACTGGGAGCACTGGAGGAAGTCATCGGGAGGAACTGGGAGCACTAGGGGGTCACTGGGAGCACTGCGGGGAGGCAGAGAAGGTAACTGGGAACACTGGGGAGGCACTGGGAGCACTGTGGGGAGCCAGAGAGAGGAACTGGGAGCACTGGGGAGGCACTGGGAGCACTGTGGGGATCCAGACGGAGGAACTGGGAGCACTGGGGAGGGACTGGGAGCACTGTGGGGAGGCAGAGGGGGGAACTGGGAGCACTGGGGAGGCACTGGGATCACTGGGGAGAGCCAGAGACAGGAACTGGGAGCACTGGGGAGGCACTGGGAGCACTGTGGGGAGCCACACGGAGGAACCGGGAGCACTGGGGAGGCACTGGGAGCACTGTGGGGGGAACTGGGAGCACTGGGGAGGCACTGGGAGCACTGGGGGAAGTCATAGCGAGGAACTGGGAGCACAGGGGGGCACTGGGATCACTGTGGGGAGGCAGCGGGAGGACCTGGGAACACTGGGGAGGCACTGGGAGCACGGAGGGAAGTCATAGGGAGGAACTGGGAGCACAGGGGAGCACTGGGAGCACTGTGGGGAGGCAGAGGGAGGAAGTGGGAACACTTGGGAGGCACTGGGAGCACTGTGGGGAGCCTGAGAGAGGAACTGGGAGCACTGTGGAGGCACTGGGAGCACTGCGGGGAGCCAGGAAGCTGTACTGGGAGCACTGGGCACACCAGCAGGAAGGGCCCCGTTGCCATAGCGACGGCAGCTGCGCTGGGCAGGGCCCTGCGTGGAAGGCCCCCGCTGCCCTGGCAACCGGGCTGCCCTGCGCGGTGCCTGGTAGAAACTCCCGCATCCCCGGTGGGCGAGTAAAGGCATAAAACCACAGAACCATCGAACCCCCGAGTCAGAGAATGTCGGGGGCTGGAAGGCGCCTCCGGAGCTCACCCAGTCCCGCCCCTGCCCGAGCAGGGTCACCTACAGCAGAGCGCACAGGGACGCGTCCCGGCGGGCTGGAAAGTCTCCCGAGCAGGAGCCTCCGCACCCTCCCTGGGCAGCCTGGGCCAGGGCTCCGGCACCCGCCCAGCCAAGCTTTACCCCCTCCTCTGGAGGTGGCACTGCCCGTGTTCCAGCTGATCCCCGTTCCTCCTTGTCCTGTCACTGGGCACCCCCAAAAAGAGACCGGCCCCTTCCCCCTGACACCCACCCCTCCGATATTTCCGCACAGTCCTCAGACCCCCTCTCCCTCCCCTCTCTCTCCCCTCTCCCGCTGCCCTTGGGGCCAGGCTCTGTGGGCAGAGGGGATGTCCTGGCAGCAGAGCCGGGCACCGCGTGTGTGCCCCACGGGGAGGCGCGGCAAGAGAAGCCGCTGCCGCGGGTGCCAGCTCGGGGCAGGCTGCCCTGTCCCTGGGGCAGCAGGAGCTGCGCCACCAGCGCCAGGGCCAGTTGCCTCGGCCCGTCCCGGGCAGCGAGTGCGGCAGCGGGGGCTGCAGACAGCCTGGGCTGGGGATTCTCCAGCCGCAGGGACATTCTCAGCGGCCTCCGCTTCCCGCCGTGGCACCAGTCCCAGCACGGCTGCTCTGCTGCGCCGAGCCGGGCTGAAGGCAGGGATGCGGCAAGGTTGCGGGATGCTGGGGCTGGGAAATGTCCCGGAGAGGGATTTCACACGAGTGAAGAGCTCCCGTCGGTGAGTGTGCAGAGGGATGGCTCAGGGCAGGGCCCTTGCCCAGCCGCCAGGCCTCCTGAGAGACACGGCCGGGGCCAGACGAGCTGACAGGGAAAACAGCATCCAGTGGGAAGCAATCTCTCAGGGCCGCTAGGATGGGAGAAGCTGCCTCCCAGAGTCATTACGATGTCATCAGTCAGAGGCCTACAGGGTGAGGCTGTTCAGTACCTGTTGTAAAAGAGCATAAACCAGTAGTGATAAGGGCACCTAACAAGGACCATCTGGTGACGAAGCCCCTTGTGTAATTTGATGACAAAACTCCTTGCGAAAAAGTGCTGAGAACAACTAGTTTTGGAACGAAGGTTAAAAGTTCATCGTGAGGAAGACATACGGCCTTCATCCCTGAAGACCCCTGCCCAAGACCACCCGGAGGCACAGCGCAAGCGTCAGGAGGAGGAGCTGCTGACCCCCGGAACCGATGCCTTTTTCGGGACAGCTCCTGAATATGTAACTTTCACTGCATATAACCAAGGTAGCTGCGTGGTGCAGGCGTGTATGTTTTCAGAGAAAAATATTCCCCCGTGCACCCAGCACTGATTGCAACGTACCTACTTTATAACCTTGTGGGTTATCGAGTCTTTATTCCGCGTGTCAGTGTGGAGTCGTCCGTCCCCGCATGGAACCCCGATCAAACACCACCCACAAGGAGGGAGCTCTGGGGAAGGAGCTGCCAACCCCCGGGCAGAAGACAAGCCTCGGGGCCCAGCCCCGCGAGCAAGGGAGAGGAGGAAGCCAACAAAGGAGCAGTGAATGTCCCCGTGCAGAGACTAGACGTACCACTTTATTTTGGAGGGGGACAGGGCTGACACTGCGAAGAGGACAGGGATGGGGCAGGTGAGAACCGCTGGCTCCTGCCCCGGTGGTGGTGAGGAGGGCAGAGGAAGGGGAAGGAGCTCCAGAGCTGGCCCGGCTCTGGCTCTGCCTGTGCCCGGCCGCTGGGAAGCGTCGCTGCGGGCTCCTGGCGCAGAGGCATTTGAGGAACCCTCGTATTCTGAGCTTCAAACACTTTTGGTGCTCCATATTGTGCCCTTCTTCTAGCTCTAGAAGGGGACGTTTCCCCTTTCCTGTTTCCCTCTCCCAGGGGGGCAGTAGGGGGAGTTTCTCCTTGATCTCCCTGATCTGGCAGTTGGGCGTATAAAGATCCTTTGTCCCCTGGGGGAGCTCTAGGAGCTCGGGGGTAAGGAGGGGGAAGGTATTGGAACACATCCTCCGCATCTCCGTTATCCCCTCCTTCTCTCTCCCTAGACTCCGGCCCTCCTTTAATCTCTCTCTCTAGCTACATAGAATCATAGAATCATAGAATCATAGAACCATAGAACAGTTCAGGTTGGAAAAGACCCTTGGGATCATCAAGTCCAACCATTAACCCTACACTACAACCATTAACCCTACACTACAAGTTCACCCCTAAACCATGTCACCCAACACCACATCTCAGTGACACTTAAACACATCCAGGGATGGCGACTCAACCCCCTCCCTGGGCAGTCTGTTCCAGGGTCTGACCACTCTTTCCGTGAAGAATTTCTTCCTAATGTCCAGTCTAAACTTGCCCTGTTGCAACTTGAACCCAAGAGGGTATCAAGAGGAAGGTGCCAGTGTTCCCTATATACACGCCGGCAATATCTTTCTTTAAATCCAACACCGAGAAGGGCTCCTTTGCCCAGACAGGTTCGTCTGGTCTCACCGCCTGTCTGAGAAGGGCTTGTATGTTCCGAGCATCCCTCCGCCACACAGAACCACAGAGTCACAGAACTGTGGAGGCTGGAAGAGCGCTCTGAGATCACCAACGGTGGCAGCCTGCGCTGCGACCAGGCGCGCTCACGGCCCCGGGCGGGTTTGGATTCCTGCGGCTGGTGCGGCTGGGGCAGAGGCGGGAGCCCCGCGGGGCCGAGCAGCCCCCGGCCAGCAGCGCTGCGTGGGGCAGCCCCGGGGTTGCGGCTGCGGGAGCTGACCGGGCACTGGCGGCTCGAGGTGACACGGCCCCGTGTCACAAAGGGGCAGCGATGCGGAGCCCGCCTGGCACTTGTGACCTCACCGGGCCGGGGCTTGATGTCCTGAGCAGCGGCCAGCGGGAGTCAGTTGGGCCGAGCCTTCCTTCGGGAGAACTCGGCTCTTCCTGCGCTCGGTGCGTGGTGCTGGTTTGCAGCCAGTTTTCGGCGTTTTGCAGCCGGTTTTCGGTTACGGCTCGCTTGTCCTCCACTTCGTCCTCTTTCAGAGGTAAGGAGGGCTTGGCTTTTGGGACAGGTGGTGGAGAAGGTAGACACAGGACAGACGCATGGGCTGGTCTCCACCTGCCGAGCTGCAGGCCGAGCCAGATACGGGCTACGCGTAGAGTTCCTCTTTGCTCATTCTCATTTCTTTGCCGTGCCCTGCGAGAGGTGGGCAGGGGGGTGGCCGTCTGAGGCGCTGGGCTCATCCCAGAGAGACCAGAAACCCACCGCGACTGACACGGGAGGAAGGGAGCCGGCAAAGGAGCACGGCCAAGGAGCTGTGAGGGAGCGGCTGATGGCCGGTCCCTCCTGCACACAGGGCAGGCGAGCGTGGGCTGGAGAGCCGGAGGGCTCTGCTGCTGACGCGGGCAGCAGCTCAGCAGCGGCTCCTCTTCAGAGAAGGTGGCCCGTGCTGAGTTTTCCAACAGGGCCTTTGCAGCTGCTGTGAGCTGGGGCCCTGTGGCAGGGATGAGCGGTCACCGAGCCGGCAGCTCTGCAGCAGTCAAAAGCCCCGCGCAAAGGGTTTTGGTGGTGGGCACTGTTGTGTTTTGTGGGTTGCCTTTCAGGTTTCCTGTAATCATTTTGTTGAGCTCCAGTTATTTCTCTGCAATAGGGTGACGGGATCGGCGCCGATCTCGTCTTTCTGGAGCGCGTCGCGACATCCTTTGTCATCGCGAGGACTCCCCTCTGCTGCCGAGAGGAGCGATGGCCGTCGTGGTGAACAGCTCCCGTGAGTACGGGCTTCGCCCGCAGGCTGGGACTTGGGGAACCCCCAGGGGCCACGGCCGGGGCTGGTGCTCCAGCCCTGAGCGCTGATGTGCTGGCAGCCCAGAGGGAATTCTGGGGCGATGCCCGGGAGCAGCCAGGCTCTCCCAGGTGCTGGCGATTCCACAGAGGAAAACGTGTTTTGTCGCTCCTCTGCCACTACGGCCAAGGCTTTGAAAGGCGATGTTGCTCGTAGGAAGGTCCGACATCGGTAGGGCTACCTTCTGTGCCAGGCACTTGCTTGTTTTCCTCAAGTCACAGTCAGGAAAAGACCTGACAATCCAATTCAAGGCTCTGGAGGGAAAGGAAGTTAGCCCGAGGCACAGACATCAGCATGTGGGTTTGTGGGACTTTGGGCCAAGTAAGCAGGGGAACAGACTGTTTCCCCAAGCTCGCTCCTCACCAGTCCATCCCAGTGGCAGCGCTGGGCTTCCCCCGATGTTTCTGCCTTGGAGCTCAGAGCTGCTCGTCCTGGCTGCTCCTGCACAGAACTCGACTTTCCAATAGTGTCTCATCTCTTTTCACAGGTCGTTTCCCCGCAGTCACTGCCGAGGGAACGGCTGGGCCGGAAAGGATCCTCTCTCCCCCCGAGAAGATCTGCCTGGAGTGGTGGCAGAGCCAGGCAGCTGGAGCAGGGCTCTACAACCCCGCCAACACGTGTTTCCTGAACTCTGTGCTCCAGTGCCTGACGTACACCCCGCCTCTCGCCAGCTACCTGCTCTCTGGGGAGCACAGCCGGTCGTGTGAGTGCTTGTGTGCACCTCTCTTGCAGATCTGTTGGGCGCTGCCCGAGGATTCCCAGAGTCTGGAGCTGGGTTGAGGAGAAAAGCTGCCCTTCTCGGTCAGCCGCTGAGCGGGTGTTGTGGGACCACCGCAGCCCAGAAGCCGCTCGTCATATCTGGGGGTGCTCATCTTCAGAAAGGCCCCTCGTTCTGTCCCCGGGCCTCAGCCACCATTCCTGAGACTTGAAACGCTTTGTTTATCAGACAGAAAACTTGTGTCAGTTCCGCATCCCTCTGAAGAAAGGTTTCTATGCCCTGAGATGTCCTGGGCTTGTGGGGACATTGGCAGCTCAGGAGGAGAGGGCTGGAGACTGTCCTTAGAACGTCCAAATCTCCGTTAGGTTTCCCATCGCTGTGGATATTTTGCTGACCTGAGAATCTTCCCTCCTCCCTGTTCAGGTGCCGAGCGAGACATCTGCATGCTGTGCGTGATGGAAGCGCACGTCAGCACGGCCCTGCGTTGCTCTGCCTGCGTCCTCCTGCCTCTGGCTGTCATCCATGCCCTGCCACGTACGTCATTTCAGGTGCTTTTACGTGTTTCCTCCTGTCCTTGCAGGAGAGAACCACTGACTTCTCTTTCCTTAGGAATAGGACATTTCCAGCTGGGCAGGCAGGAAGATGCACACGAATTCCTACGCTGTGCCGTGGATGCCATGCAGAGAGCTTGTCTGCGGGGAAGCACCGAGTAAGCGCAAGCAATTTACTGTCTCAATGTTCCTGAGCCCTTGGCGCTCCCTGATGCGCTCCCATCAAGGAAGGCCAACGGCCAGGGCTTTCAGACAAAGCAAAACTCTCGGAGGAGATAACTCTCTGCCCCACCATGTGTTTCCAGCTTGGACAACCCTTTGGAAGAAGCGACCGTCATCCATCAAATCTTCGGGGGCCTTCTGAGATCCAGAGGTACCTGTCCACAACGGTCACTAAACTGGGAATTGTGTGGGCCCTTCTGTCTGCCCGTGATAAAGCGCTGAGCGTGTGCCTGGCGTAGCAGCTACGAAGAGCACAAACCGGCACCGTCGGTCGACTTGGCCCATCGCTGAGCATTTCCATTTGCCTTCCAGTCACGTGCGGCAGCTGCGGAGCGGTTTCCGACTCCTACGAGGCCTTCCTGGATGTGCTGTTGGATATCCAAGTAAGAGGGCTTGTCGTGGTGCCTCAAGCCGTCCCAAGGCCCCTGCAGCAGCAACACAGTTGCCTTAACAACGCACCATGGGAGCCCAAGAGAGCTGGGTGGAGGGTGGGATGTGGCTGGGAGGGTGTCCTGCTGGGGAGGCCATGGTGGTGGTCTCCCTGTGGGGGCTGGTTTTTAGCTGGACGAGCTGATCCTCCCTGCCCCCTCGCCTTTGTGTTCCTCCTGGTTCCCTTCGCCCCCTCAGCACCCGTCTGGCTCCCAGGCCAGCGGGTTGGGTTGTTTTTGTCTGGCGGAGCCTGCACGCCGTCAGGAGCTGAACTGAGCGGTGGCCTAGAGATGCAGCCCTTGGCAGCCCCGGGAAGGCCTGGGAGCTGCGGGCAGTGCTCAGCAGGACGCCCTCCTGCTGCCTCTTGCTGGCCACGGTGCCCACGTGCCCGGTGGGTCTCCTCAGCGTCAGCTCCCTGGGTCTTCTTGTCCCCTCCCAGCCGGTGTCGGGGCGAGGGGTTTCCCTACACTCAGCTCTCCCTTCTCACTCTCCAGGCAGCCTCGTCTGTCACCACAGCTCTGCAGGACTTTGTGCGACCCGAGTGCCTGACTGACTTCAGGTGTAGCAAGTAAGACAATTGCTAGCGACCTGTTCACGCCTGATCCCCCGTGAAGGTGCTGTGTGCCACCTCGCGTTGCACGTTAAGATGCACGTTGATGAGACACGGCTGTTTGGTGTGACTGTGCCCGTGTCACACGGAGGATTGGTCAAGCAGCGTGAGGCCGTGCGAGCCCTGGAGGCTTGGCAGGCCTGTGGGGGCGCATTTCAGCTCTTGGCTCTGTGCTTGGTTTCCAGGTGTGACGAGCCGGGTGCCACCTCCAAGGGGTTCACAATCCAGCAGGCGCCCAGGGTTCTCACGCTGGGCCTGAAGAGGTTTGAGTATCTCACCGGCAGGAAGCTCAGCCAGGTGCGTATGCGGTTGGAGAGCCGCTCGCTCTGCCGAGAGCAGGTTTCCCCGAGCGGCACGCTCTTCCCCACGCTGGTCCTGCCGAGTTGCCCGTTCTCCCTTCTGGGGAGGGGAGGGTTCCTGGGGGAGGCCAAGCATGTGCTCTGCTCCGGCAGAGCTGCTCTGGCCGACATCAGTTTCCTGCCCCCGAACCGCTTCGTGTGGCCTTAGGGACAGCCAAGTGGTCGTGAGCCCCACGATGTGTTTCTACACCTCCTGCCTTTAGTCTGGGACAGCTACGGCATGGAGCGTGTCAGGATGATTTGTGAGCCCTCTTGGTCTCTCCATAGGTTGTGAAATATCCTGAACACTTGGATCTTCGCCCCTACACCTCTCAGACAGACGGAGAACCGCTCCGCTATGCCTTGTACGCCGTCCTGGTGCACCGCGGTGACAGCTCCTGGGCAGGGCACTATTTCTGCTACACAAAGGTGAGGAGCTGCGTTCTTCCTAACGAGGGAAAGACGTGTATTGGGGCAGACAAGTTTTCACGGCAGTCTTCCCAGCAGCCAAGGTTTTGGGGCAGAATCTCAGAATCTAAGGGTCTGGACTGGATGTTTTCAGTGTACTCTTGGTTCTGTGGTTTTCTGCCTGTGTTTTCCGGGGAAAGCACACGGTTCATCTCCAGCTGTCGCTGCTTTTTTGTTCACAGGCCAGCAACGGACTCTGGTACAAGATGGACGATGCGTCTGTGAAACCCTGTGGCCTCGACACGGTTCTCAGGCAGCAAGCCTATTTGCTCTTCTACGTCAGGTAATGAGCAGCATTACAAGGTCTTCACAACACGTTTCCCTTTCATGCTTTTGCTATTTTTCTTCTCCTCCTCCGGAGCATTTCTGTCCTGGGAGACAATTCCTACGGGCGTCTTTCGGTGCTGTCACATCTAAACTCCCCCCCATCAGCCCTGCTCTTCCCTCGCTGGGCTTCAGGCTGCTGCCCTGCTGTGAACCGCTCCTTGTCTGCTGGTGTGGGGAAGAGGACTTGCAGGGGGCCTGGAGGAAAGATGGGGAGGGACCCTTTATCAGCCGATGTGGTGAAAGGACAAGGGGCAATGGTTTGCAGCTGGAAGAGAGCAGATCAGGGTTAGATGGGAGGGAGAAGCCATTTGTGGTGTGGCTGGTGAGGCTCTGGCACAGGCTGCCCCCTCCCTGGAAGCGTTCAGGGCTTTGAGCAACCCGGTCTAGTGGGAGGTGTCCCTGCCCACACCAGGGGCTGGGAACTCGATCTTGAATGTCCCTCCCAACCCAAACCATTCTACATGATCCCACGAGTCTGTGAAACGGAGGCCACGGGGAGGATGAGGCTGAGGTCTTGCTCCGACAGCAGCAGACCCGGGAGGAGAACTGCAAGTGAATTTCCCATGTGTAGCCTTGGTTGCTTCTCCCAGTCGTAGGAACCGCTCCCCCAGTATGACGGAAGCCCAGAGTCGGCTAAACAGAGATGGCTCTTTTTTTTTCTCCAGGTGCTCTGATGGGAACGCTGAAGAAAGGGCTTCGTCCTGCCCAGCACCATCCCCGGCCCGTTCCTTCCTCGGCCCGGGGACTGCTGGCAGCACGGCGGCGGGTGCTGTGGCAGCGGAGCTCAGCCCTTCCTCCGGCTGCCAGAGGAGCGGTGCCAGGGAGAGGGCCCGCAGCCGGTCGCCGCAGGGGGGGCAGTGATCTCCGCAGCTGCTCCGCGGGCGCCACGGGCCATGAAGACTTGGCAGGGAGCAGGAGCAGCAGGAGGAGGAGGACTGGTCCTCCAAATCGTGACCGGGCCCTGAGGAGTGACGTGGCTCCAGAGCTCTCCAATGGCAGCTCCCGGCTTGCTCCTGCACGCAGGGCTGCTCGGGAGCGATCCCTGCCGAGGGAGAGGAGCAGGTCCCCACTGCGGGGCTTGGAGCTTGTGGAGCGCAAGGACCACCACGGCTCAGAGAGGAGGAGGATGCGGAGAACAAGTCCTCCACCATATCATGGAGCCCCCGGGGATAACGCAACTCCCAGGCCCTCCAACATCAGGCCGCAGTGGGCTCCTGCACCCAGGGCTGCTCCAGAGCGAACCCTGCCCAGGCAGAGGAGCAGGTCCCCGCTGCGGGGCTTCAACCTTGTGGAGCACAAGGACCACCATGGCTCAGCAAGGAGGAGGATGTGGAGAACAAGTCCTCCACATTCTGACCAAGCCCCCAGGGACAACGCAGCTCCCAGGCCCTCCAACATCAGGTGG
Organism: Trogon surrucura; assembly: GCA_020746105.1. Lineage (NCBI taxonomy): Eukaryota > Metazoa > Chordata > Aves > Trogoniformes > Trogonidae > Trogon > Trogon surrucura. The sequence continues at coordinate 168,137 of JAJGST010000005.1, read as the reverse complement.
CAGCGGGATCCCGCACCCAGGGCTGCTCGGGAGCGATCCCTGCCGAGGCAGAGGAGCAGGTCCCCGGGGCAGTGCTAAGATACCCGCAGCCGGTTCGTGGGATAAGGAAGAGCTGAGAGAGACTTCCAGAGACTGGGACAGCCCTGCTAGCTCGCCCGCCTGCCCAAAGGTGCCTGGAGGAAGAGCTTTAATCCCTTTCAAGATTTTGGATCACTCAAAATCAGTGCTCAACAGCCAGAGTAGCCAAAGCCAGAATTAAAACCACTTGTTGGCCTTGCACGTGTGATTTCCGGGCTCTTTTCCCCTCTGTAGGTGTTGAGGTAATTGGTGGAAATACCCGGAGTGGGAGATTTACGTGAGGGGATTCTGAAAGCAGTGTGCCTGCGTGCGCCCCTCTTGCAGCCTTTTCTTTTTCAACACGGCGTTCGAGTCCCTGGAGGGGAAATTGTCTCTCTCGGGAGCACAGCAGGGAAACCTGCTCTCTCGGGAGCACAGCCAGTCGTGCGAGCACGTAGCAGCGCTGCTCCAGCCCCTGGGTCAGCTTTGTGGCCTCCTCTGGACTCCTTCCAACAGATCCATGTCCCTCATATGGTGGGGACACCAGAACTGGACGCAGCATTCGAGGTGGGATCTCACAAGAGCAAAGGGGGACAATCCCCTCTCGTGCCCTGGCCACCCTCCTCTGCATGCAGCCCAGGACAGGGTTGGCCTCTGGGCTGCAGGAGCGCCCTGCGGGCTCGGGCTGAGCTTCTCCTCTGTCAACACAGACATTCAGTAAGATTTTGGGCTCAGAAACACACGTCTGAGGGGCCTTTTGGACCTTCAAAATGCCAATTTAGGGAGCTCTCAGGGCATTCCTGTGTGACCTGCTCTGGGTGATCCTGCTTTGGCAGGGGCTTTGGACTAGATGATTTTTCGAGTCACCTTCCAACCGTGAACATTCTGTGATCCTGTGATTCTGTGACCCAACAGTGACCCCCGGCCATGGCAGGGATGGCAGCAGCTCCCGCCCCTCCTGGTGCTCCTGCCCTCCAGGTGGGGGCTGGGGCCAGGGGCCGGGGGCAGCCCCTGCACCCCCTGGGGTTTTCCAGTGTCTCTTGGGAGAGTCCTGGGGTGGCTCAGACTCTCTCTGGTGTTCTCTTCTCCAGCCCCTCTTGGTTGTTTCTTGGGGTGCCTGTGCCCCACTCTGGGATGCTCCAGGCCCTCCTCGGGGTGTCTGGGGGCACCCCAGTGTCTTGTTGTGGCCCCCAACACCGGGGAACGGCCAGCGGGAGCAGAGCCAGCGGCAGGAGCTCCAGCTGTGTCTGTGGCTCCGAGGGTCGGACCTGCTGTCCCCACCACTCCCTCGGAGCTGCCCAGGGGGAGCTGGTTGCGGCCTCCAGTTCCACCCTCACAGAAGTCAGGCTCAGTCGCACCAGGAGAGGTTGAGTTTGGGTGTCAGGAAATTGCTCTTGGCCAAGGAGTGGTGAGGCCTTGGAACAGGCTGCCCAGGGCAGGGGTGGAGGCACCAGCCCTGGAGGTGCTCAAAAGCCCCCCGGGCCCCTCCCGGCCCCAGCCCGGGCCCGACCCCTCCGGGAGCCCCGTCCCCGCACGGCCGGAAGTGGGTGAGAACCACAAGGGAGGCCGGCCGGAAGTGGCCCCGCGGCCTGCTGGGAGATGTAGTCTTGTCCCGCCCGGGCCTGCCCCGGGCCTGCCCTGAAAACCGGCAGATTTTAGCCCAAAAATGCTGGTTCGAGACCCTCGGGGGGACAATTGGCAGGGCCCGAGCACGGCGGGGACACACCCAGACCCCCCGAGCTGGGACCTTCCCTCCAGACCCCCCAAACTGGGACCTTCCCTCCAGTTCATCCCCAAACTGGGACCTTCCCTCCAGTTCATCCCCAAACTGGGACCTTCCCTCCAGTTCCCCCAAACTGGGACCTTCCCCTCCCTTTCAGCCTTTTAGAAGAGGCTGAGCTGGAAAATTACTCAAGGGGGTTGGTCACCAGATGGTCCTTGTTCGTTGCCCTTGTCACTCGTGTCCTTGTCAATTTGTCTTTGTTTTCTGTTCTTTTGCAACGGTGCTGAACAAGCTCATCCCAACGGCCGTGGGAGGTTGCTTCCCACTCGATGCTCCTTCCCCTGTCAGTGCTGACCCCAGAGAGGAGCCCAAAGTGAACGTTCCTCTCTCTTATTTCTGGGTCTTCTGCTGCACACAGAAACTCCCCTCTGTGAGGTTCTTCCAGGAAGAACAGCCACAGCAATTAAGGTTTAAGACTTGTGCAAAGCCTGGGGTCGTGCTCCACTCCCACGTTACAAGCCTGAGCTGTGCCAGGACTCAGGGGACTGGAACAATGTTTTCCAAAAGAGTTGGCTTCAAACAGTCTGACTTCAAAGGATCTGCACATTTCTCTTCTAACAGTGTGTCATGCTCTGACAGATCCCACAGACAAGTGTATTGAGAAATACTGGAAAACAAGAGCTGTGAGAAGCGTCCCTTCATCATGTGCAGATAGGAGGTTGTTTCAACTATGATCTCGGATCACGTGGGCTTTGTGCTCAATATTGTGTTTCTCCACTGTCAGAAATGACTATTTCTAGGTACAGCTACAGTCTGAAGTGGTTAAACTGAAACAGTTTCCTGCTCTCGAAACAGCAGCATCACAGCTTAGTGCATCGTATTAACAAACACATCGACAGCACACAAACATTCTTTTTCTCCCTTTGAATACTTTAGGTGTGTCACAGTAAATCATATTAACAAACATATTAACAGTCGTCTGACAAACACAGAGAAAAACATATTAAACAAAACCAACAACATTAACATAAACTTTATTAACGACATTAATAACAGCAACTTCATTAACAACATTAACTTTATTCACTACATTAACGTTATTAACTACATTATCAACATTAACTACATTAACATCATTAACTGCATTTACTTTATTAACTACACTAACAACAATAACTACATTAATAACATTAACTTTATTAACAACATTAACTTCATTAACATCAACTTTATCAACTACAGAAAGTTAATATTAATGTAATTCATAAAGTTAATTAACTACATTAACAACATTAACTACATTAATAACATTAAATTTATTAACTACATTAGCAACATTGACTACACTGAAACTACACATTAAGAACATATAAAGAACATACAAAGAACATATAAAGAACATATTAGCAACGTATTAACAACATATTAACAACATATTAACATTTACCAACGTGTTAACTACATTAAATACATTAACCTTATTAACAACATTAACCTTATTAAATACATTAACAACAGTAACTACACATTAAGAACATTAAGAACATTAAGAACACATTAAGAACATATCAACATTTCCCATCATTTACCTACACATGAACTACACATCAGCGACACATCAACAACACCTGAACCTTCACCAACACAGTCACTACACATTAACTGGACATTAACAAACACAGGAACAGTCGTCCAAGCCAAGGGTGGTGACGAACAGGCTGTGCCCAAAGCAATAACCCAGAAACAGCTCTGAGCCTCCACGTCCTCCAGCTCTGCTCAGCTCTGCCCCGCTGGGGCTTCAACGCTGGGTTCTAGCGCAACACCGGCCCTCGGCTTTGGGCAAGACGGCCGAGGGCGATGGCGAAGCCGTGTGTCGGTGCCTCGGTGCTCGCTGGGCTGGAGGAGCCAGAGGTTGGAGCTGAAGCTCTGGCTGCAGCTGCAGAGGCCCAGCAGGTCGCAGCGGCTCAGCAGGAGGAGGGATCGGCACCTGCAACGACAGAGGCAGAAAGCTCTGACCAAGCCCTGGGGACAGGAGGAGGCAGGATTTTGTTCGCCCTCCTCTGGGGAGCACCGCTGGCCGGGAATTCTTGACGGCCCAGAAGGGAGAGAGACTGCTGGCCTTGGCTACGGGCTGGCTCTGGCGCCTCGTCCCCACGGGCGCTGCCCCTGGAGGGCTGTGCGTGTGCGGAGAAGCCCTGTGCCCCGGTGCCAACTGGCCAAGGTGGTGGCCCCAACAGAAAGTGGGCGGAGCCTGGGGGCCCCTGCCCCGGGGGTTCTATCCCCGATGGCCGCCCCTGGGGAGCCCCGAGCAGGGCAGAGCCCAGGGGAAGGAGCCCCTCTCTGCACCTGCTGGCACTGCCCCTCGCCTCCGGCTTCCTCGCTGGCCCCTAGCCTCCAACTTGGGGCCCCCGGTCAGCACCCCCTGGGCCCCGCCGCTCCTCCAGCGCCTGCGCTGCTCCTCAGCCCCTCTGGCGCTTGCTCTCTGCCAGCACTGGGGCACGTCCCTCTGCAGAGCACCAGGGACCGTGCTGGGCTGGAGGGCACCGTTCAAGGCCACCTCCGAAATCCACGGGCCCTGACGGGATGCGCCCGCGGGTGCTGAGGGAGCTGGCAGAAGCCGTTGCGAGGCCACGCTCCATCATCTCGGGTGGGTCGTGGGCAGCAGGAGAGGGGCCGGAGGGCGGCAGGAAAGCAAATGTCACTGCAGTCTTGAGAAAGGGCAGGAAGAAGGACCCGGGGAACCACAGACCGCCCGGTCTCACCTCCATCCCTGGAGAGGTGACGGAACAACTGATCCTGGGCGCTGTCTCTGGGCACATCAGGAGGAGGCAGTCGATGAGGCCTTTTACCGGCAGCTCACAGCAGCCTCTCGATCCCAGGCCCTGGCTCTCCTGGGGGATTTCAACTACCCACATGTTTGCTGGAAGTCCCCCACAGCAGCCATCCTCAGTCCAGGAGGCTCCTCCAGTGCATCGATGAGAACTTTTTGATGCAAATGGCAGATGAGCCGACCAGGAGAGGAGCTGCTGGACCTTGTCCTCACCAGCAAGGAAGGTCTGGTTGAAGCAGTGAAGGCTGAGGGCAATCTTGGCTGCAGCGACCATGAGATGGTGGAGTTCAGGATCCTGTGCAGTAGGAACAGAACACCAAGCAGGATCGCAGCTCTGGGCTTCAGAAGGGCCAACTTTGGCCTCTTCAAGAAACTGTGAGGGGAAACCCCTTGGGACAGGGAGCTGGAAGGTAAAGGGGCCCAAGAGTGTTGGTGGGTGTCGCGGGTTAGGGCTGGGCCGGCCAACAAACGCAGACAGACGCTCTCTAACCCCCTCTTCCCCCCCCAAACAGGAAGAGAAAAGGGAATGAGGCAGAGAGACTTATGGGTTAGAGAAGAAAAAACTAGAACAGCTTTAATGAAAATGGAAATATGGAAATAATGGTGAAAAGATAAAATTAAAGAACTACATACAACTATGGATAGTAGCCTGATATCAAACCCAACTCCCTCCCCCGATATCAATCCCCACTGGGGCTGCCGAGCAGGAGGCACTGGGGAAGCCCCAGGCTCAGCGGCGGCGGGAGCTGGATGCAGGGAGCTGGATTCGGGAACTCAGGATCCGGATCAAAATCAGGAGGTCAGATGGAGTCCTCTCTGGACACCGGCCATTGCAGAAAAGGGGCGAAAGAGGCGAATAAAAGGCCGAAACTCTCGTGATCACTCAACTTAAACTAAATATGACGTATATTGGATGGAATACTCTCGTTGGTCACCTGTCCTGTCTGTTGCCCCCCGAAGGTGCAACCTTTTACTTCCTTGTGCCCCCTCTTACTACCCAGCACCCTCAGTGTGGCACACAGGAACCAGCTGTGGCCTTGGGCACTACAGGAATAAGTATAAGCAAGAGCCTTTCTGCATCCCAGTCCCAGGGAGTGACCGTAAACATCAGGTGTTATCACTGCCAGTAGCACACACTGTCTGCAAAAACACGCTGCTGACTTGGGAACGTGCAGCCTTTCAGAAGACACTAAACTGAAAAGTAAAAATCACTAAACAGGACTGGGTTTTTAGCTAAACCCAGGACATTCCACCCCTTATTCCATACCATTTACCTCATACTGATCACGAGCTAATGATCTACTTATAGGAAAAGTTCAGTAAGCTCATAAAGTTCAGAATCGTGGGTTCCATCCATCATAGCAGTCTCTCAGGACAGGAAAGTTCATGTGAGATTCGTTACAGTTTGTGTCCATAGGGTGTAGGTTCACTCCGAAGAAGTTACTGGATGTCACTCGATGAGGCCAGCTCAGTTGCTGGATGTCACTCGACGAGGTCAGCTCTGGTCATCACTGGTTATTATTCTGAAAACCACTTATTGAGCACTGTTAGTGTTATGTAACAACATCATACAGGATTAAATCGAGTATTCTCACCCAGAGTTAAATTTCCTTGAGGTACACATTGAACTTCACCATCTTTCATCATCACCCACCAGGAAGTTCCAGGTCAAGATCAGAGCATCCCGACACGTAGGAAGTCAAGGAAGGGAGCCAGGAGACCTGCGTGGCTAAACAGGGATCTGGTGGGTAAGCTCAAGTGCAAGAGGAGAATTTACAGATCTTGGAAGGCGGGGCTGGCCACTTGGGAAGAATATAAGGCTGTTGTCCGAGGATGTAGGGAGGCAACTAGGAAAGCAAAGGCCTCCCTAGAATTAAACCTGGCGAGAGGGCTCAAGGACAACAGGAAGAGCTTTTTCAAATACGTAGCAGATAAAACTAACACCAGAGGCAGTGTAGGCCCACTGATGAATGGGGTGGGTGCCTTGGTGACAGAAGATACAGAGAAGGCAGAGTTGCTGAATGACTTCTTTGTCTCTGTCTACTCTGCCGGAGGCTGTCCTGAGGAGCCCCGTTCCCCTGAGGCCCCAGGGGAAGTCAGGGCAGTGGAGGAGTTTGCTTTAGTCAATGAGGACTGGGTTAGGGGCCAATTAAGCAATCTGGACATCCATAAACCCATGGGTCCAGACGGGATGCATCCACGGGTGCTGAGGGAGCTGGCTGATGTCATTGCTAGACCACTCTCCATCATCTTTGCCAAGTCTTGGGAGACGGGAGAGTGCCTGAGGACTGGAGGAAAGCAAATGTCACTCCAGTCTTCAAAAAGGGCAAGAAGGAGGACCCGGGAAACTATAGACCGGTCAGCCTCACCTCCATCCCTGGGAAAGTGATGGAACGACTTATCCTTGGTGCCATCTCAAGGCATATCAAGGATAAGAGGGTCATTAGAGACAGTCAACATGGCTTCACCAAGGGGAAGTCGTGCTTGACTAACCTCATAGCCTTTTACGAGGATTTAACAAGGTGGAGAGATGATGACTGAGTGATGGATGTGGTCTACCTTGACTTCAGTAAAGCATTTGACACAGTCTCCCACAGCATCCTTGCTGCTAAGCTGAGGAAGTGTGGTCTAGACTCTCGGGTAGTGAGGTGGACTGTGAACTGGCTGAGGGGAAGAAGCCAGAGAGTCATGGTCAATGGGGTGGAGTGTGGTTGGAGGCCTGTATCCAGTGGAGTCCCTCAAGGGTCGGTACTGGGACCAGTATTATTCAATATATTCATCAATGACTTGGATGAGGGACTAGAGAGTACTGTCAGCAAGTTTGCTGATGACACCAAGCTGGGAGGAGTGGCTGACACGCCAGCAGGCTGTGCTGCCATCCAGCGAGACCTGGACAGGCTGGAGAGTTGGATGGGGAAAAATTGAATGAAATATAACAAGGGTAAGTGTAGAGTCTTGCATCTGCATAGGAACAACCCCAGGTTCAAGTATAAGCTGGGAAATGACTTATTAGAGAGTAGTGTAGGGGAAAGGGACCTGGGAGTCTTGGTGGACAGCAGGATGACCATGAGCCAGCACTGTGGCCTTGTGGCCAGGAAGGCCAATGGCATCCTGGGGTGTATTAGAAAGGGGGTGGTTAGTAGGTCGAGAGAGGTTCTCCTTCCCCTCTACTCTGCCCTGGTGAGACCCCATCTGGAATACTGTGTCCAGTTCTGGGCCCCTCAGTTCAAGAAAGACAGGGAAGTGCTGGAGAGAGTCCAGCACAGGGCAACTGGGATGATGGAGGGAGTGGATCATCTCGCTTATGAGGAAAGGCTGAGGGAGCTGGGGCTCTTTAGTTTGGAGGAGAGGAGACTGAGGGGTGACCTCATGAATGTTTACAAATATATCAAGGGTGAGTGTCACAAGGATGGAGCCAGGCTCTTCTCGGTGACAACCACTGATAGGACAAGGGGTAATGGGCTGAAACTGGAACATAAGAGGTTCCGCTTAAACTCGAGAAGAAACTTCTTCTCAGTGAGGGTGACGGAGCCCTGGAACGGGCTGCCCAGGGAGGTTGTGGAGTCTCCTTCTCTGGAGACAATCAAGACCTGCCTGGACACGTTCCTGTGTAGCATTATCTGGACGTTCCTGCTCTGGCAGGGGGATTGGAGTTGATGATCTCTCGAGGTCCCTTCCAATCCCTGAGATTATGTGATTCTGTGATTCTGTGCGGAGCGAGACGGAGGAACTGGGTGCACTGGGGGGGCACTGGGAGCACTGTGGGGAGGCAGAGGGAGGAACTGGGAACACTGGGGAGGCACTGGGAGCAGTGTCGGGATCCAGAGGGAGGAACTGGAAGAACTGGGGAGGCACTGGGAGCACAGTGGGGAGCCTGAGAGAGGACCTGGGAGCACTGGGGGGGAACTGGGAGCACTGGGGAAGCACTGGGAGCACAGTGGGGAGTCAGAGAGAGGAACTGGGAGCACTGGGGGGGCACTGGGATCACTGGGGGAAGGCAGAGGGAGGAACTGGGAGCACTGGGGAGGCACTGGGAGCATCGTGGGGAGCCAGAGGGAGGAACGGGGAGGCACTGGGAGCACGGTGGGGAGCCAGAGGGAGGAACTGGGAGCACTGGGAGCACTGTGGGGAGTCAGAGAGAGGTACTGGGAGCACTGGGGATGTAGTGGGAGCACTGTGGGGAGCAGGAGAGGCAATTGGGAGCACCTCGGGGGGCACTGGGAACACTGGGGGAAGTCATAGGGAGGAACTGGGAGCACTAGGGGATTACTGGGAGCACTGCTGGGAGGCAGAGAAGGTAACTGGGAACACTGGGGAGGCACTGGGAGCACTGTGGGAAGCCAGAGAGAGGAACTGGGAGCACTGGGGAGGCACTGGGAGTACTGTGGGGAGCAGGAGAGGGGAACTGGGAGCACTGGGGAGGGACTGGGAGCACTGTGGGGAGGCAGAGGGAGGAACTGGGAACACTGGGGAGGCACTGGGAGCACTGGAGGAAGTCATAGGGAGGAACTGGGAGCACTGGGGAGGTGCTGGGATCACTGTGGGGAGCCAGACGGAGAAACTGGGAGCACTAGGGGGTCACTGGGAGCACTGTGGGGAGGCAGAGAAGGTAATTGGGAACACTGGGGAGGCACTGGGAGCACTGTTGGGAGCCAGACGGAGGAACTGGGAGCACTGGGGAGGCACTGGGAGCACTGTGGGGAGGCAGAGGGAGGAACGGGGAGCACTGGGTAGACACTGGGAGCACTGGAGGGGTACTGGGAGCACTGTGGGGAGAAAGAGGGAGGAACTGGGAGCACTGGGGAGGCACTGGAAGCACTGTGGGGATCCTTAGAGAGGAACTGGGAGCAGTGGGGAGGCACTGGGAGCACTGTGGGGAGCCAGACGGAGGAACTGGGTGCAATGGGGAGGAACTGGGAGTATGGGGGGAGCCAGAGGGAGGAACTGGGAGCACTGGGGAGGCACTGGGAGCACTGTTGGGAGCAGGATAGGGGAACTGGGAGCACTGGGGGAAGTCATAGCAAGGAACTGGGAGCACGGGGGGGCACTCGGAGTACTGTGGGGAGCCAGAGGGAGGAACTGGGAGCACTGGGGAGGCACTGGGATCAAAGAGGGAAGCAAGTGGGAGGTACTGGGAGCACTCGAGGCGTACTGGGAGCACTGTGGGGAGCCCGAGAGGGGAACTGGGGGCACCGGGGAGGCACTGGGAGCACTGTGGGGAGGCAGAGGGAGGAACTGGGAGCACTGGGGAGGCACTGGGAGCACTGTGGGGAGCCAGACGGAGGAACTGAGAGCACTGGGGAGGCACTGGGAGCACTGTGGGGAGGCAGAGGGAGGAACTGGGAGCACTGGGGAGGCACTGGGAGCACTGTGGGGAGGCAGAGGGAGGAACGGGGAGCACTGGGTAGACACTGGGAGCACTGGAGGGGTACTGGGAGCACTGTGGGTAGAAAGAGGGAGGAACTGGGAGCACTGGGGAGGCACTGGAAGCACTGTGGGGATCCTTAGAGAGGAACTGGGAGCACTGGGGAGGCACTGGGAGCACTGTTGGGAGTAGGATAGGGGAACTGGGAGCACTGGGGGAAGTCATAGCAAGGAACTGGGAGCACGGGGGGGCACTCGGAGTACTGTGGGGAGCCAGAGGGAGGAACTGGGAGCACTGGGGAGGCACTGGGATCAAAGAGGGAAGCAAGTGGGAGGTACTGGGAGCACTCGAGGCGTACTGGGAGCACTGTGGGGAGCCCGAGAGGGGAACTGGGGCACCGGGGAGGCACTGGGAGGACTCTGGAGAGCCCGAGAGGGGAACTGGGGGCACTGGGGAGGCACTGGGAGCACAGGGGGGAGGCAGAGGGAGGAACTGGGAGCACTGGGAAGGCACTGGGAGCACTGTGGGGAGTCTGAGAGAGGAACTGGGACCATTGGGAGGCACTGGGAACACTGTGGGGAGCCTGAGAGAGGAACTGGGAGCACTGGGGAAGCACTGGGAGCACTGTGGGGAGCCAGAGGGAGGAACTGGGAGCACTGGAGAGGCACTGGGAGCACAGTGGAGAACGAGAGAAAGGAACTGGGAGCACTTGAAGTCACTGGGAGCACTTTGGGGAGCCAGAGGGAGGAACTGGGAGCACTGGGTAGCCACTGGGAGCACTGGGGGAAGTCATAGGGAGGAACTGGGAGCACTGGAGAGTCAGTGGGAGCACTTTGGGGAGCGAGAGGGAGGAACTGGGAGCACTGGGGAGGCACTATGGGGGCACTGGGAGCACTGTGGGGAAGAAATGGGAGCACTGGGGAGGTGCTGGGATCACTGTTGGGAGCCAGACGGAGAAACTGGGAGCACTAGGGGGTCACTGGGAGCACTGTGGGGAGGCAGAGAAGGTAATTGGGAACACTGGGGAGGCACTGGGAGCACTGTTGGGAGCCAGACGGAGGAACTGGGAGCACTGGGGAGGCACTGGGAGCACTGTGGGGAGGCAGAGGGAGGAACGGGGAGCACTGGGTAGACACTGGGAGCACTGGAGGGGTACTGGGAGCACTGTGGGGAGAAAGAGGGAGGAACTGGGAGCACTGGGGAGGCACTGGAAGCACTGTGGGGATCCTTAGAGAGGAACTGGGAGCAGTGGGGAGGCACTGGGAGCACTGTGGGGAGCCAGACGGAGGAACTGGGTGCAATGGGGAGGAACTGGGAGTATGGGGGGAGCCAGAGGGAGGAACTGGGAGCACTGTTGGGAGCAGGATAGGGGAACTGGGAGCACTGGGGGAAGTCATAGCAAGGAACTGGGAGCACGGGGGGGCACTCGGAGTACTGTGGGGAGCCAGAGGGAGGAACTGGGAGCACTGGGGAGGCACTGGGATCAAAGAGGGAAGCAAGTGGGAGTTACTGGGAGCACTCGAGGCGTACTGGGAGCACTGTGGGGAGCCCGAGAGGGGAACTGGGGGCACCGGGGAGGCACTGGGAGCACTGTGGGGAGGCAGAGGGAGGAACTGGGAGCACTGGAGGAAGTCATAGGGAGGAACTGGGAGCACTAGGGGGTCACTGGGAGCACTGTGGGGAGGCAGAGAAGGTAATTGGGAACACTGGGGAGGCACTGGGAGCACTGTTGGGAGCCAGACGGAGGAACTGAGAGCACTGGGGAGGCACTGGGAGCACTGTGGGGAGGCAGAGGGAGGAACGGGGAGCACTGGGTAGACACTGGGAGCACTGGAGGGGTACTGGGAGCACGGTGGGGAGAAAGAGGGAGGAACTGGGAGCACTGGGGAGGCACTGGAAGCACTGTGGGGATCCTTAGAGAGGAACTGGGAGCAGTGGGGAGGCACTGGGAGCACTGTTGGGAGTAGGATAGGGGAACTGGGAGCACTGGGGGAAGTCATAGCAAGGAACTGGGAGCACGGGAGGGCACTCGGAGTACTGTGGGGAGCCAGAGGGAGGAACTGGGAGCACTGGCGGGGCACTGGGATCACTGGGGGAAGGCAGAGGGAGGAACTGGGAGCACTGGGGAGGCACTGGGAGCATCGTGGGGAGCCAGAGGGAGGAACTGGGAGCACTGGGAGCACTGTGGGGAGTCAGAGAGAGGTACTGGGAGCACTGGGGATGTAGTGGGAGCACTGTGGGGAGCCAGAGGGAGGAACTGGGAGCACTGGGGGGTACTGAGAGCACTGGGGGAAGGCAGAGGGAGGATCTGGGAGCACTGGGAAGGCACTGGGAGCACTGTGGGGAGTCAGAGTGAGGAACTGGGAGGACTGGGGAGGCACTGGGAGCACTCAGGAGGCACTGGGAGCACATGGGGATGTCATAGGGAGGAACTGGGAGCACTAGAGGGTCACTGGGAGCACTGCGGGGAGGCAGAGAAGGTAACTGGGAACACTGGGGAGGCACTGGGAACACTGTGGGGAACCAGAGACAGGAACTGGGAGCACTGGAGAGTCAGTGGGAGCACTTTGGGGAGCGAGAGGGAGGAACTGGGAGCACTGGGGAGGCACTATGGGGGCACTGGGAGCACTGTGGGGAAGAAATGGGAGCACTGGGGAGGTGCTGGGATCACTGTGGGGAGCCAGACGGAGAAACTGGGAGCACTGGGGGGGCACTGGGGGTACTGGGGGAAGTCCTAGGGAGGAACTGGGAGCACTGGGGAGGCACTGGGAGCACTGGGGAGAGCGAGAGACAGGAACTGGGAGCACTGGGGAGGCGCTGGGAGCATGGGGGGGTCAGAGGGAGGAACTGGGAGCACTGGGGAGGGACTATGGGGGCACTGGGAGCACTGTGGGGAAGAAATGGGAGCACTGGGGAGGTGCTGGGATCACTGTGGGGAGCCAGACGGAGAAACTGGGAGCACTGGGGGGGCACTGGGGGTACTGGGGGAAGTCCTAGGGAGGAACTGGGAGCACTGGGGAGGCACTGGGAGCACTGGGGAGAGCGAGAGACAGGAACTGGGAGCACTGGGGAGGCGCTGGGAGCATGGGGGGGTCAGAGGGAGGAACTGGGAGCACTGGGGAGGGACTGGGAGCACTGTGGGAAGTCATACCGAGGAACTGCGAGCACTGGGGGGCACTGGGAGCACTGTGGGGAGGCAGAGGGAGGAACTGGGAGCAGTGTGGGAAGTCAGAGAGAGGAAGTGGGAGCACTGGGGAGGCACTGGGAGCACTGGGGGGAGCACAACGGAGGAACTGGGAGCACTGGGAAGGTACTGGGAGCACTGTGGGGAGTCAGAGAGAGGAACTGGGAGCACTGGAGGGTCACTGGGAGAACTGGGGAGGCACTGCGAGCACTCTGGGGAGCCTGAGAGGGGAACTGGGGGCACTGGGGAGGCACTGGGAGCACAGGGGGGAGGCAGAGGGAGGAACTGGGAGCACTGGTGATGTAGTGGGAGCACTGTGGGGAGCAGGAGAGGCAATTGGGAGCACCTCGGGGGGCACTGGGAACACTGGGGGAAGTCATAGGGAGGAACTGGGAGCACTAGGGGATTACTGGGAGCACTGCTGGGAGGCAGAGAAGGTAACTGGGAACACTGGGGAGGCACTGGGAGCACTGTGGGAAGCCAGAGAGAGGAACTGGGAGCACTGGGGAGGCACTGGGAGCACTGGAGGAAGTCATAGGGAGGAACTGGGAGCACTAGGGGGTCACTGGGAGCACTGTGGGGAGGCAGAGAAGGTAATTGGGAACACTGGGGAGGCACTGGGAGCACTGTTGGGAGCCAGACGGAGGAACTGGGAGCACTGGGGAGGCACTGGGAGCACTGTGGGGAGGCAGAGGGAGGAACGGGGAGCACTGGGTAGACACTGGGAGCACTGGAGGGGTACTGGGAGCACTGTGGGTAGAAAGAGGGAGGAACTGGGAGCACTGGGGAGGCACTGGAAGCACTGTGGGGATCCTTAGAGAGGAACTGGGAGCAGTGGGGAGGCACTGGGAGCACTGTGGGGAGCCAGACGGAGGAACTGGGTGCAATGGGGAGGAACTGGGAGTATGGGGGGAGCCAGAGGGAGGAACTGGGAGCACTGGGGAGGCACTGGGAGCACTGTTGGGAGCAGGATAGGGGAACTGGGAGCACTGGGGGAAGTCATAGCAAGGAACTGGGAGCACGGGGGGGCACTCGGAGTACTGTGGGGAGCCAGAGGGAGGAACTGGGAGCACTGGGGAGGCACTGGGATCAAAGAGGGAAGCAAGTGGGAGGTACTGGGAGCACTCGAGGCGTACTAGGAGCACTGTGGGGAGCCCGAGAGGGGAACTGGGGGCACCGGGGAGGCACTGGGAGGACTCTGGAGAGCCCGAGAGGGGAACTGGGGGCACTGGGGAGGCACTGGGAGCACAGGGGGGAGGCAGAGGGAGGAACTGGGAGCACTGGGGAGGCACTGGGAGCACTGTGGGGAGCCAGAGGGAGGAACTGGGAGTACTGGAGAGGCACTGGGAGCACAGTGGAGAACAAGAGAAAGGAACTGGGAGCACTTGAAGGCACTGGGAGCACTGTTGGGATCCAGAGGGAGGAACTGAGAGCACTGGGGACGCACTGGGAGCACTGTGGGGATCCAGAGGGAGGAACTGGGAGCACTGCAAGGTACTGGGAGCACTGGGGAGCCACTGGGAGGACTGGGGAGAGCCAGAGACAGGAACTGGGAGCACTGGAGTGTCACTGGGAGCACTGTGGGGAGCTTGAGGGAGGAACTGGGAGCATTGGGGAGGCGCTGGGTGCACTGTGGGGATCCAGAGGGAGGAACTGGGAGCACTGGAGAGGCACTGGTATCACTGTGGGGATCCAGAGGGAGGAACTGGGAGCACTGGAGAGGCACTGGTATCACTGTGGGGAGCCAGACAGCAGAACTGGGGGCAGTGGAGGGGCACTGGGAGCACTGGGGGAACTCATAGGGACGAACTGGGAGCACTGGGGAGGCACTGGGATCACTGTGGGGAGCCAGACGGAGGAACTGGGAGCACTGGGGAGGCACTGGGAGCACTGTGGGGAGCCAGACGGAGGAACTTGGAGCACTGGGGAGGTACTGGGAGCACTGTGGGGAGCCAGAGAAAGGAACTGGGAGCAATGGGGAGATACTGGAAGCATTGCGGGGAGGCAGAGAATGGAACTGGGAACACTGGGGAAACACTGGAAGCACGGGGGAGAGCCTGAGGTAGGAACTGGGAGCATTGGAGGGGCACTGGGTGCATTGGGAGGAGGCAGAGGGAGGAACTGGGATCACTGGGGAGGCACTGGGAGTACTGTGAGGAGTCAGAGGGAGGAACTGGGAGCACTGGGGGGGAACTGGGAGCACTGTGGGGAGCCAGAGGGAGGAAGTGGAAGCACTGGGTGGGAACTGGGAGCACTGTGGGGAGCCAGAGGGAGGAACTGGGAGCACTGGGGAGGCACTGGGAGCACTGTGGGGAGCCAGAGGGAGGAACTGGGAGCACTGGGGAGGCACTGGGGGGAGCCAGGAAGCTGTACTGGGAGCACTGGGCACACCAGCAGGAAGGGCCCCGTTGCCATAGCGACGGCAGCTGCGCTGGGCAGGGCCCTGCGTGGAAGGCCCCCGCTGCCCTGGCAACCGGGCTGCCCTGCGCGGTGCCTGGTAGAAACTCCCGCATCCCCGGTGGGCGAGTAAAGGCATAAAACCACAGAACCATCGAACCCCCGAGTCAGAGAATGTCGGGGGCTGGAAGGCGCCTCCGGAGCTCACCCAGTCCCGCCCCTGCCCGAGCAGGGTCACCTACAGCAGAGCGCACAGGGACGCGTCCCGGCGGGCTGGAAAGTCTCCCGAGCAGGAGCCTCCGCACCCTCCCTGGGCAGCCTGGGCCAGGGCTCCGGCACCCGCCCAGCCAAGCTTTACCCCCTCCTCTGGAGGTGGCACTGCCCGTGTTCCAGCTGATCCCCGTTCCTCCTTGTCCTGTCACTGGGCACCCCCAAAAAGAGACCGGCCCCTTCCTCCTGACACCCACCCCTCCGATATTTCTGCACAGTCCTCAGACCCCCTCTCCCTCCCCTCTCTCTCCCCTCTCCCGCTGCCCTTGGGGCCAGGCTCTGTGGGCAGAGGGGATGTCCTGGCAGCAGAGCCGGGCACCGCGTGTGTGCCCCACGGGGAGGCGCGGCAAGAGAAGCCGCTGCCGCGGGTGCCAGCTCGGGGCAGGCTGCCCTGTCCCTGGGGCAGCAGGAGCTGCGCCACCAGCCCCGGGGCCAGTTCCCTCGGCCCGTCCCGGGCAGCGAGTGCGGCAGCGGGGGCTGCAGACAGCCTGGGCTGGGGATTCTCCGGCCGCAGGGACATTCTCAGCGGCCTCCGCTTCCCGCCGTGGCACCAGTCCCAGCACGGCTGCTCTGCTGCGCCGAGCCGGGCTGAAGGCAGGGATGCGGCAAGGTTGCGGGATGCTGGGGCTGGGAAATGTCCCGGAGAGGGATTTCACACGAGTGAAGAGCTCCCGTCGGTGAGTGTGCAGAGGGATGGCTCAGGGCAGGGCCCTTGCCCAGCCGCCAGGCCTCCTGAGAGACACGGCCGGGGCCAGACGAGCTGGCAGGGGAAACAGCATCCAGTGGGAAGCAATCTCTCAGGGCCGCTAGGATGGGAGAAGCTGCCTCCCAGAGTCATTACGATGTCATCAGTCAGAGGCCTACAGGGTGAGGCTGTTCAGTACCTGTTGTAAAAGAACGTAAACCAAAGACAAATTGACAAGGACACTAGTGATAAGGGCAACTAACAAGGACCATCTGGTGACGAAGCCCCTTGTGTAATTTGATGACAAAACTTCTTGCGAAAAAGTGCTGAGAACAACTAGTTTTGGAACGAAGGTTAAAAGTTCATCGTGAGGAAGACATACGGCCTTCATCCCTGAAGACCCCTGCCCAAGACCACCCGGAGGCAGCGCGCAAGCGTCAGGAGGAGGAGTCGCTGACCCCCGGAACCGATGCCTTTTTCGGGACATCTCCTGAATATGTAACTTTCACTGCATATAACCAAGGTAGCTCCATGGTTCAGGCGTGTATGCTTTCAGAGAAAAATATTCCCCCGTGCACCCAGCACTGATTGCAACGTACCTACTTTATAACCTTGTGGGTTATCGAGTCTTTATTCCGCGTGTCAGTGTGGAGTCGTCCGTCCCCGCATGGAACCCCGATCAAACACCACCCACAAGGAGGGAGCTCTGGGGAAGGAGCTGCCAATCCCCGGGCAGAAGACAAGCCTCGGAGCCCAGCCCCGCGAGCAAGGGAGAGGAGGAAGCCAACAAAGGAGCAGTGAATGTCCCCGTGCAGAGACTAGACGTACCACTTTATTTTGGAGGGGGACAGGGCTGACACTGCGAAGAGGACAGGGATGGGGCAGGTGAGAACCGCTGGCTCCTGCCCCGGTGGTGGCGAGGAGGGCAGAGGAAGGGGAAGGAGCTCCAGAGCTGGCCCGGCTCTGGCTCTGCCTGTGCCCGGCCGCTGGGAAGCGTCGCTGCGGGCTCCTGGCGCAGAGGCATTTGAGGAACCCTCGTATTCTGAGCTTCAAACACTTTTGGTGCTCCATATTGTGCCCTTCTTCTAGCTCTAGAAGGGGACGTTTCCCCTTTCCTGTTTCCCTCTCCTAGGGGGGCAGTAGGGGGAGTTTCTCCTTGATCTCCCTGATCTGGCAGTTGGGCGTATAAAGATCTTTTGTCCCCTGGGGGAACTGGAGGAGCTCGGGGGTAAGGAGGGGGAAGGTATTGGAACACATCCTCCGCATCTCCGTTATCCCCTCCTTCTCTCTCCCTAGACTCCGGCCCTCCTTTAATCTCTCTCTCTAGCTACATAGAATCATAGAATCATAGAATCATAGAACCATAGAACAGTTCAGGTTGGAAAAGACCCTTGGGATCATCAAGTCCAACCATTAACCCTACACTACAACCATTAACCCTACACTACAAGTTCACCCCTAAACCGTGTCACCCAACACCACATCTCAGTGACACTTAAACACATCCAGGGATGGCGACTCAACCCCCTCCCTGGGCAGTCTGTTCCAGTGTCTGACCACTCTTTCCGTGAAGAATTTCTTCCTAATGTCCAGTCTAAACTTGCCCTGTTGCAACTTGAACCCAAGAGGGTATCAAGAGGAAGGTGCCAGTGTTCCCTATATACACGCCGGCAATATCTTTCTTTAAATCCGACACCGAGAAGGGCTCCTTTGCCCAGACAGGTTCGTCTGGTCTCACCGCCTGTCTGAGAAGGGCTTGTATGTTCTGAGCATCCC
The DNA here is from genome assembly GCA_020746105.1 of Trogon surrucura. NCBI lineage: Eukaryota > Metazoa > Chordata > Aves > Trogoniformes > Trogonidae > Trogon > Trogon surrucura. The sequence continues at coordinate 149,850 of JAJGST010000005.1, read as the reverse complement.
TCCGCCACACAGAACCACAGAGTCACAGAACTGTGGAGGCTGGAAGAGCGCTCTGAGATCACCAACGGTGGCAGCCTGCGCTGCGACCAGGCGCGCTCACGGCCCCGGGCGGGTTTGGATTCCTCCGGCTGGTGCGGCTGGGGCAGAGGCGGGAGCCCCGCGGGGCCGAGCAGCCCCCGGCCAGCAGCACTGCGTGGGGCAGCCCCGGGGCTGCGACTGCGGGAGCTGACCAGGCACTGGCGGCTCGAGGTGACACGGCCCCGTGTCACAAAGGGGCAGCGATGCGGCGCCTCCCTGGCGCTTGTGACCTCACCGGGCCGGGGCTTGATGTCCTGAGCAGCGGCCAGCGGGAGTCAGTTGGGCCGAGCCTTCCTTCGGGAGAACTCGGCTCTTCCTGCGCTCGGTGCGTGGTGCTGGTTTGCAGCCAGTTTTCGGTGTTTTGCAGCCGGTTTTCGGTTACGGCTCGCTTGTCCTCCACTTCGTCCTCTCTCAGAGGTAAGGAGGGCTCGGCTTTTGGGACAGGTGGTGGAGAAGGTAGACACAGGACAGACGCATGGGCTGGTCTCCACCTGCCGAGCTGCAGGCCGAGCCAGATACGGGCTACGCGTAGAGTTCCTCTTTGCTCATTCTCATTTCTTTGCCGTGCCCTGCGAGAGGTGGGCAGGGGGGTGGCCGTCTGAGGCGCTGGGCTCAGCCCAGAGAGACCAGAAACCCACCGCGACTGACACGGGAGGAAGGGAGCCGGCAAAGGAGCACGGCCAAGGAGCTGTGAGGGAGCGGCTGATGGCCGGTCCCTCCTGCACACAGGGCAGGCGAGCGTGGGCTGGAGAGCCGGAGGGCTCTGCTGCTAACGCGGGCAGCAGCTCAGCAGCGGCTCCTCTTCAGAGAAGGTGGCCCGTGCTGAGTTTCCAACAGGGCCTTTGCAGCTGCTGTGAGCTGGGGCCCTGTGGCAGGGATGAGCGGTCACCGAGCCGGCAGCTCTGCAGCAGTCAAAAGCCCCGCGCAAAGGGTTTTGGTGGTGGGCACTGCTGTGTTTTGTGGGTTGCCTTTCAGGTTTCCTGTAATCATTTTGTTGAGCTCCAGTTATTTCTCTGCAATAGGGTGACGGGATCGGCGCCGATCTCGTCTTTCTGGAGCGCGTCGCGACATCCTTTGTCATCGCGAGGACTCCCCTCTGCTGCCGAGAGGAGCGATGGCCGTCCTGGTGAACAGCTCCTGTGAGTACGGGCTTCGCCCGCAGGCTGGGACTTGGGGAACCCCCAGGGGCCACGGCCGGGGCTGGTGCTCCAGCCCTGAGCGCTGATGTGCTGGCAGCCCAGAGGGAATTCTGGGGCGATGCCCGGGAGCAGCCAGGCTCTCCCAGGTGCTGGCGATTCCACAGAGGAAAACGCGTTTTGTCGCTCCTCTGCCACTACGGCCAAGGCTTTGAAAGGCGATGTTGCTCGTAGGAAGGTCCGACATCGGTAGGGCTACCTTCTGTGCCAGGCACTTGCTTGTTTTCCTCAAGTCACAGTCAGGAAAAGACCTGACAATCCAATTCAAGGCTCTGGAGGGAAAGGAAGTTAGCCCGAGGCACAGACATCAGCATGTGGGTTTGTGGGACTTTGGGCCAAGTAAGCAGGGGAACAGACTGTTTCCCCAAGCTCGCTCCTCACCAGTCCATCCCAGTGGCAGCGCTGGGCTTCCCCCGATGTTTCTGCCTTGGAGCTCAGAGCTGCTCGTCCTGGCTGCTCCTGCACAGAACTCGACTTTCCAATAGTGTCTCATCTCTTTTCACAGGTCGTTTCCCCGCAGTCAGTGCCGAGGGAACGGCTGGGCCGGAAAGGATCCTCTCTCCCCCCGAGAAGATCTGCCTGGAGTGGTGGCAGAGCCAGGCAGCTGGAGCAGGGCTCTACAACCCCGCCAACACGTGTTTCCTGAACTCTGTGCTCCAGTGCCTGACGTACACCCCGCCTCTCGCCAGCTACCTGCTCTCCGGGGAGCACAGCCGGTCGTGTGAGTGCTTGTGTGCACCTCTCTTGCAGATCTGTTGGGCGCTGCCCGAGGATTCCCAGAGTCTGGAGCTGGGTTGAGGAGAAAAGCTGCCCTTCTCGGTCAGCCGCTGAGCGGGTGTTGTGGGACCACCGCAGCCCAGAAGCCGCTCGTCATATCTGGGGGTGCTCATCTTCAGAAAGGCCCCTCGTTCTGTCCCCGGGCCTCAGCCACCATTCCTGAGACTTGAAACGCTTTGTTTATCACACAGAAAACTTGTGTCAGTTCCGCATCCCTCTGAAGAAAGGTTTCTATGCCCTGAGATGTCCGGGGCTTGTGGGGACATTGGCAGCTCAGGAGGAGAGGGCTGGAGACTGTCCTTAGAACGTCCAAATCTCCGTTAGGTTTCCCATCGCTGAGGATATTTTGCTGACCTGAGAATCTTCCCTCCCTCCCTGTTCAGGTGCCGAGCGAGACATCTGCATGCTGTGCGTGATGGAAGCGCACGTCAGCACGGCCCTGCGTTGCTCTGCCTGCGTCCTCCTGCCTCTGGCTGTCATCCATGCCCTGCCACGTACGTCATTTCAGGTGCTTTTACGTGTTTCCTCCTGTCCTTGCAGGAGAGAACCACTGACTTCTCTTTCCTTAGGAATAGGACATTTCCAGCTGGGCAGGCAGGAAGATGCACACGAATTCCTACGCTGTGCCATGGATGCCATGCAGAGAGCTTGTCTGCGGGGAAGCACCGAGTAAGCGCAAGCAATTTACTGTCTCAATGTTCCTGAGCCCTTGGCGCTCCCTGATGCGCTCCCATCAAGGAAGGCCAATGGCCAGGGCTTTCAGACAAAGCAAAACTCTCGGAGGAGATAACTCTCTGCCCCACCATGTGTTTCCAGCTTGGACAACCCTTTGGAAGAAGCGACCGTCATCCATCAAATCTTCGGGGGCCTTCTGAGATCCAGAGGTACCTGTCCACAACGGTCACTAAACTGGGAATTGTGTGGGCCCTTCTGTCTGCCCGTGATAAAGCGCTGAGCGTGTGCCTGGCGTAGCAGCTACGAAGAGCACAAACCGGCACAGTCGGTCGACTTGGCCCATCGCTGAGCATTTCCATTTGCCTTCCAGTCACGTGCGGCAGCTGCGGAGCGGTTTCCGACTCCTACGAGGCCTTCCTGGACGTGCTGTTGGATATCCAAGTAAGAGGGCTTGTCGTGGTGCCTCAAGCCGTCCCAAGGCCCCTGCAGCAGCAACACAGTTGCCTTAACAACGCACCATGGGAGCCCAAGAGAGCTGGATGGAGGGTGGGATGTGGCTGGGAGGGTGTCCTGCTGGGGAGGCCATGGTGGTGGTCTCCCTGTGGGGGCTGGTTTTTAGCTGGACGAGCTGATCCTCCCTGCCCCCTCGCCTTTGTGTTCCTCCTGGTTCCCTTCGCCCCCTCAGCACCCGTCTGGCTCCCAGGCCAGCGGGTTGGGTTGTTTTTGTCTGGCGGAGCCTGCACGCCGTCAGGAGCTGAACTGAGCGGTGGCCTAGAGATGCAGCCCTTGGCAGCCCCGGGAAGGCCTGGGAGCTGCGGGCAGTGCTCAGCAGGACGCCCTCCTGCTGCCTCTTGCTGGCCACGGTGCCCACGTGCCCGGTGGGTCTCCTCAGCGTCAGCTCCCTGGATCTTCTTGTCCCCTCCCAGCCAGTGTCGGGGCGAGGGGTTTCCCTACACTCAGCTCTCCCTTCTCACTCTCCAGGCAGCCTCGTCTGTCACCGCAGCTCTGCAGGACTTTGTGCGACCCGAGTGCCTGACTGACTTCAGGTGTAGCAAGTAAGACAATTGCTAGCGACCTGTTCACGCCAGATCCCGCGTGAAGGTGCTGCGTGCCACCTCGCGTTGCACGTTAAGATGCACATTGATGAGACACGGCTGTTTGGTGTGACTGTGCCCGTGTCACACGGAGGATTGGTCAAGCAGCGTGAGGCCGTGCGAGCCCTGGAGGCTTGGCAGGCCTGTGGGGGCGCGTTTCAGCTCTTGGCTCTGTGCTTGGTTTCCAGGTGTGGCGAGCTGGGTGCCACCTCCAAGGGGTTCACAATCCAGCAGGCGCCCAGGGTTCTCACGCTGGGCCTGAAGAGGTTTGAGTATCTCACCGGCAGGAAGCTCAGCCAGGTGCGTATGCGGTTGGAGAGCCGCTCGCTCTGCCGAGAGCAGGTTTCCCCGAGCGGCACGCTCTTCCCCACGCTGGTCCTGCCGAGTTGCCCGTTCTCCCTTCTGGGGAGGGCAGGGTTCCTGGGGGAGGCCAAGCATGTGCTCTGCTCCGGCAGAGCTGCTCTGGCCGACATCAGTTTCCTGCCCCCGAACCGCTTCGTGTGGCCTTAGGGACAGCCAAGTGGTCGTGAGCCCCACGATGTGTTTCTACACCTCCTGCCTTTAGTCTGGGACAGCTACGGCATGGAGCGTGTCAGGATGATTTGTGAGCCCTCTTGGTCTCTCCATAGGTTGTGAAATATCCTGAACACTTGGATCTTCGCCCCTACACCTCTCAGGCAGACGGAGAACCGCTCCGCTATGCCTTGTACGCCGTCCTGGTGCACCGCGGTGACAGCTCCTGGGCAGGGCACTATTTCTGCTACACAAAGGTGAGGAGCTGCGTTCTTCCTAACGAGGGAAAGACGTGTATTGGGGCAGACAAGTTTTCACGGCAGTCTTCCCAGCAGGCAAGGTTTTGGGGCAGAAACTCAGAATCTAAGGGTCTGGACTGGATGTTTTCAGTGTACTCTTGGTTCTGTGGTTTTCTGCCTGTGTTTTCCGGGGAAAGCACACGGTTCATCTCCAGCTGTCGCTGCTTTTTTGTTCACAGGCCAGCAACGGACTCTGGTACAAGATGGATGATGCGTCTGTGAAACCCTGTGACCTCGACACGGTTCTCAGGCAGCAAGCCTATTTGCTCTTCTACGTCAGGTAATGAGCAGCATTACAAGGTCTTCACAACACGTTTCCCTTTCATGCTTTTGCTATTTTTCTTCTCCTCCTCCGGAGCATTTCTGTCCTGGGAGACAATTCCTACGGGCGTCTTTCGGTGCTGTCACACCTGAACTCCCCCCCATCAGCCCTGCTCTTCCCTCGCTGGGCTTCAGGCTGCTGCCCTGCTGTGAACCGCTCCTTGTCTGCTGGTGTGGGGAAGAGGACTTCCAGGGGGCCTGGAGGAAAGGTGGGGAGGGACCCTTTATCAGCCGATGTCGTGAAGGGACAAGGGGCAATGGTTTGCAGCTGGAAGAGAGCAGATCAGGGTTAGATGGGAGGGAGAAACTGTTTTCGGTGTGGCTGGTGAGGCTCTGGCACAGGCTGCCCCCTCCCTGGAAGTGTTCAGGGCTTTGAGCAACCCGGTCTAGTGGGAGGTGTCCCTGCCCGCACCAGGGGCTGGGAACTCGATCTTGAATGTCCCTCCCAACCCAAACCATTCTACATGATCCCACGAGTCTGTGAAACGGAGACCACGGGGAGGATGAGGCTGAGGTCTTGCTCAGACAGCAGCAGACCCAGGAGGAGAACTGCAAGTGAATTTCCCATGTGTAGCCTTGGTTGCTTCTCCCTGTCGTAGGAACCGCTCCCCCAGTATGACGGAAGCCCAGAGTCGGCTAAACAGAGATGGCTCTTTTTTTTTCTCCAGGTGCTCTGATGGGAACGCTGAAGAAAGGGCTTCGTCCTGCCCAGCACCATCCCCGGCCCGTTCCTTCCTCGGCCCGGGGGCTGCTGGCAGCACGGCGGCGGGTGCTGTGGCAGCGGAGCTCAGCCCTTCCTCCCGCTGCCAGAGGAGCGGTGCCAGGGAGAGGAACCGCAGCCGGTCGCCGCAGGGGGGCAGTGATCTCCGCAGCTGCTCCGCGGGCGCCACGGGCCATGAAGACTTGGCAGGGAGCAGGAGCAGGATGAAGAGAACTGGTCCTCCAAATCGTGACCGGGCCCTGAGGAGTGACGTGGCTCCAGAGCTCTCCAATGGCAGCTCCCGTCTTGCTCCTGCACCCCGGGCTGCTCAGGAGCGAACCCTGCCGAGGCAGAGGAGCAGGTCCCCGCTGCGGGGCTCCGAGCTTGTGGAGTGCAAGGACCACCACGGCTCAGAGAGGAGGAGGATGCGGAGAACAAGTCCTCCACCATATCATGGAGCCCCTGGGGATAACGCAACTCCCAGGCCCTCCAACATCAGGCCGCAGTGGGCTCCTGCACCCAGGGCTGCTCCGGAGCGAACCCTGCCGAGGCAGAGGAGCAGGTCCCCGCTGCGGGGCTTCAACCTTGTGGAGTGCAAGGACCACCATGGCTCAGCAAGGAGGAGGATGCGGAGAACAAGTCCTCCACATTCTGACCAAGCCCCCAGGGACAACGCAGCTCCCAGGCCCTCCAACATCAGGTGGCAGCGGGATCCCGCATCCAGGGCTGCTCGGGAGCGATCCCTGCCGAGACAGAGGAGCAGGTCCCCGGGGCAGTGCTAAGACACCCGCAGCCGGTTCGTGGGATAAGGAAGAGCTGAGAGAGACTTCCAGAGACTGGGACAGCCCTGCTAGCTCGCCCGCCTGCCCAAAGGTGCCTGGAGGAAGAGCTTTAATCCCTTTCCAGATTTTGGATCACTCAAAATCAGCGCTCAACAGCCAGAGTAGCCAAAGCCAGAATTAAAACCACTTGTTGGCCTTGCACGTGTGATTTCCGGGCTCTTTTCCCCTCTGTAGGTGTTGAGGCAATTGGTGGAAATACCCTGAGCAGGAGATTTACGTGAGGGGATTCTGAAAGCAGTGTGCCTGCGTGCACCCCTCTTGCAGCCTTTTCTTTTTCAACACGGCGTTCGAGTCCCTGGAGGGGAAATTGTCTCTCTCGGGAGCACAGCAGGGAAACCTGCTCTCTCGGGAGCACAGCCAGTCGTGTGAGCACGTAGCAGCGCTGCTCCAGCCCCTGGGTCAGCTTTGTGGCCTCCTCTGGACTCGTTCCAACAGATCCATGTCCCTCTTATGGTGGGGACACCAGAACTGGACGCAGCATTCGAGGTGGGATCTCACAAGAGCAAAGGGGGACAATCCCCTCTCCCGCCCTGCTGGCCACCCTCCTCTGGATGCAGCCCAGGACAGGGTTGGCCTCTGGGCTGCAGGAGCGCCCTGCGGGCTCGGGCTGAGCTTCTCCTCTGTCAACACAGACATTCAGTAAGATTTCGGGCTCAGAAACACTCAGTTCAAGAAAGACAGGGAACTGCTGGAGAGAGTCCAGCACAGGGCAACTGGGATGATGGAGGGAGTGGATCATCTCCCTTATGAAGAAAGGCTGAGGGAGCTGGGGCTCTTTAGTTTGGAGAAGAGGAGACTGAGGGGTGACCTCATGAATGTTTACAAATATATCGAGGGTGAGTGTCACAAGGATGGAGCCAGGCTCTTCTCGGTGACAACCACTGATAGGACAAGGGGTAATGGGCTGAAACTGGAACATAAGAGGTTCCGCTTAAACTCGAGAAGAAACTTCTTCTCAGTGAGGGTGACGGAGCCCTGGAACGGGCTGCCCAGGGAGGTTGAGGAGTCTCCTTCTCTGGAGACATTCAAGACCTGCCTGGACACGTTCCTGTGTAGCATTATGTGGGCATTCCTGCTCTGGCAGGGGGATTGGACTGGATGATCTCTCGAGGTCCCTTCCAATCCCTGACATTATGTGATTCTGTGAATCTGTGCGGAGAGAGACGGAGGAACTGGGTGCACTGGGGGGGCACTGGGAGCACTGTGGTGAGCCAGACGGAGGAACTGGGTGCACTGGGGAGGCACTGGGAGCATGGAGGGGGGCCAGAGGGAGCAACTGGGAACACTGGGGAGGGACTGGGAGCACTGTGGGAAGTCATACTGAGGAACTGGGAGCACTGGGGGGCACTGGGAGCACTGTGGGGAGGCAGAGGGAGCAACTGGAAACACTGGGGAGGCACTGGGAGCACTCTGGGGAGCCCGAGAGGGGAACTGGGGGCATTGGGGAGGCACTGGGAGCACTGGGGAGAGCCAGAGACAGGAACTGGGAGCAGTGGAGAGTCACTGGGAGCAGTTTGGGGAGTCTGAGGGAGTAACTGGGAGCACGGGGGGGGCACTATGGGGGCAATGGGAGCACTGTGGGGAGGAACTGGGAGCACTGGGGAGGCGCTGGGAGCATGGGGGGGTCAGAGGGAGGAAATGGGAGCACTGGGGAGGGACTGGGAGCACTGTGGGAAGTCATACCGAGGAACTGGGAGCACTGGGGGGCACTGGGAGCACTGTGGGAAGGCAGAGGGAGGAACTGGGAACACTGGGGAGGCACTGGGAGCACTGTGGGAAGCCAGTGGGAGGTACTGGGAGCACTGGAGGGATACTGCGAGCACTGTGGGAAGTCAGAGAAAGGAAGTGGGATCACTGGGGAGGCACTGGGAGCACTGTGGGGAGGCAGAGTGAGGAAGTGGGAGCACTGGGGAGGCACTGGGAGCACGGGGGGATCCACAGGGAGGAACTGGGAGCACTGGGGAGGCACCGGGATCACTGTGGGAAGCCAGTGGGAGGTACTGGGAGCTCTGGAGGGATACCGGGCCCACGATGGGGAGCCAGAGGGAGGAAGTGGGAGCACTGGGGAGGCACTGGGAGCAGTGTGGGAAGTCAGAGAGAGGAAGTGGGAGCACTGGGGAGGCACTGGGAGCACTGTGGGGAGCACAACGGAGGAACTGGAAGTCTGGGATGGTACTGGGAGCACTGAGGGGAGTCAGAGAGAGGAACTGGGAGCACTGGAGGGTCACTGGGAGAACTGGTTAGGCACTGCGAGCACTCTGGGGAGCCCGAGAGGGGAACTGGGGGCACTGGGGAGGCACTTGGAGCACTGTGGGGAGGCAGAGAGAGGAACTGGGAGCACTGGGGAGGCACTGGGAGAACTGGGGAGGCACTGGGAGCACTCTGGGGAGCCCGAGAGGGGAACTGGGGGCACTGGGGAGGCACTGGGAGCACAGGGGGGAGGCAGAGGGAGGAACTGGGAGCACTGGGGAGGCACTGGGAGCACTGTCGGGAGCCAGAGGGAGGAAGTGGGAGCACTGGGGATGTAGTGGGAGCACTGTGGGGAGCAGGAGAGGCAATTGGGAGCACCTGGGGGGGCACTGGGAGCACTGGGGGAAGTTATAGGGAGGAACTGGGAGCACTAGGGGATCACTGGGAGCACTGTGGGGAGGCAGAGAGAGGAACTGGGAGCACTGGGGAGGCACTGGGAGTACTGTGGGGAGCAGGAGAGGGGAACTGGGAGCACTGTGGAGGCACTGGGAGCACTGTGGGGAGGCAGAGGGAGGAACTGGGAGCACTGGGGAGGCACTGGGAGCACTGTGGGGAGGCAGAGGGAGGAACTGGGAGCACTGGGGAGGCACTGGGAGCACTGGAGGAAGTCATCGGGAGGAACTGGGAGCACTAGGGGGTCACTGGGAGCACTGCGGGGAGGCAGAAAAGGTAACTGGGAACACTGGGGAGGCACTGGGAGTGTTATAAATTGACGGGACTCAAACTCCGAGTTGAGACCATAGTCAAAGTTTTTATTACCAATTAAGATAATTAGCAAGCAGTGATAAGCAAAACAGCGCTGGGCGGCCGGGGGCCTCAGCTCCTCCCACGGCTCGCAACCGTTAGCGACGAGACCGCGATTTTTATAGTCTATAAGCTCTGGGTGGTATTTCCGGGTACCACGTCGTTACTGGTAGTCTGCGCATGCTTCTGTTGTTGCTAGGGGGTCTTTTTCTTCCTCCGGGTGGTCGTTGAAGAGGAAGGCTCATCATCTTCATCAGGTGGCCTGCTAATTAGTTCTTATAGTTGTGAAATTCCCCTTCCCTCCCCCCCCTATTTGGATAAGTTCTTTGGCCAGACACTGCGGTTCGCCCTCTCGCACACTGTAGCATTCCACAAGGTCTGTCACTCCCTAGCATTCTACAAGGTCTATCACTCCCTAGCACTATCCACGAGATTTATCACTCCCTTATCAGGTAGCTTTCATGAACAAACATTGTGCAGCCTCTATTACAATTTCCCCCTTTTTCTCTTCATTCATTTTGTTCATTAAAGCGTTGTAGCTCTTGTCTACTTAATATAAAGGTTTCAGCTAACTCATCTTGGTTTGGTAATTGCTCATATTTGGCCTTTACAAGCATTGAGTGAGCAGCTTCTAAGCGGCTTCTAACAATGGCAATTAATTTATTAAAAATACACGGTTCGAATATTAATTTTAGGGTTAACAATATACGGTTTGGTCTTCCCATTTGATTAAAGACAACTTGAATGGTTGGTGTGAGGTTTGTACTTCTAGTATTAACATTAACAGTGTTAGTACAGTGAGCCAGGAAGTCTGGAGTCTCCATTTGACGTTAGTTCGAATTAAATTTGAGCCTCTTATAATTTGTGGGTGGTTTCGAATGGTTTTAACATTGGGGTAGTTTGGCCAAGATATGGGCACAGTTCCACTCAGGGTTTTGCCTCCACTGTCTCGCACTCCTCTGCCTCGCCCGTCGACTCGGTTGCTTCGAGCCACGGGGCGTTCCATCTTCTCGGCAGCAGGGGTGTTCTTCAGGAGGCCCCTGGTGTTTCTTTTTAATGTTTCTTTGTACCTATGCTGTCAAATTGCAATCCCTGACCAAAGGGAGATTACACTTAACTTCCCTCAAGGCCCTTCGACAACACACCTTGAGTATTTGTAATTTTAACAGAATCGGTTTGTTAGCATGGAAACAAAACCTTTCTGGGTTTATTCCATAGGCGAACAATTCCCACCAGTTTTTGGTCTTCAATTCATATTTCTCTTTTTAATACTCTAATTTTTAAAGCCCATTCAGTGGCTTTTCTTTCCAAATTGTAACAATTATCACAGACCCCACAATGGGGTATTCCGTTTTGACGATGGCACCACCACTTCTCCTGGCACACTATACATTTAAAACATATAAATGGGTAACAGTCACAATTTGATATAACGCATCTCACTCAAAAATCGTCATTTATGGGGTACTCATATCCTGCTACTTCTCCAAAGTTTTCTATCTGTACTGTTTGAATTTTAGAGTCTATTTATTGTTTCTGTATCTTAATCTTTTGCATATTCCAAGAACTCGTTTGCTTAAGTCCACCTCCCACCAGCGGTGGTACGCATGCCCAATACCGCCACTGTGGGGGCCTTGAGGAGCAGACCCTGGGTCTGCGCGCATGCGTGGATGCCAGGTTAGGTCTCTGGGAGTTTGTTTCGTGCACAGTGACAGGGAACTCCTAATGTGGCAGTACCCTGTGGCTCGGCATTGCTGCTCCTTCTATATGGTGAGTGGTGGTACGAATGACAGAGGCAGAGGAGGAAGGGGGAAAGAAAGGAAAGAAAAAGAAAAACAAAACAAAACAAAACAAAAACAAACAAAAGAGAAGCAATCGCGCATGCACAATGCAAGCTTAGATCGACTTCATAAGAAAATCCAAAATGTATTACAAGTAACAGTATCTTATCTTTTGATATACTCAAAAATCTTTTCCAAAAGTCCACACTTTCCACTTTCTTCATCTTTATCTTCTTATCAGTCCATCATTCTGTAACGCCAACGCTCTTCCATCTTCATCCTTGTTTGCCGAGTGTCCTCCATCTTGCGTTCTAGCACGTGTCTGCTCATATATTGCTCAGTCCATTCTTTTCCATGATCTGATTCCAAAACGCGGTTCCGACATTTAACTACTACATTAACAACACCAACTATTTAACTACAAAACCATTAAATGTTCTAACCATAACATATCAAAACTTAAGCAAATACAACTATCAAAACATGTCTTAACGACACCAAATATTCTAGGTTTATAAGTGTGTTTCTAATACTGGGGAAGGGGGTGGGGCAGGTGGTTGTTGTTCATCAGAACAATATAACTCGCAACATTCTCTAAAATGATCACCGCAACGCCACACCAAACAAGTAAAAATCATCAAAACAAATGCCGCAACAAGTGTTATCCCAGCCAAAACATACAGAGCAATCACCTCGCTATCCATGATAATTTGTCTTTTTGTAACCGCGTTACAGCCGCTGCGCCTTCGCCAAGAGAATGGGGGTCTGCAAAGGTCTACGCCCCCCAGCCCAGAGCGCATGCGTGGTCTAGAAATTGCTATCCCAAATATAGGCAAGAGTAAATAAACAAGAACTAGTCACGTTGCTAATTCCTTATACATAATAAATGTTTTAGTTAATATACTTAATAAGGCCAATGTTAAAATAAATCTCTCACAATTCTGTATTTATGCCCACTAATTTTTCCACTCCGAAACTTAACTCTGTTATAGAGGGGGAGGAAAAAAAAAAAAAATAAAGAAGCAAGAGTTATAATCCATATAATTTTAATGGCTACACTCTTGGCCTGTTTCACAAACCCAACTTGTTTTACTCCGTCAGGAGAAGTCACAACAATTGCTTGCATGTTGCTCACAACACTCTAGATGAACTATTAAATAGTCCACACAAAAAAAAAAATAATAATGTCCGTGGTCAGCTAGAACAAATTGTTTTGATAGTTTCTTCACTTTAGTATGGTGAGGTATGTTCCCCAACTTTGATTGCCGTATCCCCCTTTTCTTGGAAGTTCAGAAAAATCAATTTGACAGTGGTCCCCTGGTGCATTCCTCTTAATTGCACTCAGTTACCTTTCCCATCAATGAGTCACTTGTCGAATTGTAACATATAAATTTATCCCTACTCATTTCTGATTTAAAAATGTATACAGAGAGTGTGCCCCTCAATGTGCCTTATTGGGCTCTTTGACAGTTCTCCCTAATTCTGCCATTGCTCATGTGTGCCCATCCTTTGGAGGGAATCTGCCCTCTCATTTGTTCTATTAATTCTTTATAAGCTCTAGAGTATTTAATATTTTCCTCATCCAGACTCCTGCTTCCGTTATCTGAAATTAGTGTTAAAATATTCTGAGTTCTTTCTGCTATGAAATGTGGGGCCCATATCCAAAGATAGTCCTATAGGCACCCCAAGCCTTGGTACTATTTCTCCAAGTAATGTTTTTGATACCTCTCTTACTTTATTGGTGCAACAAGGAAAAGCCTCTGGCCAGCCTGAAAAAGTATCTACCACCTTACCAGTCTGGCATCTGGCTTCAGTTGGGTGGTTACCAGTTCCGCTGCTCAAGATCTTCCTGGTGTTTCTGAGGCCCAAACCAGAATTATTACGGTGTTTTCTACTCTCTCTAGTACCTCCTGCAGCACAGCTTCCATCTGTAACATAAGAACTTGGGCATCCAGACCTTTATTTTCAAGAATATGAACTTGAATTCTTCCTTTTTCCAATAGCGACACAGGGCAGTCTGGTAGGAATTGATGGGGCAACCCCCTTGGCCAGTTCTAAACTTCAAAGGCTAAAGAAAACCAGAAACCGGCTGGCTTTTCTCTTTGCCCTGTGGCACCAATAATTGACTCAGTTTGCTTACTAGAATTACCTTTACATGTGTTTAATACTAAATAAGTAACCCCTGTATCTACTAGAAAATTTATTTTCTCATTCCCCAACCTTATTATAACCAGGGGCTTTGTCGGGGAAAGTTCCAGTTCATAACCCTCGGTTTCCCTCAGTCTGAACCCACCACCATCATGTTATCTGTTTGCCCAGAATTCCTTCAAATCACTGCTGATTTGGTTGCAAGCATTCTCTTTTTCAGTGCCTCTTCTCTTTGCAAAAGACACACTGATCTTTTTCTAACAGCATTCTGGCCCTTGGCATTCCACCAGGATCCTGCCTGTCTCTCGGAGCCTGAGAACACCCTCCTCCAGCCCTGTTATTTTGCTGCGCTACAGCCACTGCCAGCAGCTGGTATCAGAGTTTTTCTTTTCTCTGCTTTCCTCCTCCACTTTCTTTCTGTTGTTATGCATTTTCCAAGCACACTTAACATGTTAAAGCTGTGCTCCCCCCCCCTCCACAGACTGCAGTAACCTAATCCATGGAGGCAGAGTAAATTAGCATTCTCTTGCAAAGCTTGCCCAAACAGAACCTGTGGATCCCTGCTCAAGGACCGTTCATATCATTTGTTGTTTTACTATTCTCCCTTTTTCCTCTTGTTCCCATTAAAATACAAAAAAAGAAAAAGTTTACTATCCTCTGTAAACGGACATTCCCAGAAAGCATCCTTTAAGTCAAGTACTGCTCATTCTCCAACTTTACTATTACCAGGGGTTGTGCTGAGGATTCCGATTCATCCTCTTGTCTCACACAGTCTGTATCTAACATCACACTTCAGTATTCTTGCAAACCCCACCGACTGAATTGTGAGCATTCTGTCCTCCAGTGCTGCTTTTTACAAAAAGCACACCCATCTTTTTCTCAATGATATTCCAACCCTTAATGCTCTCCTAGGAAGTCCCCTACCTACCCCGCCCTGAGGCCTAATAGCCCTGTCCTCTGATTTTATGACTTCCCGGGCTATTGCAGCTGCCAGTATTGCTGCACATTTGTTTGTTTTCATTTCCCTTTTTTTTTTTCCTTTTTTTTTTTTTTTTTTTTTTTTTTACTTTTCTTCCTTCCAGCCTTCTCCCTGTTACTATAAATTATATATGCTATCTCAATCAACTGAGACATTGTCATTCCAGACATTCCGTAACCTTCAGTACCCAGTCAGGGTCCTTCCTGCATGTCCCTGCTATCTTTCCAAGTCTTTAAACCTGACACCGAAAACAGCACCTTTAACTAAACCAGTTTCCAAACCCTCCTGCCGCCTGTCTGAGAGGGGCTTGTAAACTTTTCTCTCACCACAGCTCTCCGTATCACTGTTCCTTCTTTCTCTCTGTCCTCCACTCGCCCCCCCTTTCATCCCCTGCAGCCGCTTCCTACTTATTCCTCCTCAGTCCAGCCAACATATCAACATCCTCTACTCCTTCTTTCTCACATTTCTTTTTACATTTGTTGCATTGCCTACCAATGCTACATGACGAACACCACCATGTCATTTTCTGCTTTTAACACCAAAACATTGCTATCTTAAACCATTAACCCACAGTCCTTCCTGGATTTTAAATCATTTTTGAGTGTAAAGAAAAGATTTACATACAGTATTTCATCCCAAATCCGCATACCCGCCCTCAGCATTCCCCTTTCTTCTGGTGTGAGCAAAATGCTCAGGATGGACCGTAACTCTTCCCAGGTGTAGATGTTAGGACCTAAAAACTGATCCACCCTTTTCACAACCCCAAGAGGATCTTCTAACAAATTCCCCACTTCATCCTTAAAATCTCGGACATCGCCTGAGTTGAGGGGGACTGCCACATATCCCATCCCTGCCTGTGGACCTCCCATCAAAGTTTCTCTAAGAGGATACAAACTGTTCCCTTGCCGTTGCTGGCTTCATGTCTGGCTTCTGGTCAGACGCCTATTGTTCTGGTCACTACCTGAACCTGAACCGCTGTCTGGGTTCACGGGAGGGGCAGTTGGTTGTGGTGAGGGATTGGGGACTGGCGGTGGCGGAGGTGGCACATACGGTGGGGGGGTTACCCGGATTTCTTCCGTGCATCTACTTTTCTTTCGCTCCTGCCCCCCCTTTTTCTTTAAGAGGGTATAAATTCACCCGCGTCTCTGACCCTATCCACAGAGATGCGTATTTACTTTCTTCCAGGCTGAATGGTTCTTTAAAGTTCACATATATATTTAAAGCCTGGCAGATCCAATCCTCAAAGGAGCCAAATACTGGCCAATATAGGTAATCTCTGCGAATTTCTTTTCCTCCCCAAACTTCCATACAATAATGGATCATTTTTACTTTGCTCTTACCCTTCCTAAAAGGATAATCATTCCAATATTTAATCATTGACCCCAGCAGACTGTCTGAGGGTATCCGGGGAAGCCTACCCTGTGGTTCCCCACTCATGGAGTCAGAAGGCTTGCTTTTCCTCTGACCCATCTTCCGAGGTGCCTTCACACACACACACACACGCTTCCCCTGGGTCGTGACTCGCTCCCTCGCGGGCTACGAGAACTGCACTACTGGAGGGTCCGCACTCGCTTCGTCCGCAATTGGACGTCTCGTTCAGCACACCTCAGGAAACCCACCCCAACCGAGCGGATAACCGGCCTATACTCACGCGTCCTTGCGTCTTCGCTCGGGTCTTCGTGCACAAAGTTTACGGGGTCACCGGTTTTTCTTTTGCTTATCACTAATTTAGAAGGTTCGTCGGTGAAGGATTCAGTGGATGCCTTTAAACAGAGGCCACTTAAAGCAGTGGGGCGCCTCCCCTGAATGAAGGTTCTCACCGAAGTGCCTTCATCCGAGTCACGGCACCAAAATTGTTATAAATTGACGGGACTCAAACTCCGGGTTGAGACCATAGTCAAAGTTTTTATTACCAATTAAGATAATCAGCAAGCAGTGATAAGCAAAACAGCGCTGGGCGGCCGGGGGCCTCAGCCCCTCCCACGGCTCGCAATTGTTAGCAGCGAGACCACGGTTCTTATAGTCCATAAGCTCCGGGTGGTATTTCCGGGTACCACGTCGTTACTGGTAGTCTGCGCATGCTTCTGTTGTTGCTAGGGGGTCTTTTTCTTCCTCCGGGTGGTCGTTGAAGAGGAAGGCTCATCATCTTCATCAGGTGGCCTGCTAATTAGTTCTTATAGTTGTGAAATTCCCCTTCCCTCCCCCCTATTTGGATAAGTTCTTTGGCCAGACACTGCGGTTCGCCCTCTCGCACACTGTAGCATTCCACAAGGTCTATCACTCCCTAGCATTCTACAAGGTCTATCACTCCCTAGCACTATCCACGAGATTTATCACTCCCTTATCAGGTAGCTTTCATGAACAAACATTGTGCAGCCTCTATTACATGGGCACTGTGCAATTCTATAGTTTCGGTTTTTCTGGTTTTCTTTTTTTCTCCCCCCCCCTTCTTCTGCAAGGGGAAAAGCTCTGCATGTTGTGCTAAGCTAATACAGGGTATGGGAGTGAGGAGGGAGAGGAGGATGTGGCTGCAAAAATCAGGTAGAGAGTCTTGCGGGAGTATGGGGTTGTTTGCGGTGTTGGATCATTTAGATGGATTTTTTTTTTTTCTTAGTCCATTTTTAGCAAGGTCTGAAGAAGAGTGAGGTTGGCAGCAGCCGTCATAATTGAACAATCTTGGAGACTTTCCTTTTCACTGACAGTCTGAAAAAAGACGTGGCGGGTTTCTTGGGAGCAAACAACCATCCGTGTGTGTTTTAGTGCGGTAACTGAGCGTGTTGTGTTAATGCTCAAATAAAAACCTCTGAAGTTGAACCCATGCTGCCCACTTCAAACCCAGGTTCTCTTTGTCAGCACTTTGAATCCGGCAGATGCAGGTCCTGGTGGTCCTGGTCTGCTTTTTTAGGAACACAGTGAGCCAGAGGGTGGCAGTGGGCTTTGCTAGTGCTTGGGTTTATGTTCAACCACAGTCTGTCAAACCCACGCACTTTTGTTGCTTCTGGGCATTTAGCAGATATTCTAGGATTTTCTTCAGCTGCTGATTTAATTTTTTTTTTGGCTCAAAATGGGATTAAATGCCACTGTATGAGGAGTCTAAAGCAAATGACACCTGTTTATTCATGCTGCAGATGACCTGGCTTTCAGAACAGAAAGCCCAAGTAAACAAAGATGTCTTTCTTGTCACCCCAGACATCCATAAAGTGACATAACGTTGGCTTGAGCTCCAGTTTCTTTTGTAATGTAGTAGCACTCTTGCTAAATTTGTGCCAGGCTCCCTGCCTGTATTTACTGGCATTGGTAAACTAGTGTTAGTAAAAATGTTTTAATTTTGATCTTCCTAACTTTTTAAGTTATGCTTTACAAATGCAGAACTTCAAGAATAGACTTCCATACCTGAAAGCTCCATATGAAGCAGCAGTTTCCTACTTAAACTTGCTGTTAGTTCTCTGATCCTTCAGTTGAAGTGTCAGGAAGCAGAGGTGCAGTAGCACTGAGGGGAGTGGTAAGTCTGGACAGCTGAGAGTGTGGTGAAGAGGCATTTCTTTTTGCTGAACTGGGATATCCAGAAATAGGCATGTACAGTTGTAGAGACACACTGTGTTTAGCTCCTGCTCCTTGTAACTCATGGAATCACCTGTGCTTGGTTCTCTCCAATGGTGTTTAATTGCATCAAGGACACTGAATTGGTCACTGCTTGGCTAATGTGCAAGGGTATGTGAAAGCTTGCAAAACTTATTTTTATTATTTCTTCTTGCCCTGAACAGAGCGTTTGCTGAAGATGACCTTGGAAGAAAGACACAAAGAGTACTTAAGGGATTATGTTGCATTGAGAAATATTCCAACGTGGATGGAAGACTTCAAAAGTAAGAGTGAAAGTGATGGTGAGTGAAATGGGAGTCTTTTTAACCACGGGCCATTCTGTTTTCTCAGTTTGAAGTTACATTTAAGAGGGCCACGACTTGGAACCCGTGTTGTTACTGATGGTGGCAGCTGAACATGGGGACAAGAGCTCTTTGGGGGCAGGGGTGGAAAACCCCAACAAAATTTCTGAAAGCCTCATTGGTGTCCACTAGTTCTGCAAGTAGCTCCAGGCAGAGTCGTAATAACATTAATATTCTTGAATGTGTAAAATAGCTACTTTCTGAATGAGTCTTGCCTTCCAGATACTCCAGCAGTCAGCCATGCCTAACGAACTATTTTTGTGTGAAACTTAGCAAGCGTGATGATAGGGGGAATCTGTGCAAAACATCACTGTTGTTGTAGGCAGCAGAGAAGCAGGGCACGTGTGCAAGTTGTGTTGTTTTCTGGAAATCCAGAAGTGGGAGAAGACTGGATTTGAAGCCTCTTTCTTGGGCTGAGGAACATCAGCCTGGTCTGTATTAACTCCCCTTTTCTTGGTGTGTGCAGCATTACCACAGGTGTGATCACCAGTAGAATTGTCTAAATGCTTGCAGTGAAGGCTGACCAAAAGTGAAAACCTGATTCATTTAGAGAATTCTGTATTCTGTATGTAATTCTGTAATGGTGCCTTGTTCTCTGTGTGGTTTCCTTTTGTCCACACAAGGGTGTGGAAGAAGAGGGATGAATTGTGAGCTGGCTTCCTCCTCCCTTTCTCTTCTTAGGTCTTGTTATCCTGCTTGGCTGAAGCTTGTGTTTTTTGGAAGAGGATCTGAGACCTGAAGTGTTTTCTGCTTCTGCAGATGTAGGAGTAGTTTTCTGACCTCTTGTTGTTTAAGGCAAATGCTGGCCCACGTGTACAGGTGTCTGTAGAGTAATCTTGTGGCTGCAGGTGAAGGTGATCTTGTTGATGCTACTTCAGGTGAGATGAGGCTAGAACTAATCAGCTGTTTTTAATATAATGGGAAAGCTGTAGTGCTTATTTTAGCCCAATCTGGAGGAGCTGACAGAGTTGCAGATGCCATGGTCATACACAACTAATGCTATTACCTACTCCTGAAAGCATTTTCAATGACTTTTGAAGTGAGAACACGTCGGAGATTGCTGAGCTTTTCAATGCTGGTGAGTAGTTGTATTGCAGCTGTACCCATAGACTTTTTTCTGCTAATAGAGTAGGTCTTTCTATATCTTAAAATAAAGAAGCCTGTCCACCTAGAAAACAAAGGCTGCATAAAATTAAAAAAAGATTACGTGACTTCTCCAAAGTTTGTTTTGGAGGCCTGTGGTATGTGGAGATGTGCAGAGTATCATGCGGTTTAACTGGGAGACTCTGTGTTCTAGCCTAAACTATGTTTTTATTCTCACTACTCAGATTCTGTATAATGAGCTAAAATTCACAGGTCTTGTATTACCTGTGCTGCTGAAGGTGACAAGGTGTGGATTTACGTTGTGATTGCTGTTACACTTCACATAAGCCAAATGTCAGCAGCTAATATGTGGATATTGAATCATGACAGTGGTGAATTTATTTTTCTTGTAGCTGCTCTCGCATTCTTACTGTTTGTAATAAGTACAATGCAAAAATTGCTGGAAGGCAGAAGCTGTGCTGAAACACTTCTCTGCTGCTTGAAGCTTTTGTGATACTGTACATGCAGGAGAAAATATCCACAGTCACTTCTGTTCTTTGATGTCCTTGTTGTAAATAAACCATGTGGAGTACTGAACTTCTCAAAGGTTAGGCTGCTGAAATGCTTCTATGTTTCAGCTGATCAGTACAATTAATAATAAATAAAAAATACATATTAATGTGACTGTTAGTGCAGTCACTTCTTGCTGGTGAGAACTTCTGCTCTGTGTACTGGGAAGTAACAAAGGGCAGCTGATATGAACTAAATGAGGCTCTGGAGAGAGAAGTGAAGCCTCAGGTGTGTTGAAATTGGTGATGACTTGATAATGCCATGGCCAAGTTCTGATGTGTTCTTCAAGTTAAATGCTGCTTCCTGAAGTGACAAACTGAAGAGGTCTAAAAAGGGAGGGCAGGGGAGGTAATCCCCTGTATGTTTGACAAGCCAGAACAGCGACTGATGGACAATGTGGAAAGTTCTTCACTGTTTACTTCCAACACTGTGTACAGTGGGGAAAAAAAATGACAGATTAGTAAGTGATGGAGTGGCTGTTCAGGAAGAGTGATGAGGAGGAAATAAAGAAAGGAACCAAGAAAAAAATGAAGTGAAGCAGGTGCAATCAGTCAGCTGCTGGAGTGAGAATCTCTAGCAGAAGGGGAGAAGAGCACCTGGGCTGGCAATAGTTCCTGTAGATACTCACCTGGAGATTAAGGGGGTTTAGTACTACCCAAAATTTTTGTACTGACTGTTCAGAAAAATTGTGTGAACAATACAAAAGCTTTAAGATAGCTATTTTAAATGTGAGTGATACGCTGGAGGGTATCAGAAGATTTCAGTTAGGCACAGATTTGTATTATATGGAAGTTTAACAGAAGATTGTTGAGAAGTTGTTGTGTGGAACTGCTGGAACGGAAATGTCCCAAAAGGTCATGTTGGGAAGGAACCAACCTGGCTGCCATGATAGCTCTGCGTGTTCTTTACTGACAAATTTGGAGAACATATCTTAGTTTGTAGAGGAAAGTGTTTCTTCCACACTCCTGCTTCTCCACCCTTTGGTACGAAGTTGTGTTCAGAATGAATTCTGAAGAAAACCAGTCAAGCCTGGAGTAGATTGATGTTTAGGTAGATTTTGGCAAGATGAGAAGTATTTATTGTAGTGGCCTGTGTAACAAGTAAAGGCTTCCGAGGAGTGAAGTTAGGGAATTCTGAATGGCAGCTGACAAGGGGTCTGTCTTTTCTTCTGTTGTGGTTTGGTTTTGTTTTTTTTCTGTAGCAGCAAAGGTGTTTGAAAACATTTGGAATTTGAAAGCAGCCGAGTATAACTTTTGTCCTTGTTTTGCTCTTCTGTGACTAAAACCCCTCTGATTTGGGCAGGTCTCCTCATGGATGCGACTAGCCACAAGCAATTAGCTGGTGTGTGTTTTGGTCAATATTTGTGATACTTTGATTTAAGGGGGAAGTGGGGGAGCAGTGGACATCAACACCCCTGGCTTTTGGTGCACGACTTGCCCGGCTGCACAAGTGGACCCTAGAGATCAAGTCTCATAACACCGTCCCTTCCCTTTTTCATGTCAGAGGGGATGGTGGGAAGGGAGGAAACATTCTTGTCCTAGAAGTAGTTCTGTAAATGTAAGCTTTCTTTATTTTAACCAAAATTTGTTGAGGAAATGCCTTGTCCACTTTGGAAATGAGGAATGAGCCTGTCATACAGGGCTGGGTAGTACATATGTACTGTAACGCGCCAGTCCTCGCACTTGTTGTCCTTCAGATACACCGCAGGCAGCCACGTCTCATCTGTCGGGTTCCTTCCTGGCAACATGCGAATAATGGACTTGTTTTCTGAAGCTCTGCAATTTGTATACCTTTATTTCAGTCCTTTTTATTATATACTACTTTGTGCTGGGCACTCCCCTGCTGTACAGCAGGGGTAGCTGATATTTTGTGATGGTGGTGGATGAAATGCCACGTGTAGATGAAAAACTACAGTGGGTGTTTTTGTCTTTGGAGATAAATACTAGCTTTTGAAGTTAAATATTAGCTTTCTCTTGGATACGCGGTTATTCCCAAAGATGTCTTTACTCTTCAGTGGGGAATTTGAGAGGTGACTTCAGAAAACTTTATTTTTTTTTTCTTGAAAGCTTTTTGACAAATCAGGGTCTCGGGAATTCTCTTGTCACTGAGTTTTGTGCGTCACTGGTAGAAAAATGTCTGGCAGCTGTGCCAAGAAAACAGCAAATTCAGATGATAGTTTAAAGATCTTTGTTTATGGTAAGAACTATTTTTGAGTGGATGAAGTTAAGGAAGGACATGGTAACTTTTTTATGTGTTTGAGCCTAAATGACATGAAAGGACTAGGGTCTTTATTTTTAGCAAGCCTTGGAGTGTATTTAAATATTTTGGTATCCTCTGGATTGTCTTAATCTGCTGTGTGTTTGTTTGAAAATTACATGGTTCAAACTGTATTCAAATTCATCTACTTTGACACTCGGGGTTTTATGTATAACAGTAAGATTTTGATTTTACAGAAGTGTCTTTATACCTTGGATCTGTAGCTTTCTAAATATTCACAGTGAGTCGACATAAGATTATAGAGACAAAGCATCTGGGTGAGCCACTTGGTTCTTCATGCCGAAAAGAAAATGTGTGGTGATACTGAGCTCTGTTAATTGTTAGACACACACACACACAAATTATGTTCTGCTAGAACGTTAAGGTAAGAGTTGCTTGACAGTCCTGAAGCTCTGTCTGCAATAGCTGCATGAAACCAGTACACTGTGAGACCGTCTCCACACCAAAACACCCCATCTGTGAGCTTGTGTTATCTTTTTTCTTACAGTGTCTTTAACAGCTGTCGTTGGAACAAATTTCTAGCTGGCTGATGAGGATGGAAGGAAATTGAGATGTCTTAGCTCTGTGTGATGCTTGCTGTCTGTCAGTCAGAAAATTCAGCTTTTGCTCCTGAAGCCCTTTGGTTAAGGCCACAGTACAGCAGTTTTTCTGCTGAGTTTGCATAAACTGCAGTAGTTTGTGTGCCCCAGTGTTTTGGTTTGACCTGGCCAGATTTCAGCGGCGGGGAGGGAGGTGCAGGGTGGCTTCTGTAAGAAGCTGCTAGAAGCTCCCCAAGATTGATAGAGCTAATGCCAGCCGGCTACAAAGAGGGACCCGCCGCTGGCCAAGGCTGAGCCTATCAGTAAGGTGATAGCAGAGGAACGCCTCTGTGAAAACATATTTAAGAACGGGAAAAAGAACTGCGCCATAACAGCTGGCACAGAGATGGAGGAGTGAGAATCTGTGCAGACACCAAGGTCAGTGAAGAAGGAGGGGGGGGGGAGGATGAGCTCCAGGCGCCGGAGCAGAGAGAGTCCCCCGGGTCTGTGGTGAAGACCATGGTGAAGTGGGTTGTCCCCCTGCAGCCCATGGGCGAGGTGCGGAAGTCCACCGTGAGGATCACCGCGTAGATGTCCAGCGAGGACTCCACGCCGTGTGGGTGGATGCCTGAAAGGGGACTGTAGCCCGTGGGCAGCCCGCATCAGAGCAAGTTGCTGCCGGAACCTGTAGCCCGTGGAAGAGAGGAATGCCCACGCTGGAGCAGGTTGGCCGGTGGGACTTTTGGGACGCTGCGGGTGGCTCACGCTGGAGCAGTTTCCCCCGAAGGACTGCGCCTCAGACTCACGAGGGGTGGGCTGCCCCTCGTGAGGTGTCTCCCGTTGGGCAGTTTGTGATGAATTGCCCTTCGTGGGACGACTCACGCGGAGAAGAGAGCGTGAAGCTTGTCTCCCGTGAGAGGGACCCCACAATGGCCCTGGGGAAGAGTGAAGAGTCCTCCCCCGGTGTGAAGAAGCGGTGGAACCAACGTTGGTTGAACTGACCGTAACCCCCATTCCCTGTCCCCCTGCGCCGCTCGGGGGGAGGAGGTGGAGAAACCGGGATTGGTGTTAAGCCCGGGAAGAAGGGAGGGATGGGGGGAAGGTGTTCTGTTTAAGATTTGTTTGCTCTATCTTACTTCTCACTACTCCTCTCTGATTAGTTCTTAATAAATGTACCTAATTTCCCCAAAACTGAGTCTGTTTTGCCCGGGACGGTAAATGCGAGTGATCTCCCTGTCCTTATCTCAAAACCCGGAACCCTTGGAAATATTTTCTCCCCTGTTCAGCAGTGAAGGGGGAGTGAGTGAGCGGCTGTGTGGGTACCTGGCGGCCGGCCAGGGTCAACCCACGACACCCAGTTCAGATCTCCTGCTGCCAACTGTGGCCTTGAATGGGGAGCCCAGCTTGGCTTGAACTCGTGCTGTAACTGGTTTTGTCGTTCATTTTCGCGTCCTGACATGCCACTCCGTGACTTGTGCTAAATGTTTTATCACAGCTTTTCTTACAGACCAGTGTGTTTAAGGTTAGGAAGCCGTGTCGTTCAGAGGCACGTGGAGATCACTGCTTCTTAATTGCTGTGTGTAATAGCTGGGAGAGCTCCACCAAAAAGCTGATGTCTGTGGCTTCCTTGAGTTGTGTGAAGATCCTGGTAATGAAGTATTTTGATTCCTTAAGAAATGACATGCTTTTTATGGAAGTGGATATTAATCTGTTTGCTTATTTCTTTTGTCTGTTGGTGTTAGGCATGTATTAAGGAAAGAGAAAAGGAATGGGAGTGGTAACAACAGCAAGCCATGATTGCAGCTTCTTAGTCTGTTTGAACTGTGTCCAGGTGTCTGTGTGCCCGTGGCATAAAGTGGAGTGACTTTTGTCGTGGGTTGACCCTGGCCAGCCGCCAGGTACCCACACAGCCGCTCACTCACTCCCCCCTTCACTACTGAACAGGGGGAGAAAATATCTCCAAGGGCTCAGGGTTTGAGACAAGGACAGGGAGATCACCCTCATTTACCGTCCCGGGCAAAACAGACTCAGTTTTGGGGGAATTAGGTACATTTATTAAAAGAACTAATCAGAGAGAGTGAGGAGTGAGAAAGAACAAACAAATCTTAAACAGAACACCTTCCCCCCATCCCTCCCTTCTTCCCGGGCTTAACATCAATCCTGGTTTCTCCACCTCCTCCCCCCGAGCGGCGCAGGGGGACAGGGAATGGGGGCTGCGGTCAGTTCATCCGACGTTGGTTCCACCGCTTCTTCACTCCGGGGGAGGACTCTTCACTCTTCCCCAGGGCCACCGTGGGGTCCCTCTCACGGGAGACAAGCTTCATGCTCTCTTCTCCGCGTGAGTCGTCCCACGAAGGGCAATTCATCGAGTCCTCGGTGGACATCTACGCGGTGATCCTCACGGTGGACCTCTGCACCTCGCCCATGGGCTGCAGGGGGACAACCCGCTTCACCATGGTCTTCACCACAGACCCAGGGGATTCCTTCTGCTCCGGCGCCTGGAGCTCATCCTCCCCCCCCCTCCTTCTTCACTGACCTTGGTGTCTGCACAGATTCTCACTCCTCCATCTCTGTGCCAGCTGTTATGGCGCAGTTCTTTTTCCCGTTCTTAAATATGTTTTTCACAGAGGCGTTCCTCTGCTATCACCTTACTGATAGGCTCAGCCTTGGCCAGCGGCGGGTCCCTCTTTGTAGCCGGCTGGCATTGGCTCTATCAATCTTGGGGAGCTTCTAGCAGCTTCTTACAGAAGCCACCCTGCAGCTCCCCCCCCGCCACTGAAATCTGGCCAGGCCAAACCAAAACACTTTAAAGGCTGAGCTGGTTTGTGTTGAGCTGCAACAGATGTCAAAAGCGACCGGAGCAGTAGGGAGTAACTGGAGCTCTGTGTGCTCTGCTTCTCCCAGGCTCTTGGCTGCCCTTTGGGGGTTTGTCCTGAGCAGATGCAAAACTGCGGAGTGGTACAAATCTGACCGTGTGATCTGCTGACCGCCTGCACCTTGATTTTTCCTAAGCATACACCTCAGCTATTCTTTTCTGAAGGTGGCTTTGCATAGCGTGGAGATGAGGAAGACTCTTGAGGTGCGAGTTTGAGCGTAAACTGAGAAATAATTTTGGTGATGTGTATATGTTGGTTTGTTTTTAGAGGCAAATATTTCTGTACAGTTAACGATAGCCCTGATGTAAGTGGCTGAAGCAGTGTGTTTAGTATGGTGGGGCAAAAAATACAGTAAAAGGAAAGAACGGATATGCATTCAGTTGACCTTGTAACTCCCTGGCAAGCTGCACACATATAACCTTTATAGGATGGATTAGCTGTCACAGAAATGATGCTTGTGTTAGTTTTCTTTGAAGTGTTTTGGGGGGAGACCAAAAAATTCTTGTTTTCAGAAAGTGTGAGAGATGCTTGTGAAAAAGCAGAAAATCAGTTCTGTTTGTATAGATTAAGAACACGTAATCCGGTGTGGCTAATCCTCTCTCGAAGAAAGTCCTTTGTCCTTGATGTAATGAAGAAGATGACTACTTCTTAAGCTGCTGTTCCACGATTTTTTTTTTTAACAAGTTAACTTCCACATAGTGTTCAGCTTGTACAGGTCCTTGGTAGAGTTACTGTGTTGTGGCCCATTGGCATGGAGCTGAGAGAACCCTCTTATCTCCAGTGGCAGCTTGTCCCTCAAGGGGCAAGAGTTAACTGTAGGAGAGGATGCTGCTCTGAACACAAAATTAGTATCCTGATTGAAGTTTCCCCATCTCTCAGTGTGTTTTAGAGAGTGTAGGTGGAGATGCAAAGGGAAGTTAAGCTTGTCTTTGCCAGAAGGAATATGTCTGAGTGCTTGGTGGCCCGAGTCTTGACCAGATTAACTCCGAAGCTTCTGCCCCATACGATATGAGAAGCAATCTTTTTTTTTTTTTTTGGTAGCCACTGAATATTGCTGTGCACTGAAGCTTTTTAGAGGAGTCTCTAGGGAAGTACTAACAAGAGTTAGAAAGTCCAGGTGATGCCGTGTACGGTCAGCTGGTAGGCTTGTTCAGGATGTGAAGGAGGATGACTTCAGCAGCAGTGATGCTGTGTGGAGGTCGGTATGTGCTGTTCCTCAGAAACTGCTGGAAAAGCGTAGGGTTTCAGAGTTCCAGCCTGGAGTTTTTCAGTGGCTGGTTTTCTGGTATTCAAGGCTGCTAAGGGAAGAGGAGAAGAAGGGTCACTTTTTGAGATAGCTGAATGTATGCAGGGGAAAAATAACAGGTTATGCATCTTGGTTTCCAGTAATCTGTTTATATACATCTTTCTCTTTTGATTTAATTTTTTTCCCCTTCTTTTTTGTGTATAAAATATGTTCTCCTTTTGAGCATGGGGGACTGCAAGATCGCATCCTTAAATTAATGTCTTGCTCTACAAAGACCATTTCAGTAAGTCACCCAGTCTTGCTCCGTACGGTAGCTTGGCGAAAGCCCTAATCTCTCGTTTGTGATGGCTTGTGGCACATGTCCTCGCAGTCTTTCGCGGACAGATGTGAGCCAGTGCATCAGCCTGACTAGAAGTCATGTGTCTGTGTTTAGGAAGAGGCCAAGATCAAGCTGTTAAGCCGTGACTAGTGTAGACCTGTTGCCCTGTCAACTAACTACATGACTTTTGGTTATCTTGAATTCAAGTGTAGGTGGAAAAAGCTGATATCCTCCTGCAGAGGGCTGGGAGCTTCTTTTGGTATGATAGTAAGAGGCTGGTAATTTTTGCTGTCGAGCCCAGCTTCAGAGCAGGTAAGACTGCACTGGGGAAGGAATCTAAGCAAAAAAAAAAGGCTGGCAAAAAGCTTTTGGGGGGCTTTTTTTAAGCCGGCTACAGCAACCACACCTGAGGCCGCACCGGCAGCTCCAGGGCGGACACCCGAGATAGTGTGGGCGGAGACACCCTCAGCGGCGGCGATTTTAAACACGGTGATCAGCTGTTAACTGTGCCCTCAGGGTATAAGAAGCCTTGGGGAGGGCAGGGACTCGTCCCTGTTCACCGAACAAAAGGGTAAGTCTTTGTTAAAAGGCAAGTACTTAAAAGGCCTGTAAACTATTCCGTGCATAGCTTTCAGAGAGTCTTTGTATTGTAGAGCTAACTATGGTTGCCACCAGGTCAATGGTTGTTAGAAAAACAGTGGACACCCAGACAGAGGCCCCACGTAAGCATGTGGGTGTTCAGACCTCGGGCTGCAGAGAATGCCGGAGCCTGGCACTGGCCATGGAGGGTAGTGGAAGTGACACTTGTGTCCGATGTGAGCAGGTGAATGATCTGCTCAGCCTGGTGGCTGAACTGAAGGAGGAAGGAGAAAGGCTGAGGAGCATTAGGGAGTCGGAGAGAGAGACAGATCGGTGGAGTCACGTCCTGAATGGCGAGCAGCAAGCTCCGCAAAGAGCTGAATATCCCCACACCTCTGGCCATCAGGCAAAAGGGGGGGACCTAAAGGATAGGGAAGAGCGGAAGCAGGTGCCTACCAGGAGAGGAAGGAAAATCCCTGCCCGGCCTCCCTCACCTGCCCGGTTGCCCCTGCAAAACAGGTATGGGGCTCTAGACAATGCGAGCCAGGCCAAGGAAGAGTCAGTGGAGGGTTCACCCATAGGGCTGTCTAGGGTGAGTCACTCGGATACACGCATTAGGACTTCTTCATCTAAGAAAAAAAGGAGGGTAATTGTAATTGGAGACTCCCTCTTGAGGGGAACAGAGGGCCCTGTCTGCCGCCCAGATCCGACCCACAGGGAAGTCTGCTGCCTCCCTGGGGCCCGAGTTAAGGATGTTATCAGGAAGCTTCCTGGTCTGGTCAAACCCACGGACTATTACCCGCTTTTGGTTATGCAGATCGGTAACGATGAGATAGTAGAGAGACGCCAGAAGCAATCAAAAGGGACTTTAGGGCACTGGGGCGGATGCTAGAAGGATCAAGCGCACAGGTTGTGTTTGCCTCTGTTCCTTCAATTACGAGGAAAAATAGTGGAAGGTTTGACAAAGTGCAGCAGATTAATACTTGGCTAAAGGAGTGGTGCCAGTGGTCTAGCTTTGGATTTTTTAACCATGGGGAGATCTACAGGGCACCTGATCTACTGAAACAAGCTGGGGTTCAAATGACACAAAAGGAAAAAAGGATTCTTGGTCACGAGCTGGCGGGACTCACAGAGCGTTCTTTAAACTAGATATGAAGGGGAATGGGGTTATAGCTGGGATTGCAGCGGGGCAGTGCTCTAGAAATTACGAGGACCGGGTGGCCTCCCATCCCCCTAGGGTAAGATCAGTGTGCTCAGCTTGCTCCCTGAAATGCTTATACACCAATGCACGCAGCATGGGGAATAAGCAGGAGGAGCTAGAAACCTGGGTTCGGGCAGGAGATTATTTCCTGCTCTGGCAGGGGGGTTGGACTAGATGATCTTTGAGGTCCCTTCCAACCTTTAACATTCTGTGATTCTGTGATTCTGTGATTATGGTCTGGTGGCAATTACAGAGACATGGTGGGACAGCTCACATGACTGGAATGTGGTCATGGGTGGCTGTGTCCTTTTCAGGAAAGACAGGCCAGCCAGGCGAGGTGGTGGAGTCGCTCTTTACGTGAAAGAGCAACTACAATGTCTTGAACACCAGCCAGGCATGGATGAGGAACAAGTTGAGAGTGTATGGGTTAGAATTAAGGGGCAGGCTGGCAGGAGAGATACTGTTGTGGGTGTCTATTACAGGCCACCAGATCAGGGTGAGGAAGTTGATGAGGCCTTCTACAGGCAGCTGAGAGCGGTCTCACAATCACAGGCCCTGGTTGTCGTGGGGGATTTTAACTTCCCTGATGTTTGCTGGAAGGACAACTCAGCCAGCCAGCCACAGTCCAGGAGGTTCCTCCAGTGCATCGATGGTAATTTTCTGATGCAAATGGTGGAGGAGCCGACTAGGAGAGGAGCACTGCTGGACCTCATCCTCACTAACAAGGAGGATCTGGCTGAAGCAGTAAAGGTTGAGGGCTGCCTTGGCTGCAGTGACCATGAAATGGTGGAGCTCAGGATCTCGTGTAGCAGAAACAAAATAGCAAGCAGAATTGCAACCCTGGACTTTGCCAGGCAAACTTTGGATTTTTCAAGCAATTACTAGAGAAATCCCATGGGCAAGGCTGTTTGAAGGTAAAGGGGCCCAAGACAGTTGGTTAACGTTCAGGGACTGCTTCTACCGTGCTCAAGATCAGAGCATCCCGACACGTAGGAAGTCAAGGAAGGGAGCCAGGAGACCTGGGTGGCTAAACAGGTGTTGTGGTTTGACCCTGGCCGGCAGCCAGGTACCCACACAGCCGCTCTCTCACTCCCCTTCACTGTTAGACAGGGGGAGAAGATATTTCCAAGGGCTCAGAGTTCGAGATAAGGACAGGGAGATCACTCTCATTTACCGTCCCGGGCAAAACAGACTCAATTTTGGGGAAATTAGGTACATCTATTAGAAGAACTAATCAGAGAGGAGTAGTGAAAAGTGAGAAAGAGCAAACAGATCTTAAACAGAACACCTTCCCCCCATCCCTCCCTTCTTCCCGGGCTCAACACCAATCCTGGTTTCTCCCCCTGAGCGGCGCAGGGGGACAGGGAGAGGGGGTTACGGTCAGTTCATCCAACGTTGGTTCCACCACTGCTTCTTCACTCCGGGGGAGGACTCTTCACTCTTCCCCAGGGCCACTGTGGGGTCCCTCTCACGGGAGACAAGCTTCACGCTCTCTTCTCCGGCGTGAGTCGTCCCACGAAGGGCAATTCATCACAAACTGCCCAACGGGAGACACCTCACCAGGGGCAGCCCACCCCTCGTGAGTCTGAGGCGCAGTCCTTCAGGGGAAACTGCTCCAGTGTGAGCCACCCGCAGCGTCCCAAAAGTCCCACCGGCCAACCTGCTCCAGCGTGGTCATTCCTCTCTTCCACGGGCTACAGGTTCCGGCAGCGACTTGCTCTGATGCGGGCTTCCCACAAGCTACGGTCCCCTTCAGGCATCCACCCACACAGCGTGGAGTCCTCTACACGGTGGACATCTACGCAGTGATCCTCACGGTGGACATCTGCACCTCGCCCATGGGCTGCAGAGGGACAACCCGCTTCACCATGGTCTTCACCACAGACCCGGGGGACTCTCCGCTCCGGTGCCTGGAGCTCATCCTCCCCCCTCTCCTTCTTCCCTGACCTTGGTGTCTCCACGTATTCTCACTCCTCCATCTCTGTGCCAGCTGTTGTGGTGCAGTTCTTTTTCCCCATTTCTTAAATATGTTTTCACAGAGGGTTCCTCTGCTATCACTTTACTGACAGGCTCAGCCTTGGCCAGCGGCGGGTCCCTCTTCGGAGCCATCTGGCATTGGCTCTATCAAACTCAGGGAACTTCTGGCAGCTTCTTGCAGAAGCCACCCTGCAGCTCCCCCCCCTGCCGCCAGAATCCGGCCAGGCCAAACCAAAACAACAGAGATCTGCTGGGTAAGCTCAAGTGCACGAGGAGAATTTACAGATCTTGGAAGGCGGGGCTGGCCACTTGGGAAGAATATAAGGCTGTTGTCCGAGGATGTAGGGAGGCAACTAGGAAAGCAAAGGCCTCCCTAGAATTAAACCTGGCGAGAGGGGTCAAGGACAACAGGAAGAGCTTTTTCAAATACGTGGCAGATAAAACTAACACCAGAGGCAATGTAGGCCCACTGATGAATGGGGTTGGTGCCTTGGTGACAGAAGATACAGAGAAGGCAGAGTTACTGAATGCCTTCTTTGTCTCTGTCTACTCTGCCGGAGGCTGTCCTGAGGAGCCCCGTTCCCCTGAGGCCCCAGAGGAAGTCAGGGCAGTGGAGGAGTTTGCTTTAGTCGATGAGGACTGGGATAGGGACCAATTAAGCAATCTGGACACCCCTAAATCCATGGGTCCAGACGGGATGCATCCACGGGTGCTGAGGGAGCTGGCTGATGTCATTGCTAGACCACTCTCCATCATCTTTGCCAAGTCTTGGGAGACGGAGAGGTGCCTGAGGACTGGAGGGAAGCAAATGTCACTCCAGTCTTCAAAAAGTGCAAGAAGGAGGACCTGGGTAACTACAGACCGGTCAGCCGCACCTCCATCCCTGGGAAAGTGATGGAACGACTTATCCTTGGTGCCATCTCAAGGCATATCAAGGATAAGAGGGTCATTAGAGACAGTCAACATGGCTTCACCAAAGGGAAGTTGTGCTTGACCAACCTCACAGCCTTTTACGAGGATATAACAAGGTGGGTAGATGATGGCAGAGCGGTGGATGTGGTCTACCTTGACTTGAGTAAAGCGTTTGACACAGTCTCCCACAGCATCCTTGTTGCCAAACTGAGGAAGTGTGGTCTAGACTCTCGGGTAGTGAGGTGGACTGTGAACTGGCTGAGGGGAAGAAGTCAAGGAGTTGTGGTCAATGGGGCGGAGTCTGGTTGGAGGCCTGTATCCAATCCCTCAAGGGTTGGTACTGGGACCAGTATTATTCAATATATTCATCAATGCCTTGGATGAGGGACTAGAGAGTACTATCAGCAAGTTTGCTGATGACACCAAGCTGGGAGGAGTGGCTGACACGCCAGCAGGCTGTGCTGCCATCCAGCGAGACCTGGACAGGCTGGAGAGTTGGGCGGGGAAAAATTTAATGAAATATAACAAGGGTAAGTGTAGAGTCTTGCATCTGGGTAGGAACAACCCCAGGTTCCAGTATAAGTTGGGGAATGACTTATTAGAGAGCAGTGTAGGGGAAAGGGACCTGGGCATCTTGGTGGGCAGCAGGATGACCATGAGCCAGCACTGTGCCCTTGTGGCCAGGAAGGCCAATGGCATCCTGGGGTGTATTAGAAGGGGGGTGGTTAGTAGGTCGAGAGGGGTTCTCAAATAGCAAATGTCAAGCGATTGCTGACACACAGAATGTGCCAGGGGGGAATGCTATTGCTGTGCTAGTTCTTCCCTGGACAGCCCCTGCACAGCCCCCCAAAAATTGATGATCCGCCGTTCTGCACCTCCACTGAATGCCGAAAACTCCAGACAGAGCCTAGCTCCGAAACTGAGAAAGTCCCGCTATTGCTCCCTCGGAGAAGGTGCCAGGAAGGAATGCTCGTGCTGGCCTGCACCTTCCCCGGACAGCACATCCACACCCATGGTAACACTGGTCATCGACGTTTTCTGAGCAAACTTATTTTCCATTGAACATATAAAACTCCAGAAGAAGCCCAGCATCAAAAATGCGAATGTCCCGCAATTGCTCCCTCACAGAAGGTGCTGGGAAGGGACGATAATGCTGGCCTGCACCTCCCCAGGACTGCACCTACACAGACCCACTGATATAAAGGATCTGAGCTATCTCACCCGAACTATCATTCGCTGAACGTATCAAACTCAAAACAGAGCCAAGCTCTGTAATTTTGTAGCCTGGCTTCAAAACAGCCAACATCCAGCATTTGTTCCCAGAAGAAAGGTGCCAGGAAAGAACACGAGTGCTGACCTGCACCTTCCCTCGACAGCCCTTCCACAGAACCACTGATGTGCGCTTTCTCAGTCCGGACATATTTCACTAAATACATCAAAATTCAGACGGAGCCCGTCTCCAAAATAGCCAACGTCCAGCAATTGCTCCCCCAGAGAAGTGTCAAGAAGGAATGCCAGTGCTGGCTGCACCTTCCCTGGAGTGCCCTTACACGCACCCACTAACACTGGTGCCCCCACATTCTGTGCCAACTTCTCCTGCATTGAATATGTAAAACCTCGGGCAGAGACCAGCTCCAAAATTGCAAACGTGCAGCCTTTGCTCCCACAGAGAGGGTGCAAGGAAGAAATACAATTGAGAAGACCCAACTAGGCACTAGACCCAACTCTTAAACTTAGAATAATGATCCAGATTGCACATACGCCCACCCTTATAAAGATGAGGACTCTCAGCCTCGAGCACGTCCCCTGGCCGGCGTCCCAGCCCGAGGGGGAGGCTGTGCCCCGACGGCAGGACCTGCTGCTCCCGAGGGACTCGCTCCCACACGGCCCCAGCAGCACCTCGTTTGAAAGCTCAGTCGAATCTGAGCTGTGGTCAATCAAAGTCACATCGGCCTCCCACTGGACACCAGCAAACTTGTTGGGTGTGCACCCGGGCTGGTGGGTTAGACCCACACTAGCCAGAAACTTGCAGCTGTTTTTCTGAAGTCTGCCTG
Source organism: Trogon surrucura (assembly GCA_020746105.1). Taxonomy (NCBI): domain Eukaryota; kingdom Metazoa; phylum Chordata; class Aves; order Trogoniformes; family Trogonidae; genus Trogon; species Trogon surrucura. The sequence continues at coordinate 115,900 of JAJGST010000005.1, read as the reverse complement.
GCACCTGCTGTGAGGGGAGGCAGCCCAGAGCAGGAGGAATAAACCTGCCACAGGAGGGCTGGGGTGTGGGAGTGCTGGGGAGCCCGAAGGGCCGGAGATGTCCTGGGAAACCGGCTGGGATGGAGAGAGAGCCTGAGGGAGTTGAGGCCTTGGCCGGATCCACTGCCCCCGGCATAGAGCAGCTGTTGATGGGCGAAGGCCTCCCAGGAGACAGAGTGAAAAGATTTTCTGCACCGCATGTTCCTCGTGCCCTCCTGTGTCCCCCAGAGGGGCTCAACCTGCCCCTCGAGGCGCCTGCTCTCGGCCACCTGCAGCTGCAGCTCGCTGCCTTCTCCCTGCAGGTGGGCACTGGATTACACCAGAGGCTCCCCAAGAGGGCCTGGGCTAGGCCAGGCTCTTGTTCCTGCTGCTGGGCAACTTTTAGGGTGCCCCTGGAAGCAAACGTGGGAAACTCCCCTCCCTTGCAGGGAGTCCTTCTGCCTCCGGCATCCCTGCTTCCCGCCAGTGCTCGTGAGGTGCCCTTAGAGAGGTGGTCGCTCCCACCGCTCTGCTGTGGCCTGAAGGAAGGTAGGCACAGGCAAAGGGCCCTTGCCAGGAGACTCCCCGTTGCGGCATAAGGGGGTCAGGTCCCTGCTGGCTCCCCGGGGGGCCAGGCCACCCGCTCTGCGGCACAGACGCCCTGAGCAGGTGAGCCGGGAAGGGGCGGGTGGAGACGAGCTCTCGCAGTCGGCTCAGCCAGAGCGGGCGGCCCACGGGCCTGTCCGAAGGGGGCTCCTGGCGGGCCCCGCGCAGCCCTCCTGGGCAGCGGCCGGGCGGCGGCACGGCAACCCGTGACGTCGCAATGCGGCACCGCGGTGACGCGACGAGGTGCTGGCTATATAGAGAGCGCCGGGCGGCAGAGCGGTGGCATCTGGCCACGGCTGGGTGCCTCTGGCTGGAGAGCAGTCGGTGCGAGGTCGCAGCTCCAGGAGCTCTCTGGGAGGAGCCGTGGAGCACCGTCTCCCCTCTCGCCGGGTTCGGGCTGCTTTGGGGCAGCCAGTCTGCGTTGCTGCCTCGGCAGCAGGACTTAGCTGAATTCTCCTGTTGTCTCTGCACAGGTGGTTTGCACGCTGAAGGAATTCAACGAATACAGGCAGTACCTGACCACGCTCAAGCTGGAGGCAGAGAAAAGGGCCAGGCGAGAAGAGGTGGGCAAAGCGTGGAGGAAGGAGGGGGCTGTGCTGGTGGGATGGGCGCTGTGGCAGGGAAGGAAGCCCCAGACGGCTGGGAGCTGGGCCTGCACAGGGTGCTGGGACGTGCACAGGCATGAAGGGGTTGCGCAAGCCCATGAAGTCCTTGGGGAGGCCCTCCTCTCCTGCCTTCCCTGCGGGGCTGTTAGCTGACTCTTGGGCTGGGCGTGTGGGAAGCCTCAGGTCGCAGGGGCCTGAGGGCTCGTCAGGGCCACAGCCAGTCACAACCTGGTGTCTCCTTTTTTCAGGAAAGCCTGCGTCAACGCCCGGCCAAGGTCAAGGATGGCGCCAAAGTGCTGGCACCCATTGGCACTTCTGGGCTGGTGGAAAAGCAGCTGCTGCAGCCCCAAAAACCTTCCTGCCCACCTCCAGCCGAGGGCCAGAAGTCGGTGCGACATAGAAGACTGCGAGCAGCTTTGGCCCGAGGCAAAAAGGTGCCAAGGTGCCTGGGAGGAGGGTCACCGGTGATGATGAGTGCCAGACAGAGGCAGCCGTCATTGCCGACATCGTGCTCAGAGGTGCCGCTGAACAAATGACTGCAGGGGAAGTCCAGAAGCTCGCGGAGGTGGCTGAGGCTGTGGTGGAGGAGGTGCTGCAGAGAGTGAAGGCTCGTGGGGCTCAGTCGGCCTACGTTTTAAGGAAGGCTGCCCTGGGCATCAGAGCAAGCTGCTGTGGCAGCGCCCAAAGAGAAGAGCCTTTGGATAAATCTCCTTCAGATCGGCGGCAGGAAATTGCCCTGACGGCCAAGGAACTTGTAGCCACCGTGTTGGAGATGTTGGGAAAGCACGTGGCCTCCAGCACGGCCGAATCACCTGAGCCAGGGCTGGCAGGCAGGCAGAAGGAGCAGCCTGTATCTGGAGGAGGCAGCCGAGCCCACAAAGCCGACAAGGAGAAATGGGGGCAAGCTGCAACAGCAGCTTCTGCCTGAGCAGCGTCAGTGCCTGGTCTTGACAAACTTGTCGGAGAAGTCGTCGAGAGTGTTTGCTACACCTTAGAACACTTTGTGGCTTCTCAGCTGCACCCAGCCTCCAGCTGCGAGTACGTGGAAATCCTGGAGCTTCCCCAGGGAAAGCAGCAGCGAGTGGGAGCCAGCACAGGCAAGAAGTTGCCGGCATTGCAGCCACAGCCAAAGGCAAGCGCTGCCGGCGCTTTGCGACTGAGTCGCAGAATTGCCGGGGAGAGCATCCAAAATGTGGTCTCCCGAGTCGAGCAGCACCACGCAGAGCGGGCTGGGTATCGCCAAGGCGTTGCCCTTCCTGAGCTGCCTGGAACGGCGCGGAAGCAGTCGGGGAGCAAAGTGACGCCGAAGCCAAGAGCCTGGGCCAACGTTTTGGATATCAGGCGCATGGCAAGGCGGATCGTTGCTTCTCTGCTGGAGCGGATCTCTCGGCTTGGGCCTGCACTGACCTCCAGACTTGGAAGATGCGTGGCAGAGACACCGTCCACAGAAGCAGCTGGAGAGCAGAGCTGTCCCACTGCTTGTTGAGAAGCACGCACGAACTCCGAGATGGTGGAAAACGGAATTCACTTTATTGCAAGCAGGCACACATATTTATACCTACTAGCACGAAGCACTATTTGTGGGTTACAAACAAGAGATCAGACTATACAGCCAGGGTTGTTATTAGCTCATGTGCTCCTTCAATCACTCTGTTATCACACAGGGAAAACAGACTTTGCCAGGTCTGTTTTGATCATACTCTCCCGTTCACCTCCCATGCACATCTGGTGTACAAGAAGCACCTTATCTGTTCATTCTCACGGACAAGCTCTCAACACGAGCTGTACTTGGCTGGTCAGGGTCTCTTTTCATAATTAAGAAGCAAGAGTTATGCACTTGTTTAGGAAAGAGCTCAAGGACGAAAGTCTTAACTCTGCAACGCAGTGCTGCCAGCACAGCCAACTAAAATGTAGGGTATCCACAAGTCTTGAAAAGAGAAGACTTGGGGGGGACAAAAGAGCTGCCTTCCAGTACCTGAAGGGATCCTACAGGAAGGCTGGGGAGGGACTTTTGACAAGAGCGTCCACTGACAGGACAAGGGGAAATGGGTTTAAGTTGAAGGAGAACAGATGTAGGTTAGATCTTAGGAAGAAATTCTTCAGTCTGACGGTGGCAAGACTTTGGAATAAATTACCCAGAGAGGCTGTGGCTGCCCCCTCCCTGGAGGTGTTCAAGGCCAGGGTGGACAGAGCCTTGAGTAGCCTGATCTAGTTGAGAGGTGTCCCTGCCCGTGACAGGGAGGTTGGATTAGAGGATCTCTAAGGCC